>CM042398.1:30920315-30985315 GCA_023634145.1 Thymallus thymallus | reverse complement strand
TAACTGCAGCTGTAAACACTGACTACTCAGATTGTGTGGCGTATCCAAAAGCCTGTATAGGTTTGAGCTCTAAGCGTGGGTTTGAGGGAGAATGGTTAGCATGAGGCTCAGCTCTGCAAGGGAAGGTGATGTGACAGCGGGACAGGGAGGCAGAGTGAGCGAGTACGAGAGAGAGAGAGAGAGGAGGAATTAAAGACAAAGAAACACCTACTCCTCATTAGTTTAAGCATCATGTGTATCCATCATCCCGTAAAATAACATCGGAAAAAAGAGAAAAGCCCACGTCTGCCGCGCGGCAACATGGGATGGAGATATAAAATGAATCTCCGCACTTAGGCTGTGCCATCTGTTCATCTGGGTGGAGAGCACGCCTTTACCCAACACATTATTTCTCCTATCTCTCTCTCTCTCTCTCTCTCTCTCTCTCTCTCTCTCTCTCTCTCTCTCTCTCTCTCTCTCTCTCTCTATCTCTCTCTCTCGGTCTCTTTCTTCTCAACTGCCAGAGAAAGCGTCTTTGCTCAGAAACCGTTCATTATGTTTGGTCCCTCTTCTTCTTAATTTGCCTGATAGTTTGCATATCTTCATCCAGTTTTTGATAGCATATGTGAAATGGGATTATCTTGGGCCAGATTGTCAGCGACCGAGAGACGCGACTCACTCGCAACTTGACCCGGTGTCATTGTCTGTTCTGTCTGACAGTATTTATGCAGTTTTCTTGATTTAGTTTTCCTCATTAGAAAATGAATTGAGAGCCCAATATTATATGAATAAAGGAGATGAAATGAAAAATGAATAATCCCCCACCTTGTCCTGTGGCACTTGTGAAGGTCAACATCATTATGAACTTTACCAGGACATTTTAGCCATAAACCTGTTTGCCTCTGCTAGGAGAAACTTGGCTGCAAGTGGCTATTCCAACTACACATCAAACTCCACAAAGAAATGGTTAATTGCCCACAAAATCAACATTTTGCAATGGCCATCACAGTCTCCGGCCTTAAACCATATTGAAAACCTGTGGTTAACACAATAAACACCCGATATGCAGAGATTTCTGCCATGAAATCCAAGTAACAATACGTTGAGCGAGGTGAAAGTGGAGGGAAAAGGCTTGTTTGGCAAAGTAAGGAAGAGGAACGTACCATCCATAGCATTCAAACCCCAGATGGTAGCATAACAATGGATACATCTGATATTAACTCAGTCTTTAAAAGGAGGATGTCAACTTTTTCCTTAATAAGGCCATTTTAGCAATTAGAAGTGAAGCAGAGAAAATTAATATGGATAGAAACATTACCGCAGGTGAACTGTTGGAGGCCATCAATAATCTACAAAATGGGAAATCTCCTGGTAATGATGGATTCCCAGTGGAATATTATAAGATAGATAGATAGATAGATAGATAGATAGATAGATAGATAGATAGATAGATAGATAGATAGATAGATAGATAGATAGATAGATAGATAGATAGATAGATAGATAGATAGATAGATAGATAGATAGATAGATAGATAGATAGATAGATAGATAGATAGATAGATAGATAGATAGATAGATGGATGGATGGATGGATGGATGGATGGATGGATGGATGGATGGATGGATGGATGGATGGATGGATGGATGGATGGATGGATGGATGGATGGATGGATGGATGGATGGATGGATGGATGGATGGATGGATGGATGGATGGATGGATGGATGGATGGATGGATGGATGGATGGATGGATGGATGGATGGATGGATGGATGGATGGATGGATGGATGGATGGATGGATAGATAGATAGATAGATAGATAGATAGATAGATAGATAGATAGATAGATAGATAGATAGATAGATAGATAGATAGATAGATAGATAGATAGATAGATAGATAGATAGATAGATAGATAGATAGATAGATAGATAGATAGATAGATAGATAGATAGATAGATAGATTGGCAGTATCAATAGATGTGGAAAAAGCATTTTAACAAAGGCTGTCTTAACAAAGTTTGGCTTTGGTTCTGTATGTATTTCCTGGATTGAGCTATTGTACAAATCCCCCAAAGCATCTATAATAACAAATGGACAGATCTCTGAATCATTTAGGTTATCAAGAAGGAAAAGACAGGGGTGACCTTTGTGTAATTATTTGTCTTATTTTGTCACAGAACCCCTAGTATCAATAGTTAGAACTCATGGCTCAATCCGGGGCATAGAGATTGGTCGAGATCAACATGTGACATCATTGTATGCAAATAACATTTTACTTTATTTATCTGAACCAGAACATTCTGTCATTTATTGTACTACTGTTGGATACATATGGTTCTGTATCAGGATTCAAGGTGAATTTGGAGAAAACTGAAATAATACCCGTTTCTAATTATGACTTTTCAAGCTTAGAAAGTACATTTTTAGTGGAAATGGACAAAGACACATATGAAATACCTGGGTGTATTGATACCGTGCCATCTGGAGGAGACATATAAAATACATAACTGTCCTTTAATAGATAGAATTGAATCCGATGTTCAGAGATGGAGATTTCTCCCTATTTCTAAGTTATGTGGGGTCTACATAATCAACATTATATATTATATATTACCGATGTTGATGTACTTATTCCAGGTTTTGCCAGTTTCAATTCCATCCAACTGTTTTAATAAAATAAATGACCTGTTCCAACTGTTTTAGTAAAATAAATGGCCTGCTCCAACTGTTTTAATAAAATAAATGACCTGCTCCAACTGTTTTAGTAAAATAAATGGCCTGCTCCAACTGTTTTAATTAAATAAATGGCCTGCTCCAACTGTTTTAATTAAATAAATGGCCTGCTCCAACTGTTTTAGTAAAATAAATGGCTTGCTCCAACTTTTTTTATAAAATAAATGGCCTGCTCCAACTGTTTTAATAAAATAAATGGCCTGCTCCAACTGTTTTAATAAAATAAATGGCCTGCTCCAACTGTTTTAATTAAATAAATGGCCTGCTCCAACTGTTTTAATTTAAAAAATGGCCTGCTCCAACTGTTTTAATTAAATAAATGGCCTGCTCCAACTGTTTTAATAAAATAAATGGCCTGCTCCAACTGTTTTAATAAAATAAATGGCCTGCTCCAACTGTTTTAATGAAATAAATGGCCTGCTCCAACTGTTTTAATTAAATAAATGGCCTGCTCCAACTGTTTTAATAAAATAAATGGCCTGCTCCAACTGTTTTAATTAAATAAATGGCCTGCTCCAACTGTTTTAATTAAATAAATGGCCTGCTCCAACTGTTTTAATGAAATAAATGGCCTGCTCCAACTGTTTTAATTAAATAAATGGCCTGCTCCAACTGGATTACATTACATGAAGATTGTTTTACACTTACCCTATAAAGCTGGAGGTCTTGGACTACATCATATGAAGAGTATTACTGGACTGCACAACTGCGTTCACTTAAACAATGGACAGCAGACTATTCTTGTGCATGGAGGAGTATCGAAGCCATAAATGTTATACCCTATGATCTAAAATATATTTACAACTTCGGGCCAAAGGCGTTGAAGAAAAAAACCGACAATCCAATGATTCTCAATTCCATTAATATTTGGGAAAATGTACCTAAATTCATGAGGTGGAAAGGACCAATATTGCCAAGCACCCCTATTTGGAATAACCTCACCTTACCTCCAACATTTAATGACACCTTAAAGTCCTCGTTCCAAAGCGTCATCATTAATTTTGAGCATGTGTACTATGATGGCTCTCTACTGTCATTCAATCAATTACAACATTTTGGGATGCAAGGCCAATTTCTTTAAATTCGTACAATTCAGAAATCTTAGCGCTTCAACAGAATCTGCACAAACCAAAGGCATCTAGCATAGAAAAATACTGAAAGAAGACGCTACGCGCTAATTGCGAAGTTATGTCAAGGGTTGATTGAAATTCTACCTGATAGTTCAGAACCAATAAGGAGAAAATAAGGAGAAACATTGGTCACAAATTATGAGAAAATGTTCATACCTGCTCCTACAGCCTACTACTGTTATATAATTAAGCAATAAGGCACGAGGGGGTGTGGTGTATGGCCAATATACCACAGCTAAGGGCTGTTCTTAGACACAACGCAAGGTACCATATTGCTATTATAAACTGGTTACCAACGTAATTAGAGCAGTAAAAATAAATGTTTTGTCAGCCAATCAGCATTCAGGGCTCGAACCACCCAGTTTATAATTAATAAGGACTTACTACACTCCTGCCAGAATACATGTAATGCACCCAGAAATGTCACATCTCTGTTGGAGATGCAAAAAATCACAAAGGAACACTATTTACATATGCTGTGGTCCTGTGACAAACTAACACCATTTACATATGCTGTGGTCCTGTGACAAACTAACACCATTTACATATGCTGTGGTCCTGTGACAAACTAACACCATTTACATATGCTGTGGTCCTGTGACAAACTAACACCATTTACATATGCTGTGGTCCTGTGACAAACTAACACTATTTACATATGCTGTGGTCCTGTGACAAACTAACACCATTTACATATGCTGTGGTCGTGTGACAAACTAACACCATTTACATATGCTGTGGTCCTGTGACAAACTAACACCATTTACATATGCTGTGGTCCTGTGACAAACTAACACTATTTACATATGCTGTGGTCCTGTGACAAACTAACACCATTTACATATGCTGTGGTCCTGTGACAAACTAACACCATTTACATATGCTGTGGTCCTGTGACAAACTAACACTATTTACATATGCTGTGGTCCTGTGACAAACTAACACTATTTACATATGCTGTGGTCCTGTGACAAACTAACACCATTTACATATGCTGTGGTCGTGTGACAAACTAACACCATTTACATATGCTGTGGTCCAGTGACAAACTAACACCATTTACATATGCTGTGGTCGTGTGACAAACTAACACCATTTACATATGCTGTGGTCCTGTGACAAACTAACACCATTTACATATGCTGTGGTCCTGTGACAAACTAACACTATTTACATATGCTGTGGTCCTGTGACAAACTAACACCATTTACATATGCTGTGGTCCTGTGACAAACTAACACTATTTACATATGCTGTGGTCCTGTGACAAACTAACACCATTTACATATGCTGTGGTCCTGTGACAAACTAACACTATTTACATATGCTGTGGTCCTGTGACAAACTAACACCATTTACATATGCTGTGGTCCTGTGACAAACTAACACCATTTACATATGCTGTGGTCCTGTGACAAACTAACACCATTTACATATGCTGTGGTCCTGTGACAAACTAACACCATTTACATATGCTGTGGTCCTGTGACAAACTAACACCATTTACATATGCTGTGGTCCTGTGACAAACTAACACTATTTACATATGCTGTGGTCCTGTGACAAACTAACACTATTTACATATGCTGTGGTCCTGTGACAAACTAACACTATTTACATATGCTGTGGTCCTGTGACAAACTAACACCATTTACATATGCTGTGGTCCTGTGACAAACTAACACCATTTACATATGCTGTGGTCCTGTGACAAACTAACACCATTTACATATGCTGTGGTCCTGTGACAAACTAACACCATTTACATATGCTGTGGTCCTGTGACAAACTAACACCATTTACATATGCTGTGGTCCTGTGACAAACTAACACTATTTACATATGCTGTGGTCCTGTGACAAACTAACACTATTTACATATGCTGTGGTCCTGTGACAAACTAACACTATTTACATATGCTGTGGTCCTGTGACAAACTAACACCATTTACATATGCTGTGGTCCTGTGACAAACTAACACCATTTACATATGCTGTGGTCCTGTGACAAACTAACACCATTTACATATGCTGTGGTCCTGTGACAAACTAATACCATTTTGGGTTAATATACTGTATGTGCTATTATTTCAATGTGTCTAAGAATGAATCTTTTTTTATTTGAATTTAACCTTTATTTTACCAGGCAAGTCAGTTAAGAACAAATTGTTATTTACAACGACGGCCTGGCAGGAGGTAAAAAATACCTCCTGTAGGGAAAGGGTGTAGGGATTAAATCAAAAGGCCTCCTGTAGTGAAAGCACAGACAGAAAACCTAGAACAACAACATAGTATTAACAAGCAAAAAACCAAGCACACATAAGAACAGCAATAAACTATGAAGCAGCTATCAAGAAATATTAAAAGCATCACATGAAGCAACGTACCAAGAGACATTAGAAGTAGTGTTTCCACCCGAATCTCCACGATTATGTCTGTTGGGAAATGTAAATATTGGTGATCAATATCAGAGAAGGATTTGTTATCTAGGTCTAATTGCTGCAACATTTTTGATAGCAAACTGGACGACAGCACTATCTAGCTACTTCCCACTAGACTCTATATATTATAAGGTCAAACAAAGACCAGACATATTTGACAGAGTTTGGAGCCAGTATATGGACCATCTCGGAGAGTGGAGGTGACATCTACTTGTGCCACATTTGCGTGCCGGTCGGGGCTGGGGGGCTTGGGGGTTTCCAACTTGTTGGCTGGTTGTGGTTGTGCGTGTGTCGCAGTCGGTCTGTTGGTAGGTGGGTATGTTGTTGTGTG
Source organism: Thymallus thymallus (assembly GCA_023634145.1). Taxonomy (NCBI): domain Eukaryota; kingdom Metazoa; phylum Chordata; class Actinopteri; order Salmoniformes; family Salmonidae; genus Thymallus; species Thymallus thymallus. The sequence continues at coordinate 30,978,695 of CM042398.1, read as the reverse complement.
TGATTGTGGGTGAGTGTGGGCATGTTGTTGTGTGTGATTGTGGGTGAGTGTGGGCACGTTGTTGTGTGTGATTGTGGGTGAGTGTGGGCACGTTGTTGTGTGTGATTGTGGGTGAGTGTGGGCATGTTGTTGTGTGTGATTGTGGGTGAGTGTGGGCATGTTGTTGTGTGTGATTGTGGGTGAGTGTGGGCACGTTGTTGTGTGTGATTGTGGGTGAGTGTGGGCATGTTGTTGTGTGTGATTGTGGGTGAGTGTGGGCATGTTGTTGTGTGTGATTGTAGGTGAGTGTGGGCATGTTGTTGTGTGTGATTGTGGGTGAGTGTGGGCATGTTGTTGTGTGTGATTGTGGGTGAGTGTGGGCATGTTGTTGTGTGTGATTGTGGGTGAGTGTGGGCATGTTGTTGTGTGTGATTGTGGGTGAGTGTGGGCATGTTGTTGTGTGTGATTGTGGGTGAGTGTGGGCATGTTGTTGTGTGTGATTGTGGGTGAGTGTGGGCATGTTGTTGTGTGTGATTGTGGGTGAGTGTGGGCATGTTGTTGTGTGTGATTGTGGGTGAGTGTGGGCATGTTGTTGTGTGTGATTGTGGGTGAGTGTGGGCATGTTGTTGTGTGTGATTGTGGGTGAGTGTGGGCATGTTGTTGTGTGTGATTGTGGGTGAGTGTGGGCATGTTGTTGTGTGTGATTGTGGGTGAGTGTGGGCACGTTGTTGTGTGTGATTGTGGGTGAGTGTGGGCACGTTGTTGTGTGTGATTGTGGGTGAGTGTGGGCACGTTGTTGTGTGTGATTGTGGGTGAGTGTGGGCATGTTGTTGTGTGTGATTGTGGGTGAGTGTGGGCACGTTGTTGTGTGTGATTGTGGGTGAGTGTGGGCACGTTGTTGTGTGTGATTGTGGGTGAGTGTGGGCACGTTGTTGTGTGTGATTGTAGGTGAGTGTGGGCACGTTGTTGTGTGTGATTGTGGGTGAGTGTGGGCACGTTGTTGTGTGTGATTGTGGGTGAGTGTGGGCACGTTGTTGTGTGTGATTGTGGGTGAGTGTGGGCACGTTGTTGTGTGTGATTGTGGGTGAGTGTGGGCATGTTGTTGTGTGTGATTGTGGGTGAGTGTGGGCATGTTGTTGTGTGTGATTGTGGGTGAGTGTGGGCATGTTGTTGTGTGTGATTGTGGGTGAGTGTGGGCACGTTGTTGTGTGTGATTGTGGGTGAGTGTGGGCACGTTGTTGTGTGTGATTGTGGGTGAGTGTGGGCACGTTGTTGTGTGTGATTGTAGGTGAGTGTGGGCACGTTGTTGTGTGTGATTGTGGGTGAGTGTGGGCACGTTGTTGTGTGTGATTGTGGGTGAGTGTGGGCACGTTGTTGTGTGTGATTGTGGGTGAGTGTGGGCACGTTGTTGTGTGTGATTGTGGGTGAGTGTGGGCATGTTGTTGTGTGTGATTGTGGGTGAGTGTGGGCACGTTGTTGTGTGTGATTGTGGGTGAGTGTGGGCACGTTGTTGTGTGTGATTGTGGGTGAGTGTGGGCACGTTGTTGTGTGTGATTGTAGGTGAGTGTGGGCACGTTGTTGTGTGTGATTGTGGGTGAGTGTGGGCATGTTGTTGTGTGTGATTGTGGGTGAGTGTGGGCATGTTGTTGTGTGTGATTGTGGGTGAGTGTGGGCATGTTGTTGTGTGTGATTGTGGGTGAGTGTGGGCATGTTGTTGTGTGTGATTGTGGGTGAGTGTGGGCATGTTGTTGTGTGTGATTGTGGGTGAGTGTGGGCATGTTGTTGTGTGTGATTGTGGGTGAGTGTGGGCATGTTGTTGTGTGTGATTGTGGGTGAGTGTGGGCATGTTGTTGTGTGTGATTGTGGGTGAGTGTGGGCACGTTGTTGTGTGTGATTGTGGGTGAGTGTGGGCACGTTGTTGTGTGTGATTGTGGGTGAGTGTGGGCACGTTGTTGTGTGTGATTGTGGGTGAGTGTGGGCACGTTGTTGTGTGTGATTGTAGGTGAGTGTGGGCACGTTGTTGTGTGTGATTGTGGGTGAGTGTGGGCATGTTGTTGTGTGTGATTGTGGGTGAGTGTGGGCATGTTGTTGTGTGTGATTGTGGGTGAGTGTGGGCATGTTGTTGTGTGTGATTGTGGGTGAGTGTGGGCATGTTGTTGTGTGTGATTGTGGGTGAGTGTGGGCATGTTGTTGTGTGTGATTGTGGGTGAGTGTGGGCATGTTGTTGTGTGTGATTGTGGGTGAGTGTGGGCATGTTGTTGTGTGTGATTGTGGGTGAGTGTGGGCATGTTGTTGTGTGTGATTGTGGGTGAGTGTGGGCACGTTGTTGTGTGTGATTGTGGGTGAGTGTGGGCATGTTGTTGTGTGTGATTGTGGGTGAGTGTGGGCATGTTGTTGTGTGTGATTGTGGGTGAGTGTGGGCATGTTGTTGTGTGTGATTGTGGGTGAGTGTGGGCATGTTGTTGTGTGTGATTGTGGGTGAGTGTGGGCATGTTGTTGTGTGTGATTGTGGGTGAGTGTGGGCATGTTGTTGTGTGTGATTGTGGGTGAGTGTGGGCATGTTGTTGTGTGTGATTGTGGTGGGTGTTTTGTTTTTGTGTTGTTTTGGTTTGGGAATGTCAGTATATTTTGGATAGATTTTCTGCTTCAGTATTTTGTTCAATAAAAATAATAAAATAAAAAATATGAAAACCTGTGGTTTGAATTGAAGAGGGCAGTCCCTAAGCGCAGATGAAGGATATCAAGGATCTGGACAGATTCTGTATGGATACATGGTTCAAATTCCCTCCCAATGTATTTTCCAATCTCATAAAATATTTTCAGGAAAAGGCTCAGTGGCATTATAGCCTTGCAAGGTATTAAAAGGTATAACATGTTTTTTTTACGCCTATCCTTTAGAGAGAAAAACATATTACAAAATATCTTTCTCTGAGCAATTGTATTAGTTTAAAACAATATAGTCAATTATTTTAGCATACAATATAGCTCAGTATTTGTATTATTTATTGTATTATATGTTTTGCTCATCTGTATCAAGGGTGCCAATCATTTTGAACCTGACTGTAGATACATCTATAATTTGACAATCTGATCGTTTGGCCTCATTTGATCAAAAAGGCCAAACAGAACTTGAGGTGCAGCAATGATAAAAGTGAATCCTAGCACCCCGTACCCAAACTAAAGCACCTTTAGCCTCCCTGTGGTCAGTGGATTAACATGAGAGCGTGTTTGTCTCTGACCTGAGCCCAGGAATCTGGGAAGTGCATATTTTCCTCTCATCTTTGCCAAACGGTGACACATGGCTGGCCGTGCATCATGTTTTTTAGTGCTTGGCTGGCTGACGTCTAGTCATCTCTCCGCGGCCCCTCGGCCTGCTTTCCCAGGCCGTAAAGAGGACATCCATCAGGACAGGTGTAATTTGCCGTGCAGTCGCCGCTTCTTTGCCAATACAATTTGTTAACCAATTGTTAAATGCGTACGTGATTGAATGCCCGGCGCACAACCCTTATGGATACGATAAAATGATTTGCTTCCTGCTTCTCTCGCTTGTTTTCCAGAAATCAACTTGACACGTTATTTAAGCCGTGATTTATATCTGAGGGCATTTCATTTTGGAAAGGTATTTTTTTAAAGGGATATGCAAACAAAAATATTTGTACACATAAATCTTTGACCTGTTGTCAGTGGCTCAGCGAAATGAGGAGGACAGTGGTCTATGGAGCAATGTTGTGAGCCATCAAGGAGAGGCAAGATCCTCGTTTTAATCTCCTAGTAGAACATGGCCTCGATGAAATGGGCGCTGAGCGTTTAGCTCCCACAGTTACCTCAGCAATTTGTCTGTCTAACTGGTATACACTGGCGGGAAGTGACATGCCAGTCTCCGATGGCCCACTCTAAATGTACTTCACGCTTCAAAGTATCTGTTGTTCACTGACATTGAGGTGACCCGGAAAATTCTATGTCATTAAATGCTCGGAGAAGTTTTAAACCAATGATCAGCTCAACAACCCCTTTCTACCTTGCTATTCTTTACCAGTTGTTTGAGTGGCAACCTTTTGTCTGGCCGGGTGTCAACAACATCACCGATAAGTATCCTTTCACAGACAATCTCTTTGTAACCCGACCTCTTCTAAACTCACTGTCTGGCGGGGTTTTTTGTAAGCCACCATTTGGTGGCAGCGGTGGGATCTAATCAAACATCCACACCTGTTGTTTCTTCCTTGTGATTACACGTAATGTCTCTACCTCTTTAAACATGAAAGGATTATTTTGATGTGATTCCTTTGAAATGTCCAACATCAAAGCCTTATTTGCCTCGCACTGTATTACCCGGCTCAGTTCACGTCGCGTGTGTCTGTAATAATGAACCATGAATCAGATGCTATTGACTTTTGGACATGCAGAGATATCTCAGCCATGCTGATTTAAAGCTTGCGCTGTGTGAACAGAAACGACATGAGGGAATCACTGTGGTGTGATCTTCAGTCTCAGGGGTGGCACCGCTAGTCAGAATGTGCTGTTGCGAAATGTTCCTGATGAAGTCATTAAGAAGTCATTAAGAAACCATTAAGAATCATTACGTCGGCGAGGTGAAGCACCAGGCATCAGGAAAACGTGTTTATCACGCAGTTTATTTGTTTCCCCCGTGTGAGACTGTAAATACTACGAAACTGTGTTGAAGTGTACCTCCTAATGAACGTCTGTATTAGCGCCTCTGTCAGTGTGTGTGAACGGCCGTCTCCAGAGGGGCTGCTCTCATCATCGCACGGTGCCTGCCGCCTCGCCAACTAACTCTCTAAAGCATTATACAAGAGCACACATTTTTTGATTTAGTTCACTCATTTTACCCCCTAATCTTCCAGGTGGTTGATTTATGGAACGTCAGAGATATCAGGGATTGCATTAAAGGCAGTGTTGCCGCCGGTGTGGGCTGTGTGTGTGTGTGTGTTTGTGTGTTTCTAGGTTGTGTGTGTGTGTATCTCTCTGTGTGTATTTATCCGTTTGTGTGTGGATATGTCTGAGGGAGTGTCTGCGCTTGGCGTGTGTCTAGACATGCCTTGGGCACGTGTGTTTTTCCAGCTGATTGTGTGTGACCACTAGAAGGCCCATCCAGAGGAGGAGCTGCTGGAAGAGCCACTGAAGAACCCTTATCTCCCGTAAGAGAGATGTCGCCTTTCCCCATAATTATCTCTATACACTTAATCTCTCGTTTAGGATGCCTCTCTAATCTGAACCTTCTGAGAGACAGAGAGGAAAGACAGTCTTCGGGAGGTGTTAGGAGGACCGTGGGGGAGCTGTGTCTAAAGGTGGAAGGTTCAGGTACTTGTCTTCTATTTCATCTTAAATGAGGCCTGCCTGACCCCTGAAGACGTGCTGCCTGTTGTCTTTAAATGCCTTGTGTGGGTCAGATATCACCGCACTAATCAGGGAATGACGGGATGGAGACACAGTGGGGCTTGACCAATTAAATTTACCTTTAAAGTGGGCTAAAGTAGTTATTTCTTCCATCTTAGTTTTGGGACTGTTAGCCATAGTCGAGCGCCAACCTGTAATATAACACACGTAGACCACCATTGTGCCAGCAGATGTTGTTGAAAAGCTGCCATGTTTATTTAATGAGTTGTTCCTCTTCCTTCTGTCTGTAAAACAGAGTATTCACCTTTCCTCCGACTAGACCCACCCAGGTCAACCAACGTCCCTCACGGCTTAATCCTTGCTGTGCGTAAACACATTAACTGGCCATTAATATGGATATTCTGCTCCAGATGTGCTTGTAAGTGTGAATTTTGGACTTGGTAAGCAAGACTTCGGGTCATGTGGGTGGAGCTACCGCCTCAATAATCTACCTGCTTCCACTGGGAAAGGATTGTCTCTCTAGCCAAAGACAGAATGAGAGCAGTAGCATTTGGTGTGGGTCTACTGAGGGCAGAGAAATAGCTCATAGCTTTTAACACCTGGTGGTGTGCATGAGTTAAACCATAGCAAGTTAAACTGATTTATTTTAACAAAGAATGACCAACAATTTTATGGTAAAATAAAAAAACATTCAACAGTACAGTGTGTACTAAATGCATCTGCCATATCACAAAAAGGATTAGGATTCATTAGTTTATAAATAATCAAAGCGGTATTACAAAAATGGCTAATACGTCTTTCACTGCATAGCAAAACCACGTTTATACTTTTCTGAGTGTGAGACTGAGTGGAATACTTAAGTACATTTGTAATTTGACAGCTTGCTCTCCTGTATAAGAGACAAAAGTTACAATACCATTTTGTAGATTGCAATAACTCTGTGAAGACGTTCAACTTGAAAATGGCCTTAATTTTACTGCCTCCTCAACCTTTTATTGTCAAGTGTGCGTGTTTGTGAAAAGAGCCGGCAAAAAGACTGCTTAAAACGTGCCTCGTGTGATATTCTCTCTAATCTGGAGACATGAAATGGAAACCGGTCACGTTAGAGGTTTGACTTAAATTATCCATCGATGTTATGACAAGAGAGCGAGAGGAATACATAGTGGAGCAGTAGAATCCCTCCACATGAGGATAGGATCTCTGTTCCAAATGTTAATCTGCCTAGCCACAACCTCCCACTCACCACCACATGGGGAGGATGTGCGAAAAATGTGTGTCTGCCGGCGCAGCCCGGATGGACCAGTGCTCCCCTGACGGTAGCATCCTTCCCCTGAGGTCTGCTCGGCGCCCATGGGGAAGGGGAGCGAGGTGCTAGCTAGCAGAAGCTGGACACAGTTGCTCTCCCTGGCATGGGTGTCACGTTGGCTCTGGCCAGCCCTTGGTCGGCCAACAGCTCTGTCTTTTCCGGCCGGCCTGGGTGCCCGCATGGGGCCTGGCACAGTGTGCCGTGAGCTTGGCATCCCGTACAAACAACAGGAGGGGATCTGCCCCTGATGATCTGCTCAAAGGACGATTTCCTTTCTCTCTACACTGGATGAGGTAACACTAGTCTGAGGCTTAGAGAATAGGGTAGCATATAATGGAATAAATAATATAATTAGAATTGAAATGTAGTTTATAGAATATAATAATTAAATTATTCTTCATTCTTAACACCATATGCATATTCAGGACCACTAATTGCTGGATAAACCAGGCTGAAGTCAAGATAAATAAAACAATACCAATGTTTATGCCTTTATACAGTATATACATGCATTAACAAACCTCCCCTCACGCTTTGTACAGTACAGCATATACAACGTAAACATCTCTGCCCACAGGACATAATAGATATTAGGTTAAAATGTTGTTGATTAATATCAACAGAGGAAGTAAACACATGTGAAACAGCAAACTTACCCACTCTTAGTAGGAGGAAACAGTGCAAGTCAGGAGAGAATCCTCCATGCCTCCTATTTCTGGAAGCAAGCTGTCAAAGGTCAGCAGGACCAGGAGTGGGAGGGGAAACCATCCAAGCCATCCCTCCATGTTTATCTTCGCTCTACAAAAGTAACACCATTTACTAGAGTTACATCTCTATTATTATTATTGTGTGTGTCAGCACAACTCCTACTGATCTTACGGTGTAGCTAATGAGCTGGAAGCTACTCTCCCTGCTTCCAGAAAGCGAGGGATTTGAATCCTTTACAGTCCTCCAGACATTAGCATGGAGGGATCTCTCATTAGCATAGAGAGCTATGTGGGAGGAAGGCTAGTCTTGAGACCGCTGATAAAAAATAAAGGAAACTGTATTTTAAAGCAGCACCCTTCCTGTAACCCCCATAATTCATGCTGTTTATGATGTAAGGGGTGCGATGACCCCAGAGCATAGCAAAGGCCATTAATAGTCATACAAATGTGAACCTCCCTCTCAGTGATTAATTGCATGTAATTTGCATAGTGCTTTGTTTGCGGTGAGCTTTAAGCAATTTACTACAAGCCAAGCACAACTCCTCCGAAGTGAACCAAGGCTACTTCAAAGTGATTTTCGCTTCCATGTTATTAGTTAATTTACATTTCTTTCCGTAGAGGTTTCAAGATGGAGTGAGCCAGCATTAAATATTGCAAATTCACTGTCTGTCAACCAACAACAAGCGTTACTGCAGGCTGGTGTTTTAGAGTGTTTTCTTCAGATCGTCACGGTTGTTATGTGACCTAGATGTAATGGTTTTATATAATGGTTTTATAATATTGTTACTTAAAGGTAACTCTGTGTATTTTTCACACGGAGAAGCAGTATGCTTTGTAACATTTGTACCAGAAACAATGATATAATCCCCTTTTTTGTATTTGTCTGATCTGATGGTTATTGTGAATGAAATATTCAAACCCTGACAAACCCAGCCTGGTATCTTGGCACCTTCACCCGCAGTCTACTGGCTTGGGCAATGACAATTTTCTATGTCAATGAGATCAGAAAAAGCATGCATATTCAACATTGGCTGGAGTGTTTATATAGCAGATTGAGGTCCAAGATTACAAGGTCCCCTGTTCACCCTATCATGTCTCAGCCTCCCTCGGTGACAGGCCTAAAGTCACCGCTCTAACTTGTTCTCCACACTGAAGAACTGCACTGTGGTCAGATTTGTGTATTTGCTACCATAATATCCAACAATGGACGTTATGAAACTACAGTACAAGGCTTATTGCATTATTGTTCACTACAGCCCATCAGAAAGTGTTGGCTGACTTTGTAATGTTGGCACCATAGTGTTTTAGCAGGTATAACAACTGGTTAACCAATTCCTGGTGATTAGACAGACAGACAGACAGACAGACAGACAGACAGACAGACAGACAGACAGACAGACAGACAGACAGACAGACAGACAGACAGACAGACAGACAGACAGACAGACAGACAGACAGACAGGCCGACTGAGACAAGGCAAGACTAGCTAAAGAAAGAGGCTCTCTAGTGGGACATTAAAGGCCCTGGTGGTCAATAATCTTATTTGATGTGGATTCTTCAAAAGCTGAACCGACGGGGGGCTCCAGTGGAGGTTGGCCTTGGTTACAAACCACTGCCCCCCCCCCCCGCACCACCACCATGCACACAGACAATACATTTTCAGCCCCTGTGGAACAGGTGCAGGCAATTGAATCGCAGCTCAGCCGACATGATGTGTGATTGGACTGGAGCCGCATCAAATTGTTCTCTCCAATTGAGCTGTGACCAGCTGACATTTTCACAGTATTTAATAAAAGCCACTGTTGATTAGCAAGGCCTTACCACAATCTTTTCTTTTATTGGCATTGGCAGAAAAGCATTAATTCACAGTAATGAATTAAGTGGTGGTGGAGGGCCTGGGCACAGCACATCTGCCTCCTCTGGGAGAGAGACTGGAAGGAGAACTTGAAAGGAACTGACTCCGTTACCGTGGTTAGGATGCCTGCTACTGCTACGGTGGACTACCTGACTTTGCTTCACATTGCGATGGAACTAGACTCGTTACTGCCTGCAGCCTCAGCTCCCATTCTCTGCCTATCTAGCTCAATAAGGAGGCACAATTAAAAAAAAACATCTATAATAGGCTCTAACTGTTAAATTCCGAATGTATCATTTAATACCTGATAATTCTGCCTAGATTACAGTGACTACATTGGTCATCCCTTTGAGTCAAATGAATGATGTGAAAGAGTCCATGTCTCCCATTGGTCAATTTCTGCTCCATTTTGTGATTCTGTTTTTGTCGTCGTCATCATCGTCATCGTCGTCATCATCATGTCCTCTGTCTTTGGCTGTCACTCGGTTTTAGTCAGAGGGATAAAATGGTCTCTTTCATCCACACTTGATATTTTTCTCTTTCATCAACACATCTTGATTTCCCCCCCTCTCTCACATCCCCCACTCCTTCCAGTTGGCTGGCCATCGAGCTGCCGTTTATGAAAACAGTTTAGACTTGAAAGCAATGAGATGGAGGGAGTGGAGAGATTCTGTGAGTGCAGGATTCTGTTAGACAGTCCACAGGTTACCTCTCTCTCTCTCTCTCTCTCTCTCTCTCTCTCTCTCTCTCTCTCTCTCTCTCTCTCTCTCTCTCTCTCTTCTCTCTCCGATAGCTCGTCTGTCGCTTTTAAAGCCATGTCTGGCGTTTGGCATTCCATCAGCAGCTAATTTTCTGCCAGCTGCTTTTAAATGCTGGCTAAGGAACTAGTAAATTTAGACCTAGTCAATTTAGACCTAGTCAATTTAGACCTAGTCAATTTAGACCTATTCAATTTAGACTTGCTTACATGTCAGAAAGTAAGTTATTTTCTCACAGAGGAGGCAGAGGAGCCGGTAAATGGACAAAGTGAAGCCAGGGTAAATCACTATAGAAGTTCCTCAGCTCCTGGCTCAGAAGAGACACAGGTCCATCACAACTCAGACAGGCTGGGGAGAGTTGGGAGTGATACATCAGACCCCTTGTTAGATCCTTCACATTGGTCTGATAAAATGAGATTCTCCGATACATCGGATTGAATTTTCATTCAGTGGTCATGCTCTAAATGGTATAAAACACATTGGGATTGGTCTTAATCAGATCGGTTACTTATTAACTTGTTTTTTTTTCAGTGTGTCTTTAGATTCTGAATATAATATATAAGTGGCACAGCACAGGTATTCCTGTCAGTCAGTTCTGTTGTCGGAGAGTTACCACAATGTGGTCTCAATCCAAATGCAAAAAAATAACATATTTGACACAAAAGATAAAAAAAACATGTTTAAATTCAGTCTTAATGATCGGATCCTCTCAAAATATGATTTGTTTTCTCTTCCATCACTCAAATGTTAACAATACTATTTCATAAACAACCAGATTTGCGTGCACTTGTTTCTATCACGCTGTAATAGAAACACAATCAAATATTATATCACTTTACAGTAATGTTAAGTTATTTACTGAAGTATCTGTCACAACATACATACATCTCTCCAGAACAGTAATCATCTCATTCCAGTCCTCCTACTCATGGTTCTCCTACTTTTAGCCATTACTGGGAATTATATAATATCTCTGCATACGTTACAGCAGACTGTTGTCTCCTCAAACCAAGCTAGCATACAATATCCAGCTTTAGAACTCAGTCCTAATCATCAAAGACTTTGGTCAAACCGGAAAGTATTATTGACAAAAGCATTAGCATGGCAAAAAATAAAACATGAATTTGTAATGTTTATATGTTTAGTGAAAACTAGTGCCACGTTGATCACAGCCAGAGGTATGAATCTGTGGCCCGGTAGTAGTGTAACACCACTGATTAAGCTGATTGCTGATAGACACTAATTTGTTGTTTGCTGGTATTAGGCACAAAATCACATTATCAGCCCCTCTGACACTGTGTGACATTGGGGATATTGACAAAATATGTTATTCAACCTTCCCTTGAATTAAATGTTTGAATGTATAAATAATGACGCCTACAGCCGCATGTCCATTGAACCTTATATTTATGGGCCTACGCATTAGAAAGTGCCATTCCTGAATGATAGAGAAACCCATTAAAGTAGCAATAGAATTGCTAATGCCTTTCCCTTTGCTGTTTTTGCTGCCTTTCAGTAACGGGGACACGTTGCTCTCACCGACTGTTGTGCAAGCCTCTGGCTCACAGATGTATAGCCATGTGATACGGAACACATTTCCTCATCCAATTCCTCCCTGCTGCGATGGTGAAAACACTCAGTGAGATCCATCTTTTTCAATTACACCAAGAGGGGACCAGCCTAGAGGGAGTGGGAGTCTTAAGGACAGGTCTCTCTCCCAGATCTCAGGCCGCATTTAAATGTATTGGCAGCGTTGGATAACAAAGGAGAATCCGCCAAATTAATCGGCGGGACGCTCACAGAGGAATCTCCATGTGGAGACGCTCACACACTTACAGAAAAGGCTGAGGTGGGAAAACATTATGACATTATGAAAACGCACAAACATACCAGGGGTTGTATCAAACATACCAGGGGTTGTATCAAACATACCAGGGGATGTATCAAACATACCAGGGGATGTATCAAACATACGAGGGGTTGTATCAAACATACCAGGGGATGTATCAAACATACCAGGGGTTGTATCAAACATACCAGTGGATATATCAAACATACCAGGGGTTGTATCAAACATACCAGTGGATGTATCAAACATACCAGGGGATGTATCAAACATACGAGGGGTTGTATCAAACATACCAGGGGATGTATCAAACATACGAGGGGTTGTATCAAACATACCAGGGGATGTATCAAACATACCAGGGGTTGTATCAAACATACCAGGGGATGTATCAAACATACGAGGGGTTGTATCAAACATACCAGGGGATGTATCAAACATACCAGGGGTTGTATCAAACATACCAGTGGATGTATCAAACACCAGGGGATGTATCAAACATACCAGGGGATGTATCAAACATACCAGGGGATGTATCAAACACCAGGGGATGTATCAAACATACCAGGGGTTGTATCAAACATACCAGGGGATGTATCAAACATACCAGGGGTTGTATCAAACATACCAGTGGATGTATCAAACACCAGGGGATGTATCAAACATACCAGGGGATGTATCAAACATACCAGGGGATGTATCAAACACCAGGGGATGTATCAAACATACCAGGGGATGTATCAAACATACCAGGGGATGTATCAAACACCAGGGGATGTATCAAACATACCAGTGGATGTATCAAACATACCAGGGGTTGTATCAAACATACCAGGGGTTGTATCAAACATACCAGGGGATGTATCAAACACCAGGGGATGTATCAAACATACCAGGGGTTGTATCAAACATACCAGGGGTTGTATCAAACATACCAGGGGTTGTATCAAACATACCAGGGGATGTATCAAACACCAGGGGATGTATCAAACATACCAGTGGATGTATCAAACATACCAGGGGTTGTATCAAACATACCAGGGGTTGTATCAAACATACCAGTGGATGTATCAAACACCAGGGGATGTATCAAACATACCAGGGGATGTATCAAACATACCAGGGGATGTATCAAACACCAGGGGATGTATCAAACATACCAGTGGATGTATCAAACATACCAGTGGATGTATCAAACATACCAGGGGTTGTATCAAACATACCAGGGGATGTATCAAACACCAGGGGATGTATCAAACATACCAAGGGTTGTATCAAACATACCAGGGGTTGTATCAAACATACCAGGGGTTGTATCAAACATACCAGGGGATGTATCAAACACCAGGGGATGTATCAAACATACCAGTGGATGTATCAAACATACCAGGGGTTGTATCAAACATACCAGGGGTTGTATCAAACATACCAGGGGATGTATCAAACACCAGGGGATGTATCAAACATACCAGTGGATGTATCAAACATACCAGGGGTTGTATCAAACATACCAGGGGTTGTATCAAACATACCAGGGGATGTATCAAACACCAGGAGATGTATCAAACATACCGGGGGATGTATCATACACCAGGGGATGTATCAAACATACCAGGGGGTGTATCAAACATACCAGGGGATGTATCAAACACCAGGGGATGTATCAAACATACCAGGGGATGTATCAAACATACCAGGAGATGTATCAAACATACCAGGGGTTGTATCAAACATACCAGGAGATGTATCAAACATACCAGGGGATGTATCAAGCCCTCAAAAAGCCTGTGAAAGGAGGCCTTAGAAATACATTCAAATAGAATACCAATAACAGTCAGCATACAGTACAAGCAGTCCGATATAGGAGCGGCAGGTAGCCTATCGGTTAAGAGCATTGGGCCAGTAACCGAAAGGTCGCTGGTTTGAATCCCCGAGCCGACTAGGTAAGAAATCTGCGAATGTACCCTTGAGCAAGGCGGTTAACCCTAACTGCTGCTGTAAGTCACTCTGGATAATGACTTAAAGTTGAATAAGAACACCTACACATTGACATACAGTAGAAGCAGACCTAAGAACAGCTATCAGCACAATAACCTTCACTAGATGCATTGAGTCCCAGTAGCAGGAGCTCCACGGTAAAGGTTATGTGCCTCCAGCCAGGTATCCTCATGTGTGAGTGATATAATCAGTTCACTGTGTGATAAGGGTGTTTGGTGTGGGATCACTCAAAAAACCCTGTTGTGAATGGGGATCGGAGACACCAGGACCCTTATGAGTAATGGGCAGAACCGGGTCCTCATGCCTCTCCACCCCACCTAGCTCTGACCCAGCTAACACGGAGGGTAAGGCTGCGGCACGCTAGGAGGAGACAGTGTTTCACAGCTGGTCATTTGTTTTGCTTTATGTAACACGGTGTGGTGTCCCTGATCACCTTAAACATGCACACCGGTGTGTGAAACAAACCACACAGCCACTTCAGTCAGCCAGTCAGCCAGTCAGCCAGTCATCCCTTCCCTCAGCTCCTAATCAAGTTAGATTGCTCCACAGTATAATCTGTGTCCTCAGTCCCCTGACTGACCACGGGAAGGGAATAACACCTCCCCAGGTGGCCTCCAGATGGGAGAGAGGGCCCTGGCAGTCAGCGTGCTGGAGGAAGATGAAGACAGCCCTTTGGGGTAGCCTAGATTGAAAACAAGAAAATCTCCCCCAAATCAAAGAGGTGACCCAGCTCAGATTGTTGGGGAGATTAAAAGTCCACATTTATTAAACTCTTCATTTTTCAAAGTTTCTGTGATTGATTCGTGCCCTAAACCCTTTTTAAGTGTGGTGGCATCACACTACACAAGGTACTGTGTCAGTCCCCGTTACATTAACACTGTGAATGAACCCAAGGTTCATAATTCAACCGGTGTACCCCGTCTTAGTTTTGAATTTTCATGCGCTCGAACTGAGGCCTTGTGTTACTAATCTCCACATGTGAGATACACGTTTATTACAGACACTATTCTAACATCATGTTAACGTCGTGGTTTTCATCCGCTCTCTTGGATGACGGAAAAATGTAATACGTTGTCTTTTTATATGTAATGGTTCTAAACAAGCGGAAACTTGAATTGGGTATGTGGGCGGTATCTACGCTCCAGCTAATGTCTGCGTCATGTTAGAACAGTACGTCTCGGGTGAAGGGGCTCCATAAAGAGTGTGGTTGTGAAATAGGTTGTGTAATGTGCTCGCCTTGTTCTGTGACCGACCCTGTGAAGGTCACAGTCAAGCTTTTTAGTAAAACTGTACAGGATGAGAGAAGTCCAACAGTGTAGAAACCTTGGTCGCTGCTCTTGTGCTTAACGTGGTGATTGGAGAGGTGTGCTGTGCGTAGGTGAGGCTCAGTACTCTTGGCGATTCAACGGATGGCGTTGGAAGCAGTTGGAAGCGCTGACCAGGCTTGTCCTTCATTGTTCTCTTCAGGGCCCCAGATGGGATCTCAGTGTTATGGCTTTTGTTGTCTCCATCTCGTTTATGGCCCCAATCTCCCTGGTCTGTCCTGCACAGGCCTTCCAATTGTCTGAGTGAACAAAACGGTACTCCCAAGTGATCGCTCTCATTGAGCCAGCGACACTGTATGAAAATATGTACTCTGGCATTCAGGCACAAGAAAAAGGCAGTCGTATTCAATGCGGAAAACAAATGGAAACACATTGAAAAATACTGTTGAGTTGCCAGGGACTTGGTTCTTCCATGTTTTTGTCAGAGCTTTTGTCTCTGGCTCATAAAGAATAACACCCCTCTTATTGTCTCTGTCTCTGGACGCCAGAGCAGGGAGTCAGCCTGTGGTATAGAAGACTAGTGGGACAGGCAGGTGGGGACATATGCTGGCACAGACATGACCCTAGACTTCCTCTCTATCTTTCTCTCAGTTTACCCACCGTTGAGACACATCTGTGTCCAGGTGGCATCCAAACATGTGGTCAGCAAGTCGCGGTGTCTGCCTTAATGGACACAGCCATTCTAACTGACAAGATGGGAAAACAGACATGGCAGTGTCTCACTCAGACTCTTTATGCTGTGTTTTACCATCCACTGTTTCATTGATTACAAAGAGGCCTAGTCGGCCCTGTGCTCAGATGGCCTGCATCTAAATGCTGTTGTCGCTTCACGATTTTTACTCCTAAAATAGACCAAGATTAAATGCTCTCACTTTGGCTCTTCTTCTGTCCTTTTCTGTTCGTGCACACATACTGTACAGGGGAGGTTTCTTAAATAACAGATAAAAGTTGCTTTGTATACGTCCTAATTAGTTTCACTCTCCAGACGTGCCAACACATTTTTAATTGACAACACAGCCAGATTAAACACAAGAAAACAGGCTTCTCTTCTCCTCAGAGATTTTGAGAAATACATAACATCAGGTACATCCTTAAAACAGGTTGGTGGGATGAAAACACTTTGGGAGAGATGTGTTTGTTTCGTGATAAAGGGTGGTGAAGGAAGGGATGAGTCAGAAGAGTTATGGGTATTATCTGGAAGAGGAGGGAACCCACCATAAGTTGAAGTGAGAAGTGCACTCATGCTTAATTAACACCGAGTTCAAGAACTGCTAGCTTCATACATTACAGAGACGGCCAGACGGAAGCTCCTTTAATTGGGGATGTGGAGGGAAAAAAACAACAATTGAGTTGGATGGATGGGTCATGTGTTAAGTTCAACATATTTCATAGAAAACTCCAATCCTCCTCTTACAGGAAGATTACTTTAATCACGGTTTCCTTTTCCAGTTGTGTGCCCCAAGATAATGAGCTCAGAGTTCAAGCTATAATTCCTAACTTCACAATTCTCTTCTCCCTCTCGCCTTCAACGTTTGTTTTTTGAATTGGTTCCAGTTTTAGAATGACTTAAGCCTTTTCATGTAGACGGTAATGTGAGTTAAAGGTGGGTTGTACAAAAGTAAATGGAAGAGGTATGGATTTCTTCATTTTCTCATAATTGATCTCGACATTATGGTATTGTCGTCATTATCTATACATACACGGAACTATTAATAAAACCATCATTTCCATCTAGCAAGCTATCAAATATATATTTTTCTATTTTATTTTATTCCCCAATCCATTTAGCACTACCTAATGAAACAAAGAGACTGGTGGAATACTAAGTACCACTCTGAAAATAGATAGAAAAAAGAGAATGAATATGCCATGGTGATATTTTGATCATGTTTAAGAAGTATGCCTGTCTAAATCCATTGGCAGAGCTGTTCCACGTTGTTAAAAATGGCTCCTCTTCCACAGACTAACCAATTCTAAATCCCAATTCGTCTAATTGTACCTCAGAGTGCTAATAAATATTGTTATGAATAATTCAAGCCATGAGTGGGCTGATGACACAGAAACTGGTGCACTGAGCTGAATTCAAAGCACTTCAAAATAGAAAAGTGGAAAGAGCACTACATTTTCTTTAAATCTGAATTAATTAAAGTTACATGGAAAAGGAATACACCTTCAAATGAAATCACAAGTTCAAGAACATAGGGAAACTCATAATGTTTTTAAAACAGACTAATGCCTTCTCCATAGCATAAACAGATGTGCCAAAGCCATGTTTTTTTATGGATCTATCAATCCAAAACATCTCTCGTTGTGAGATCATTAAGGGAGGTTGGTATCCTCGAGGTTAAAGTGTTGGGCCAGTTAAAGCGTTGGGGTGTTGGACCGAAAGGTCGATGGTTCGAACACGCTGTGCCCTTGAGCAAGGCACTTAACCCTAATTACACCAGGGGCGCTGTACAGTGGTGACCCCACTCCCGCGGGTGTCTCCGGGATTGTTGGGATATGCAAGAAACACATTTCCATTACACACATGTGTAATAGGTCAAATATAAACACCCCCAACTACTAATAAATAAGGGATAATCAATTATGGTCTATGCGTTCTATGGAAAAATGGCGGGCTAGCAGAGTGGAATAACCTTCCATGGAGTTGCATTATTTTCCACAGAAAGCATAGTGCCGAGTTGGTTGGTTATGCCTTTTATACCATAGCTATAATTTAACACATTTGCCGCTAGAAATGTGTTAATTTGCCGGTAGAAATGTGCTCGACATCCACTGAAGTACCTAGCAAGTTTACTAGATAGCTACAGTAGTTGCCTTGGTAACCAAACAAACAGACTTGCTAGTTTAGCTAACCAAACCATCAGTCCTAGCTTGCTGTTATGAACATCAAATTCAACAATTCAGCTTTTACCACAGGGGCACGTAAGCATATACAATTGATGAACTATCTCTAGTAGAACTTTCGGCCAGTAAGATGATGAGTAAAGTATTTACAGTTTTCTGCGTTGTTACGTTAAGCACATCTTCCACACTTATAGTTTCCTTGTAGAGTTAACCAGTTTGAACGGTCAGGCTTTTGGATCAACAAAATCCCCAGAGAGGTGGATGCATAACCTGGCAAAGGAGAGAAATGGGTGAATCATTGTTTTATACAACTCTCATTCTAATGCATCAGTAATAGCATAACAAGTGAAATGATTGTATAAGCACAGTTGGTTCCAGACATGGTTAATAAAAATAATTTTGCATTGGATTATAAGCTTTATTCTGTTTACAAAATGGTCTACGACAACAATTTAACAGCTTCTCACGCCCAATGTCGTAGCTGTATTTCCTAAATTCTCTTGAATGCTATTTGGCTCGTTGAATGTTGACTTGGTATTTAGGAAATGTCGTAGTGAACCCAGGGCTTAGATTCTTAATTGCGGTATCGTAGATGCTGTGTCAGCAGACACTGCGTCTCAGCATTATGTTGTGAATGCCTTCCTGAACTAGTCTCATTGTAGACATGCACCCCCTGCTGTTGGCCTTGCCAACCACCTAACACAGATAACTAACGCATCTATCTGACATCATAATGGAATATCCTATCCCACACCAGTGAGCTGTGCCCTTTTTAAACCAAACATTCAGATGTCACCCGTGTTCCAGTGAGCTGGGCCCTTTTTAAACCAAACATTCAGATGTCACCCGTGTTCCAGTGAGCTGGGCCCTTTTTAAACCAAACATTCAGATGTCACCCGTGTTCCAGTGAGCTGTGCCCTTTTTAAACCAAACATTCAGATGTCACCCGTGTTCCAGTGAGCTGGGCCCTTTTTAAACCAAACATTCAGATGCCACCCATGTTCCAGTGAGCTGGGGCTTTTTTAATCCGCTTTATGGCTAGCGGGTCCACAGGGGACTGGAGGGGATCAGGCACTGTGCTGCAGCCCCACTAGCAGCATACCAAGGCTGTCTGCCTGCCTTCCTGCATGCATAGTGCTGCTGTACTGTACTGTGCTGTGTTCCACTACTGAGCTCCACTAATGGCCATGGCTCCGACCAGGCCTCATTAAGGCAAACTGACACCAGGAAATGGGCCCGCGTTGGGCGTGATTAGATTAAAAGTTCAGACAAGCCTTTGGTCTGCATAATTTGTGGAAGCTTGGTGATATACAAATAAACAAACACAGAGCACTTTAAAAACAGCCCCCTTAATTAGCTTGTTAAGACTTGGGGTTGTAAGTAATACCAGAATGGTGGCCTTGGGTTGGTGCTGTACTGTACTGTAACCAGGCAGACAGGGAGAGAAAGGAGTCTTGTTAGTTAAATATGGATATTTGTCGACAGGAAATGAAGGAGAGGGTAATTGAGAGTGCCGAGCTCCAAGTCCGGTTGATTTTGGGATTGGATTGAAATGTTTTTTTTTGGTTGGCTAATGAGATCTGGAACAAGCTGTTATATGATGCCAGTATGTGACATCCTCATTCTGACCAATCAACAGGGTTTAAATATGTCTGCTCCAAAAATGAAAAAAAACAGCAGTACTGTGAAAGTAGAATTTGAATTTACTCTACAGTACACAAATGTTTCTCCAGTAGCTAGATAACTGATAGCTTCATACAGGTAATAATTTGATAATTACCAGACAGGTTCATAACATCTATTTGATGGATGGTATTAATACTAAGCTCAACATTTCTTCTCTTAAAAAGAGAGTAGCAGCTACCGTACACTCCAGCACGTTTCTTTCCAGTGGTTAATATCCATTTATTTTCACGTTTGTTAAAATGTGGATGTTTCCTTTGTACTCCCCAGTCATTGGCGTTCCCCATGTGATGATTCCAGCCATCTGGTAATCAGATTAAAGTGACATTTCT
This sequence comes from Thymallus thymallus, assembly GCA_023634145.1. NCBI lineage: Eukaryota > Metazoa > Chordata > Actinopteri > Salmoniformes > Salmonidae > Thymallus > Thymallus thymallus. The sequence goes on along the minus strand of CM042398.1, from coordinate 30,958,700 downwards.
CACCTTTAATATACCTCTACAGGATTGTGTCCCGCCCTCGGGACGCTTGAGTTAACGTGCGCTAATGTGATTAGCATGACTTTGTAAGTAACAAGAACATTTCCCAGGACATAGACATATCTTATATGGGCAGAAAGCTTAAATTATTTTTTATCTAACTGCACTGTCCAATTTACAGTAGCTATTACAGTGAAAGAATACCATGCTATTGTTTGAGGTGAGTGCACAGTTATGTATTTGAAAATGTATCAATAAACCAATAGGCAGATTTGGGCAGACTTGATACAACATTTTGAACAGTAATGCAATGGTTCATTGAATATGTCTAAAATTTTGCACATACACTGGCCAAAATCTAAATTGCTTCTGGACTCCTAAGAAATATTATGGCCTTTCTCTTGCATTTCAAAGATGATGTGACAAAAATATAAAAGTTGTTTTATTTGTATTATCTTTTACCAAATCTAATGTGTTTTGTTCTCCTACATTAATTTCACATTTCCACAAACTTCAACGTGATTCCTTTCAAATGGTATCAAGAATATGCACATCCTTGCTTCAGGTCCTGAGCGACGGGCAGTTAGATTTGGGTATGTTATTTTAGGCGAAAATTGAAAAAAAGGCTCCGATCCTTAAGAGGTTAAAGCTGTCTTTCTGCAGTCAGAGTGAAAGGAAGGCAGTTAACCCTGTCTGTGTGTCTGTCTGTCTTGTCTGCAGCGTTGTCATGGCTGCTCCACTGAGCTAGCTAGGCACACTGGCTCCATGTTCATGTGTCACTTGGCGGGGATGGGTGTGTGTGTGCGTGTGTGTGTGTGTCTGAGTGTATCTTCTGGGTGATTTTCAGTTCCCAAAATGAGTGGCTGTCCTGTCACTTCGATGACTGAAAAGATCACAGCTGCACTGCTAAAGCATCTTGATGGGTTAGAATAGAATACAATTGTATCACTTGCTTGCTCACTTCTGCACTCAGCTTTTTGACGATGACGATGAAGAGCAAACCCCCCCCCCCCCCCCAAAACCCTGCATTGCCTGTGCATGGAAAAACCCTGTGAGGTGGGAACCAACCGGCAGACGATCGAGGCAATTTTGTATTCCTTTTGGAACTCTGCCTCCTGCAACCCACGGTGCTAAATCAAAGGGCCAGGTTGGGCCCACTAGTTCCTGTGCAGGGGCTGTGCAGTGTAGCACACGGGCCCCATGCCTGTAAGTGGGCCACTCTCTCTTTCTCTCAGTCTCTCTCTGCCTGGTCGGTCCAGGGGCCAGCCCAGAGCCCTGGAGAACACCGGAGGCGCCTCCACACTGCTCTAATCCCAAACAAACACACAACCCACCAAACAAAGGGAGGAGAGGGAGGACAGGAGAGATAGAGGGAGGGAAGAGAACAAAAAAAAAACAGAGAAGGAAAATAACATAAATATACAAATGCCCACAATGCCACATAGACACCTACTGTGTACAGTACACAAACTCATCTTATCAGCAAGCAAAGAGTGGGAGAAGGCCGGCTAGATCTCTCTCTCTCTCTCTCCCTCTCTCTATCTCCTTCTCTCCATCTCTCCCTCTCTCCCTCTCTCTATTTCCTTCTCTCCATCTCTCCCTGTCTCTCTCGTGGCGGAATGGGGTCGTTGTATTTTGGCACGAAGACTTCCCACATGTCTCAGAGGCTCACTCCCACTGGCTGCCTGCATAATGGGGCCTCTTCCCTCCCACTGTGTCCTGCGTGGCTTTGAATCATTACCTCTGACAAAGCTGTGTGAGCGATCACTGCTAGCGCCCAGCGAGAAACACCCATTCTATCGCCCCTCTGGATAATTCAACCTGGACTAAGGTTCGACGTAAGGGGTTAGGGGTTAAGGTTAAGGTTAGAGTTAGGGTTAGGGGTAGGTGTTAGGGGTTATGGTTGGGTTTAGGGTAAGAGTTAGCTAACATGCTAAGTAGTTGCAAAGTTGCTAATTAGATGAAGTGCTAAAGTTGTCCTTGATGTAATTCGAACACACAACTTTTGGCTCGCTTTCGTTTTTGGCTTAAGTAACCTACTGTCCAATGTAACCATACCAAACACAACATATCATACTGATTGGATTGGAGGGATTTTTACTAGTCTGTATGGAGATGACCTCCAGACTAGCTGCTGGTGGCTCCACACTATCGTAGTTAGCATCTGCGGGACACACTAAGCTTTTAATAGTTCCACAGCTACAAGACACAGGAAAAAACAAGGACAGTACTAGTATGGATAGATTTGAGCCTGTCATAACATGACCTCAATACGAATTAATAGGTAATTAATAAATAAATCCATGGTCCTTTATGGAACTAGGATTGTGCTTTATTAACATGCTAGCGTTAGCATGCCACAAAGAAGGAGAGAATACTGTATTCTCGGGAGAGGTGTCTCTAAGTTGTAGCTCAGCTTGATTGGGTTGTCCTGTGGTGTGTCCTAGTAGCCCAGTCACCATCAACAACCCAGACCCAGCTCTGTCCTCCAGGGCCCCCAAACATGACTTAATCAGACCAGCAACATACAGAAATAGCAGGAGGACCATATGGTTCTACCATGACTACCAACTACCTCTTTATTGTCATGGTAACTAAACAACACAGGGCCTTGGTGCTATATATGGGTTAAGAGTTACGTAAGGTGACATATAGAGAACATGTGAGTGGGGCTGTATCTAACCACTACATCCAATTTAGTTATGTGAACCGTCAAGCGGCTTGGTGGCAGAATAAATGTATCTTTGCCCATGGCAACAGTAGTGGGAGGGAGATCTATAAAGGTTTGCCGTATATTGTGTCAGAAGCAGTGTAATTGTAGCCCATTAAATCAGCAGGGTGTCTATCGGGGTATAGCTGTGATGAAACACTGTGCTGCCTCTGCTTCCTCCAGGCGTAGCAGGGTCAACAGGCTGGGGACCACCTGGATGATTTAAGGCCTGACTCGCTGCTTAATACTTAATGAGAGTGTGGTGTGTAATACGGGGCCTCTGGATGCCTTCCAGCAGCCAAGCTGTAGCGGCCTAGCTAACCTGCACTGGGGCTGGGGCAGCACCGGGAGGGTAGACTTTCAGGGTGAGGCTGGGAAGGAGAGGTCTAATCATTTATGGTGAATGTATAGGTGGAGCATCTCTCTAGTCTACCTTATACTCCTGTACTAGATATACAGTGGGGAGAACAAGTATTTGATACACTGCCGATTTTGAAGGTTTTCCCACTTACAAAGCATGTAGAAGTCTGTAATTTTTATCATAGGTACTCTTCAACTGTGAGCGGCGGAATCTAAAACAAAAATCCAGAAAATCACATTGTATGATTTTTAAGTAATTAATTTGCATTTTATTGCATGACATAAGTATTTGATACATCAGAAAAGCAGGACTTAATATGGGGTACAGAAACCTTTGTTTGCAATTACAGAGATCATACGTTTCCTGTAGTTCTTGACCAGGTTTACACACACTGCAGCAGGGATTTTGGCCCACTCCTCCATACAGACCTTCTCCAGATCCTTCAGGTTTCAGGGCTGTCGCTGGGCAATACGGACTTTCAGCTCCCTCCAAAGATTTTCTATTGGGTTCAGGTCTGGAGACTGGCTAGGCCACTCCAGGACCTTGAGATGCTTCTTACGGAGCCACTCCTTAGTTGCCCTGGCTGTGTGTTTCGGGTCGTTGTCATGCTGGAAGACCCAGCCACGACCCATCTTCAATGCTCTTACTGAGGGAAGGAGGTTGTTGGCCAAGATCTCGCGATACATGGCCCCATCCATCCTCCCCTCAATACGGTGCAGTCGTCCTGTCCCCTTTGCAGAAAAGCATCCTCAAAAAATGATTTTTCCACCTCCATGCTTCACGGTTGGGATGGTGTTCTTGGGGTTGTACTCATCCTTCTTCTTCCTCCAAACACGGCAAGTGGAGTTTAGACCAAAAAGCTCTATTTTTGTCTCATCAGACCACATGACCTTCTCCCATTCCTCCTCTGGATCATCCAGATGGTCATTGGCAAACTTCAGACGGGCCTGGACATGCGCTGGCTTGAGCAGGGGGACCTTGCGTGCGCTGCAGGATTTTAATCCATGACGGCGTAGTGTGTTACTAATGGTTTTCTTTGAGACTGTGGTCCCAGCTCTCTTCAGGTCATTGACCAGGTCCTGCCGTGTAGTTCTGGGCTGATCCCTCACCTTCCTCATGATCATTGATGCCCCACGAGGTGAGATCTTGCATGGTGCCCCAGACCGAGGGAAATTGACCGTCACCTTGAACTTCTTCCATTTTCTAATAATTGCGCCAACAGTTGTTGCCTTCTCACCAAGCTGCTTGCCTATTGTCCTGTAGCCCATCCCAGCCTTGTGCAGGTCTACAATTTTATTCCTGATGTCCTTACACAGCTCTCTGGTCTTGGCCATTGTGGAGAGGTTGGAGTCTGTTTGATTGAGTGTGTGGACAGGTGTCTTTTATACAGGTAACGAGTTCAAACAGGTGCAGTTAATACAGGTAATGAGTGGAGAACAGGAGGGCTTCTTAAAGAAAAACTAACAGGTCTGTGAGAGCCGGAATTCTTACTGGTTGGTAGGTGATCAAATACTTATGTCATGCAAGAAAATGCAAATTAATTATTTAAAAATCATACAATGTGATTTTCTGGATTTTTGTTTTAGATTCCGTCTCTCACAGTTGAAGTGTACCTATGATAAAAATGACAGACCTCTACATGCTTTGTAAGTAGGAAAACCTGCAAAAACGGCAGTGTATCAAATACTTGTTCTCCCCACTATATATATATACATTTTTTTTTGGTTTATCTCGATATCAAATCAGTTCTGGGTAACAATTGTTTGCCATTAAAGTGGTCAAAAATGGACACCAAATTGCCAAAAACGATTATTTCTCAATCAATAATGTTGCTAGGACTGTCTGGGGGTGCTCTGGCTGGGGGATTTGGTGCATTAACCACAGTGTGGATCAATTCACCAGAGCAGAAGGGCCTAATGGGAAGGAAATGTAGCCTAACTTGAAAACTTGATGTTATTGACAGAAAGATAAGGAACTGGTCTATTTACTTATACCGCAGCTCCACCAATAAAAAAACCTGCTGATTAAAACCTCCTGTGTTGAATGTATTTTCAACCAGCAACTCTCAGGATATTACTCATGGCCTCTCTGGAAGGTTTGTGGAAACATCGAGAAAGAGAGGAAGTAAACATTTGGTGTTGTTTTAAGGGCACTATAGGAAATGAAATGGGTGTGAAAATGTTAACCAATTACATTTAAGCCTCAATGCATTTTTTGTAAAAAAATAAATAATAATAAACTTTATTTGGTTGGCTTGCCACTTTATATATAACACAAAAGATGGAAACATAACACCCCTTGTTGTTGTTTTTTTAAGTGCACATGAAGAGGACTATTCAAAGGTGCTCTATTGGTCAATATTCTCAACATGTGCAAAAATAAATGGGATCAGATATCTTATACCAATCTGTCTGAATAGGCTTAGATCCATAACATGGCGCAGGCATAAAACAAGCCTTGGAATGTATGTAAGTAAGCCTTGTCTGAGCGAGAACGGCCTATAGGGGTAATCTATCTTCTGTAGCGTGAAGTCGCTTGATGTACAAGTACACCCCCTGGGCAGGACGCTAGTCTATTGCAGGGCCTTAACGCTAAGTGCCAAGCAGAGAGGCATCAGGTCCCATTCTTAACTGGGCATTGAACCCCCAACCTTTCAATCTCATGGTGGACTCTTTATCCATGATATATAACCTCTTGAATCTTTTTCATGTTATGGCCATTCTAGCACAGATATAAACTGCAACCAAGTATATAATAATAAGAAAATATGTGAAATCATATGATTATGTTTTTTTTTATTTGCATCACAAAGTCACTGAAATGCATTCAAAAGGTGTTGGAAAGTTCACGAAAACACCAGGGAGGAATTGTGTGTGTAGAAAATAAGATCTGTTGTTGTGTCACTGTCCCTTCTAACAAGACAATTGGGAGGACTTGTCCCCTTCACTGATATACCGACTACGCCTATGGTTTACCGACATACTGTACTGTACAATACACATACATACACGTGCTTGACTCATGCACACACACACACACACACACACACACACACACACACACACACACACACACACACACACACACACACACACACTAGTGTCCCCAGTGTGATTCCTGTGTTTGCTTCTGCACACAGACGGCTCATCTCCTGCCTTGTCCCGGGCCCAGATTTACGGCTGTCCCCTCCGTCGCCTCTACAACTTATTCCTCCTGTTTTTGTCCTGTTGTTCATCATTTTTCTATTAGTCAGGCCTCACGCACGTCACGCCACAAATCAGGATCTCTGGATATCTTGTCATTCAGCAATTTCCTGGAGGAAAATATAAGGCTTTTTTTCAGGCAAGGGGAAAAAAAACAGGCTTATACAAGGGCTGCATCGGGGTGTTGCCCCTCTACCCAGAACTAAAGCTGTGTGCAGCGATAGGTGAGTGAGAATCAAAGACACATTAATCAACTGAGATGATGTGGTAAAAAGTAGACAACGTCATTATTACCGCAGGTGTTTGGCCAACGCATAAAGTGGACATTATCTGAGCAGTAGCTCCAGCACTTCCTCCCCTCGCTTCAGAGGTGTTTATTGGTTTATTAAGATCTATCGCAGCCTCGCTGTACTAACTTAACGCAATGGAATTTAAAGTGGTGTTCTCTCTCTCCTCACCAGCAGCTGGGGGACTGTGTCATGCATCCTGTTAATGTTGTTTCATTACCAGACACGATTTAGTAGGCTCTGTGCCCTGCAGAGGTGACAATGAATTATAACGGGCCAAATACACACTCGGGCAGTGCCTGTGTTTGCGCTCGTGTGTGTGCGTGTGCGCATGTGTGTTTGTGTCTGTGTGTCTATATCTGCGCATGTGCATCTGCGTTCTGTGTTATTCTGTATCTCTGTGTGCAGTTGTGCCGACGAGAGAGGGAAAGAGAGGAAGTCAGAGAGATACGGAGATTCTCTCTGGGGCTTTGAGCGAATGCTCATTAAGGCCTCCTATTGCACAGGGAGCTCATCCCTCACACTGCCAGCATCTGGTTCTCCTACTCTATGAATCCTCACTGAATCCTTTCCCTGATCTCTCCTTCCTCTCCTCTCTCTCTCTCCTCTCCTCTCCTCTCCTCTCCTCTCCTCTCCTCTCCTCTCCTCTCCTCTCCTCTCCTCTCCTCTCCTCTCCTCTCCTCTCCTCTCCTCTCCTCTCCTCTCCTCTCTCTCTCTCTCTCTCTCTCTCTCTCTCTCTCTCTCTCTCTCTCTCTCTCTCTCTCTCTCTCTCTCTCTCCTCTCCTCTCCTCTCCTCTCCTCTCCTCTCCTCTCCTCTCTCTCTCTCTCTCTCTCTCTCTCTCTCTCTCTCTCTCCTCTCCTCGCTTCTCCCCAGCTTCACAGTTAGCTCCTGTTCCTCTGTACTCCAGAGGGAGCCATGATGCTGCATGGTATTTGTGCGTACGTGTGTCTATGCGTTTGCGTCTGTGTGTGTTTGTGTGTGTGTGAAGGTGGGGCGGGGGATGGGCTAGGAGCACAGGGGGGGGGGGGGGGGGGGACTGGGGGGGGGTGTGTGACGTCATCCGTCACCCAGACAGGGAGCCTGCAGTCGGCTTGATTACCCGAGCCAGCCAAACGCTTAACCCGCGGGCAGCAGTGGCAGGAGCATTATCCACCCCGGCCCTGCCTGTGATCGATGGCCTCTCTACCTGTTTAGCTGTGAAACTCAGTACCCACACACCCCCAGCCAGCTCCCGCAAAGGCCACAAGACTCCTCAGGAAATATCTATATGTCATGCATCAGCATACTGTATGTGTGTACGTTATTTACCATCAGACAAACACAAATATATATATTTTTACACACTCCTGCCTGAATATGAAGTTTACCTATAGAAAATGATGATCACATGACGTGCTTGCAGTTTCCTGAAAATATGACATATTGCAGCTTTGTTTGCACTATGATACAGTCACCGTTATCACATAGTTAGCTACAGTAATGGTAGTTAAGTGTCTTATTGTTATGAAAGGGTTTCATTGTGTTTCTATATGTACATGACTTAGCCGTGTCCTACAGCTTGTAGTTCCTGTACTTCCTGTTCTAAACTAACCACGTCCCTGTACGTTATGTCCCATTACATTTACCTCACAAACATCTTTCCCAACTCCCTTTTGTCCTCTGGATCTCCAAGGTTACCGTGTCCATGGATGTCCCAGTGCAGGGAGAGATCTGTCAACAAACTTCTGAGGACTTTCTCACTTGGAAAACTTAAAGAGGGAACTAGCTATCGCAGGTGTCCCAGGAGGTAATCAAGCCACTCGGCTCACTCAACGTGCCTGTATCTTTAAACAGAAGGAGGCGTGGGTTACGGTGGAGAGCACAGGCACTCGGCAGAATAAGTTCAGCGTATTGATGTGTTGCAAAGGACTGCGACTTCACAGAGCTAGGAGCCTGTCAGGCTGCCGGCACTATACCTGTTCAGGTACCCAGAAGGGATACAAGTTAGCACCCCAAGATATTGACTGGCCAAGAAGATTGCTCTCTCTCTCTCTCTCTCCTCTCTCTCTTTCTCTCTCTCTCTCTCTCTCTCTCTCTCTCTCTCTGGATTTTGCAAAAAATATTATTTATGACTTGCTTTTTCACTGTAGACTAATGATCCAACAATGTCTTTCTGTCTTGGTACTGAGAGTGTAAAAGAGTCTTTGATGATGGAGAATTGCGGCCGTGTGCATCTGAAGAGACCTGTCATTGTATGTATGAGATGTTAAATGATATTGAAAGGAAGACGCTCAGGTTTGGCTCTCCTTCCCCCCTCCTCAGGTCAGGCTAACCACTATGAATAAACATGAGGCCTCAACGCCGGTCAACTGAATGGGAGTGATAAGCTGCTCAGGTGTTTGACTCGAGCCAAACAGCAATAGAGTGCTTCGCTTGGCCAGTCTACTGAAGTCAGTCATCCAAGGACGGAACAGTGCGGGTAAAGGTCAATGTGTTGAGCTGTGGACAGAATTGTCACTCTGATCTTTGTGTTCTTAAAGTTCTCCTTTAAGTTCTTCTCTGAGCGGGCTTCTCCTTATTAATGGATCTGTGACTCCTTCCTTCAAAGCTCACGTTGTGGAATCTCTACAGCAATATTTAGCCGTATAACCACTTCCAAGCTATTAGGGGCAGGGAAACGTTCCCTGAGAAAATGTTCTCCTCCCATCGCTACTTTCTATTTTCTCATCTTGGCATGAGTTGACTTGATTTGATTTGAAGCCTGCCACTTTCAGTTTGACTTGAGCTCCCAGGCCTACTTGCCAGTAGAGAGAGGATCGAGGTCCGCTTTGGACCAAGGGCTTGATACATTTTACAGACCGCTTTTAAATACAACATTTACCTTCATTGAAATGTAACCTATTACCACAAAGGTTTACCACAAATAAAAGGTATTACATGTGAGATGCAAATGTTTTTGACTTGTAGTCAGAGTCATGGAAGCACAATGAGCATACCTGAACTAATTTGTAGCACTATTATAATATTATCAAATCAAATCATAAAATCAAATGTATTTATAAAGCCCTTTTTACATCAGCAGATGTCACAAAGTACTATGCAGAAACCCACCCCAAACAGCAAGCAATGCAGATGTGGAAGTTTATTTAGTGCTTTATCCGGGTAGCCGGAGAGTAGAGCATTGCAGTAATCTAATCTAGAAGTGACAAAAGCATGGATTAGATTTTCCGCATAATTTTTGGACAAACAATGTCAGATTTTTGCAATGTTACGAAGATGGAAAAAAGCTATCCTTGAAATATTCTTGATATGTTCATTAAAAGAGAGATCAGGGTCCAGAGTAATGCCAAGGTCCTTCCCAGTTTTCTGGGAGACGACTGTACAACCATCAAGATTAAATGTCAGATCCAAAAGCAGATCTCTTTGTTTCTTGGGACCTAGAACTAGCATCTCTGTTTTGTCAGAATTTAAGAGTAAAACATTTTCCGCCATCCACTTCCTTATGTCTGAAAAACAGGCTTCCAGGGCAGGGATTTTTGGTGCATCACCATGTTTCATCGAAATGTACAGCTGTGTGTTTCCGAATGACATCACCAAGAGGTAAAATATATAGTGAAAACAATAGTGGCCCTAAAAAGGAACCTTGAGGAACACCGAAACGTACAATTGATTTGTCAGAGGACAAACCATCCCTGGAGACAAACTGATATCTCTCCGAAAGATAAGATCTAAACCAGGCAAGAACTTGTCCGTGTAGACCAATTAAGATTTCCAATCTCTCCAAAAGAATATGATGGTCGATGGTGTCAAAAGCAGCTCTAAGGTCTAAGAGCACGAGGACAGATGCAGAGCATTGGTCTGATCGGATCACAACCTTGTCCACCTCACCCCACTCTACAGACCTATGGTCCAACAGCAGCCTGCAACCACTAGGTCGATTAGGAGATGGTCTCCGGAGGCGAATGAGGCCCCACAGGATTGCTTTGAAACAACCATTCAGCCCCTGCTACCGGGTGAGAAGATGAAGAGGATGAAAGTGGAAGCACCCTTACTCTCCTGGGTCACGGACTACCTGACCGGTAGGCCATAATTTGTGCGACTACAGAGCTGTGTGTCAGAATGGGCAGTGAGCAACACAGGGGCCCCCAAGGGAACAGTCCTGTCCCCCTTCCTGTTCACCCTCTACACCTCGGACTTCAGATATAACTCTGAAACATGCCACCTACAGAAGTTCTCGGATGACTCCGCAATTGTAGGGTGCATCAGGGGTGGGCAGGAGGAGGAGTACAGGAGCACAATCAGTGACTTTGTGTTGTGGTGTGAGCAGAACCACCTTCAGCTCAACATCAGCAAAACAAAGGAGATGGTGGTGGACTTCAGGAGAACCAAGGCCCAACTGACTGCAGTCCCTATACAGGGGATGGATGTTGAAATGGTTGGGTCATACAAGTTCCTAGGAGTCAATATGGACAACAGGCTGGAATGGGCTGGTAACACGGGGCCCTGTACAAAAAGGGCCAGAGCCGACTCTACTTTCTGAGGATCTGTCTGTAATTAAACCCTGCGCACTAAGGACTTTATTTTAAGGGAATTACTATTATTACCCCAAATTATATCATACACACATTTAGCTATTTAAGTATCTCTTCCTGTCATTTACCTGTACAGTTAATGTAACCATGCTAATATTCACTTACCTGTTCTTTTAACCAGTCTGTATATTAAGTAAACTATTATTACCCTCACTTGAGTATTTCTCTGGCATCGGCCTGTATAGTATGGTTAACCATGCAAATACTCCTTATTTATATATATCAACTTGCAATATTTGTATCCTTTTTATTTTATTTTTTTATTTTTTCACCTAACACTCTGTAACAATGTATAGTGTACATATTCAGCCATTCACTCATACTATTGTCACGAGAGGGAGATGAAGACGCAGCGCAGGGATAGTAGTTTCTACATTTTATTTATACTATGTATAAACCAACACAAATGTGCGAACTAACAAAACAAACAAACACAGGATGTACAAACGTCACGTTACAAAACAAACAAACACAGGATGTACAAACGTCACGTTACAAAACAAACAAACACAGGATGTACAAACGTCACGTTACAAAACAAACAAACACAGGATGTACAAACGCCACGTTACAAAACAAACAAACACAGGATGTACAAACGCCACGTTACAAAACAAACAAACACAGGATGTACAAACGTCACGTTACAAAACAAACACGAAATGAACGGATGTAATCACGATGTGCTACAGCTGCCTCTAATTAGGGATCCAACACAAACCACCACCAGAAACGGAAAGAATAGATCTGTCAGACTCTGACCATGGCAACATAGAGAAGCAAATAGGCTTCTCTATGGCCAGAGCCTGACAGTGTTCCAAAATGTTCCTCCAAATATACCTCCTGCTCTTTGCTCTGCGCCCCCCATTTGTACCTCGGCATCTCCATGCTCCACGGGGGGGGGGGGGGTGGTATTGCTCCTCCTGCCTGTAGCCAGACCACCCCCATAGCCCCCCCTCAAAATTACCTTGGGGTTGTTTGCGGGCTCCTCTCCGTCTCGCGCGTCGTTGACGACTCGGCACTTCCTCTCTCTCCGTCTCTCACCAGTTACGCTGCTTGGTCTCGTTGTGGTGGGTCGTTCTGTCACGAGAGGGTGCATAGGGAGACCAAGACGCAGCGCAGGGATAGTAGTTTCTACATTTTATTTATACTATGTATAAACCAACATAAATGTGCGAACTAACAAAACAAACAAACACACGATGTACAAACGCCACGTTACAAAACAAACACGAAATTAACGGATGTAATCAAATGTGCACACTTACTGTCACCGTGACTTGCGAAATATACATATAACGATAACGACCCACAACCCAGTGTGAAACCTACCAACCTATGTAGGATCCCTAATTAGAGACGATGCGCTACAGCTGCCTCTAATTAGGGATCCAACACAAACCACCACCAGAAACAGAAAGAATAGACCTGTCAGACTCTGACCATGGCTACATAGAGAAGCAAATAGGCTTCTCTATGGCCAGAGCCTGACAACTATGCAATTTTATAGCTTTTTTGCACTCCAGACTTATTGTACATCTATGCTTTTTCATACTGCCGCTCTATGTATCATGCATCGTGTGCATTTTGCACCTGCGCTGTGTTTTTTCGTAGCTGCTTGACAAAGAAATTTCCCCTCTGGGATCAATAAAGTACCCATCCATCCATCCATCCATTCATCCATCCATCCATCCATCTGATGGGGCTAACAGAGACATGGGGATGTGAGGGTGTGTTGTATCAGATAGAGCTGACAGAGACATGGGGATGTGAGGGTGTGTTGTATCAGATGGGGCTCAGAGAGACATGTGTTGCTTCAGAGGCAGAACCTCTTGCCAACCCACAGACCACAACAACCCCTGCATTGAGCTCCTTCACATGGAGTGTATTACTACAGCTAGCAGGGAATCTGATCAACTCTTTATTTATTCTACAAATGAACAGACAGTGAAGAGGCACACAGACCAATATCCCTCCTCAAGACACTGTGTCTGAGGTACAGTGGAGGAGATCATCCCAAAATCCATTCTGAGTAGTTTCAGGTGAGATGAGGTAGACCTGTGTATAAATTACATTTAAAACCACATGATTATACCTAAATATACCTCAAATGACACCAGAGTCATGGTTTCATTACCTCTTGTGGGCAGTATACTATTCAAACAACTTTAAAAATACAGTCACATGGAATTACAGTAGCTAATGTGTGAAGCAGTCTGTGTTTGTGGATAAGCGTGTGCACCGCTCTGCACGCGGCTGTGGCTGTGGACGGTCATGAATCTGTCTAGTCCTGGGGGCAGGGTAAGCTCAACAGTGAGGGGGAGGTGCGCCTGTGTGAGCGTACATGTGCAGTGCGGCAAGCGTAAGCCCCGGACCCTGCCTGCCTGTTCTCCCCTAGAGGGTCATTCAGCCCCTCTCCCTGCCTCTAATCCCGTCTGTCCGGAGGAGATAGGGGGAGCGGCTGGCCACGGTGCACCCAGGGCACCGCAAACACAATCACAGGCCTTTCACAGACACTTAACGGGGCTTTGCGCTTGTTCAACAAGGCAAAACGCGGCAGGAGGGATCAATTTAATACGAGGCCTGACTCGAATGGAAAGAGGGTGAATAAATATGCAATGACAGTGAGGACCGCCGCCACAATTTGTGCAGCACTCACTTCCTCCCTCCTTCTTTTCCAGAAGCTTCTCTCCCCATATTATGGCACGTCGTAGTTCCTGTCTCCAGAACATATTGGGGAGAGTTGTGGAGGTAGGGAAAGCAGCAGTCTCCTCTCTCATCAGGGTGTTATTTTAATAAATCACTGCTGCCATTGCTTGCTACATTAATTCCTGGGGCCCGGAGGGCTATGGTGGTACCAGCAGTGATCTATATGAGACGCTAAATGATGTGGGGGGATCCCCCAGTGAGAGAACAGAGACCCCTGAATCTCCTCATCTCCCCTGCCCAACTCAGCCTCCTCCCCTCGGCTTGGCTGGCTCACACCTCGCCCCCCTGCCCTCCACCGCTGACATGATAATCAGCAGAGAGAGAGAGAGAGAGAGAGAGAGAGAGAGAGAGAGAGAGAGCCGCAGTGCACATACAAATGAGTGGCGCATACATGCACCTACAGTGGGGAGAACAAGTATTTGATACACTGCCGATTTTGCAGGTTTTCCTACTTACAAAGCATGTAGAGGTCTGTAATTTTTATCATAGGTACTCTTCAACTGTGAGTGACAGAATCTAAAACAAAAATCCAGAAAACCACATTGTATGATTTTTAAATAATACATTTGCATTTTATTATATGACATAAGTATTTGATCACCTACCAACCAGTAAGAATTCCGGCTCTCACAGACCTGTTAGTTTTTCTTAAAGAAGCCCTCCTGTTATCCACTCATTACCTGTATTAATTGCACCTGTTTGAACTCGTTACCTGTATAAAAGACACCTGTCCACACACTCAATCAAACAGACTCCAACCTCTCCACAATGGCCAAGACCAGAGAGCTGTGTAAGGACATCAGGGATAAAATTGTAGACCTGCACAAGGCTGGGATGGGCTACAGGACAATAGGCAAGCAGCTTGGTGAGAAGGCAACAACTGTTGGCGCAATTATTAGAAAATGGAAGAAGTTCAAGATGACGGTCAATCTCCCTCGGTCTGGGGCACCATGCAAGATCGCACCTCGTGGGGCATCAATGATCATGAGGAAGGTGAGGGATCAGCCCAGAACTACACGGAATCTAAATTTTTGTTTTAGATTCCGTCACTCACAGTTGAAGAGTACCTATGATAAAAATTACAGACTTCTACATGCTTTGTAAGTGGGAAAACCTGCAAAATCGGCAGTGTATCAAATACTTTTTCTCCCCACTGTATATCTATGAGGGAAGTCACTTGACCCAGAGACCCGGCGCTGGAGCATCTCACACCACACCATCCACAAACCCCTCTCTTAGTGGCTTCATGGCTCTCATACTGGGACTGCTGCTTGACATGGTGCATCTTCGGTAGGTATAGACACTCTAATGAACACAGAGACAGCGACAGCCCCGAAACCTGAAGGATCTGTATGGAGGAGTGGGCCAAAATCCCTGCTGCAGTGTGTGCAAACCTGTTCAAGAACTACAGGAAACGTATGATCTCTGTAATTGCAAACAAAGGTTTCTGTACCAAATATATGACCTGGTCAATGACCTTAAGAGAGCTGGGACCACAGTCTCAAAGAAAACCATTAGTAACACACTACGCCGTCATGGATTAAAATCCTGCAGCGCACGCAAGGTCCCCCTGCTCAAGCCAGCGCATGTCCAGGCCCGTCTGAAGTTTGCCAATGACAATATGGATGATCCAGAGGAGGAATGGGAGAAGGTCATGTGGTCTGATGAGACAAAAATATAGCTTTTTGGTCTAAACTCCACTCGCCGTGTTTGGAGGAAGAAGGATGAGTACAACCCCAAGAACACCATCCCAACCGTGAAGCATGGAGGTGGAAACATTATTCTTTGGGGATGCTTTTCTGCAAAGGGGACAGGACGACTGCACCGTATTGAGGAGAGGATGGATGGGGCCATGTATCGCGAGATCTTGGCCAACAACCTCCTTCCCTCAGTAAGAGCATTGAAGATGGGTCATGGCTGGGTCTTCCAGCATGACAACGACCCGAAACACACAGCCAGGGCAACTCCGTAAGAAGCATCTCAAGGTCCTGGAGTGGCCTAGCCAGTCGCCAGACCTGAACCCAATAGAAAATCTTTGGAGGGAGCTTAAAGTCCGTATTGCCCAGCGACAGCCCCGAAACCTGAAGGATCTGTATGGAGGAGTGGGCCAAAATCCCTGCTGCAGTGTGTGCAAACCTGTTCAAGAACTACAGGAAACGTATGATCTCTGTAATTGCAAACAAAGGTTTCTGTACCAAATATTAAGTTCTGCTTTTCTGATGTATCAAATGCTTATGTCATGCAATAAAATGCAAATTAATTACTTAAAAATCATACAATGTGATTTTCTGGATTTTTGTTTTAGATTCCGTCACTCACAGTTGAAGAGTACCTATGATAAAAATTACAGACTTCTACATGCTTTGTAAGTGGGAAAACCTGCAAAATCGGCAGTGTATCAAATACTTTTTCTCCCCACTGTATATCTATGAGGGAAGTCACTTGACCCAGAGACCCGGCGCTGGAGCATCTCACACCACACCATCCACAAACCCCTCTCTTAGTGGCTTCATGGCTCTCATACTGGGACTGCTGCTTGACATGGTGCATCTTCGGTAGGTATAGACACTCTAATGAACACAGAGACAGATGGCGTGAGATGGAAGTCTACATAAGATGTGAAAAGGATGAAGATGCTTATAGTCTCAGGAGGATTGCTTATTTTCTTCATGTTCATTTCATGAGATGGTAGGCTCAAGTCAATATATATTTCCATTCACATAAAAACATTTCTATTTTCCCTCTCGTCAAATAGATTGCAGTATGGATTGAGGTACAGTGAATATAGATGGTAGACCTTTCTCACTGGTAGCGGTATACACTTCCAGTGTTCCTGTGTGCGTGGGCAGCAGGTGTATCAACAAAGACTGCATTAACATTGTTGTGGCATAGGTTTGATTGAATCTGGCCCAGTGTGATTGTGCTGGAGGTGGTAGAAGTAGTAGTAGGCCTAGTAGTCATAGTGATGGCTCTACTGATGGAGGATGTGTACGTATCCCTCCACCGGGGGTTCTTAGACCCTGGCAACATCAGTTGCATCTTTTCATTTATCACCTAAGAGAGAGAGAGAGAGAGAGACAGAGAGAGAGAGAGAGAGAGAGAGAGAGAGAGATTGCCATTGGTATGCGCAGACAAAGCCGTTAGATTCACCACCCAGAATACTGCTGGGAGATTATACCCTTCTTTCTTCACACAGCGGGGAACGGTCCACCGCAAATGGAGCGCTTGGGAGTGTGTGGCGTGCCGTGAATGACAGAGTGCTGTACACACTCCAAACAAGGACCCCAAACTCAAGGACTGACTCCAAATGTCCTTCGCAGGAAACTCAGCAAGTGTCATACTGGGATGGACAGCGGGAGTCCACGGGCAGATTGTCGGAGTGCAGATGCCAACGTTAGAGGGTGCCATCCTGGGCTGGGCTCACAGAACTTATTAAAAACACTTGTGAAATATGTAGATCAATATTTAAGTTCTTTGGAATGTATTTCTGTATAATAGTTGCTTTATTGAAGTATTTTAGGGGCTGCAGAGTTAGGTGCCGTAGGGACCAGATGTTAGAGCAGCCTTAAACCTGAAATCTTTAACTGGTGAAACTGATACATCTGTTTGGGATATTACACAAACAAACAGATGTAACAAACACATATCTCAGTCATAGTAAGTACACTTTTCATGTCGGACATGACAGACATGGAGCTCGACGCACAAATTACAAACAAAGAAAACGTTGTTATTATGGAAATAACCAATTGGAGTGAGTGTTCATGTGCATCGGTGGAAAAAGTACCCAACTGTCATACTTGAGTAAAAGTGAAGATACCTTCATAGAAAATGACTCAAGTAAAAGTGAAAGTCACCCAGTAAAATACTACTGGAGTAAAAGTCTAAAAGTATTTTGTTTTAAATATACTTGAAGTAAGTAAAAATATGAATCATTTCATATTCGTTATATTAAGCAAACCAGAATTCAAAATGTAACGATTACTTTTGGCTGTTAGGGAAAATGTATGGAGTAAAAAGTACATTATTTTCTTAAGGAACGTAGTGAAGTAAAAGTAAAAGTTGTCAAAAATATAAATAGTAAAGTAAAGTACAGATATAGTATATTTCAAGTATTTTTTACTTAAGTACTTTATACCACTGTTCATATGTAGCTGAACATCACATCCACTTGGAGGATTTCAATCAGGTAAATTGCTGCGTTTAAAAGTGAAACTGAAACCTACAATTACTTGACCAAACCTCGACACATGATTAGACTTTTGCACGGTAAATACACATTATACAAGCAAAAGAACAACAATATATATACGTTAGAGGGTGGCAGCCTGGGTTAGGCCTACACAAACTACTGAAAACACTTCCTTGTAATATGGAGATCAATACGTAGGTTATTCACAATGTATTTCTGTCTATCAGATGTTGTACTGAAGTGTTTAGGGGCTACAGAGTTTGGCTACAGAGTATAGCCTATCACACATAGTAAATGGTAAATCATTATCAGTGAGTAAACGTTACATCAGCTATACCATGAAACCAGACGCTGTCTGTAAATTGAGATGCAGTACTGAATAGCAATACACAAAGGATAGCAAGACAATGAATGGTGTGTAATGTTGTGACAACAGGCCACCTGCCCTCCACTATGTAGCACACAGGCCACTTTCATGGATGGCTAGCAATGACTTGCGTTGATTGTGTCATGCTAATACCACATCTTAAGCCATGCATGTCTATACCTCTCCTGACCCCATATTGTTGTAGAGAACACACCCCCTCCTCATGCCTTCCCTGCAACCATTAAAACTGCATCAGAACATCAGACTTAATTGATGAAAGGAGGGCCTGCCTTCATTTATAAGCAAGCATCCACCAAACTAATCTGGGTGTGTTGTGAAGTCTGTCCTTTCCATTAAGTGGGACACATTATCTCCTAATCAAATTAAAGTCATTTAATTGACGCTCTCCCTTGACAGATCCCATGAAAAAAGCAGGAGAGCCGTGTTTGCTGCAGGGGGGGGGGGGGTGTGTGCAGATTGAACAGGGCCTGTGCCATTGCAATATTAATTTTTAAATAACCAAAGCGTTCACTGTCATGACTTTGCTTTGAACCTTTGTAAAGGGTGAATTTGAGTTTCACGTTTTATCCACTCTCCCAGCTCAGGGTATACCTAACACAATTGAGGCTAAGTACCTACAGTCGCTAAAGGGGTTCTAACTATGTGACCCCTGTGAACGGTTAACCTCTGTAACCTACTGATCACTAGTCACATTTAATCACTGCTCTGAGCTGTGTGTGTGTGTGTGTGTGTGTGTGTGTGTGTGTGTGTGTATGTGTGTGCTGCAGACTAAACCACCTGTGCTGGCCAATGTGTTAGCTGGCGTCTCTGTCCCTGCTATGTGGTTTGCAGGCTGCTATTACCTGAGTCATCCTGTGATTAAGAATGAAAGTCTTTGTGTGGAATGGGGCCGGTCTGTCCGCCCAGCACAGCGTAGGCCCTGGGGGGGTCCCCATGGTAACCAGAGTGAAGAATACCCCCGCAGACTCTGGCCGCTGGCCACCGCCGCTGCCCGCCACGGGGGGATCCCTGGGCGTGTGATAAATGAAGGAGCGTGGGATCGTTTGTCCCGCTGATAGAGTTTTATCCTCTGCCCTTTCAAAGCAGTCAGATCATAAAGAGAGAGCCACGGCCAAGCGTGACAGGTTAACCCAACAGTAATAGAATACTCCTAATGGTCTTGGTCTGGGCCAGGGGTTGGAGCCACCGGCCACAACAGCCAGACGTCCGCCCCACCTCTATCAATAGAGGTGCTCTGGGACCACGTCACCCACTTTGTGGTTGTTACAGAGAGAAGCAACGACAAAGTGGGCACTTTGTTGGCTTAATGGGCACTTTGATGGTGTCTTAGGGAGGAATGGAGGCGGACGAGGGCAGAAAACAGCTTGAATAGAGTATACAAGACATTACGACGAGGAAACGAGCTATAGGGCGGTGAGGTAAGCTTAAAGCACATCCAGTACTTGGCAATTTTACCCCATGCTTCAAAGGACTGCATTTTACAAGGGCCTTTGAATGTATAGGAATTCTACAGCAGCTGGCTGGTAGGTCTATTGTTTTTTATGGTGTCATTCATGTTGAATGATTTGATAGCGTAGCAATGCACATGAAAGGTATGAGAAAATAACCGTGATCAAACACCAGTGAGCAGTCAGAAGAGATTAAGATTGTTTTGTTGCCATGACTTTCACTGTCTCTCACGAAGAAAGACAATCCTCGGAGCTAGCCAACATGTTCATGTTGTAACAAGGTTGATTGTGTAGATGTTTGTTAGTGTGCACCTTGGGTAGGAGTTTGTCATGTTTGAATATGGCTTTAATTAGCCCTGTGTATTCCAGCAGCAGCTCAAAGACGTCTGTCCTCCCCCCCACCACCACCACCGTCCTCTCAGCTGCTCTGCTAATACTGTCCTCCTCTCCTCTCCTCTCCTCTCCTCTCCTCTCCTCTCCTCTCCTCTCCTCTCCTCTCCTCTCCTCTCCTCTCCTCTCCTCTCCTCTCCTCTCCTCTCCTCCTCCCAGGAACATCAGCGCTCTGTGTGGTTAAGATAATAGCATTTCACACTAAAGATGTTAATTGAGGGGAGATAAAGTGTGGAGGTTGGTAGATGAGGGAGGTGGGGGATGCTGTATGTGTGTGTGTGTTTCCGTGTGTCTGTGTGCGTGCTGATTTTAAACGGGTGGACACGTAGGCACTCAATGTGAGTAGAACACAGGGAAAACAGAGACGGAGTAATCTGACCAAGCAGCTGAAGTGACATAAGCTACATTAATAGAGGCATATGTCTTGAGCACAGAGAGACAGAAAAAGAGAGAGAACAGACACTGTACCAGCCTGAGAGAGAGGGAAGAGTGAGAGAACAGACACTGTACCAGCCTGAGAGAGAGGGAAGAGTGAGAGAACAGACACTGTACCAGCCTGAGAGAGAGAGAAGAGAGAGAAAACAGACACTGTACCAGCCTGAGAGAGAGGGAAGAGAGAGAGAACAGACACTGTACCAGCCTGAGAGAGAGGGAAGAGTGAGAGAACATACACTGTACCAGCCTGAGAGAGAGAGAAGAGAGAGAAAACAGACACTGTACCAGCCTGAGAGAGAGGGAAGAGAGAGAGAACAGACACTGTACCAGCCTGAGAGAGAGAGAAGAGTGAGAGCGAGAGCGAAAGGCTAAGGGTAAAAAGAAAACAGTGCAAGCCTCTGTAATTGCCTCAATGCCACTGGGAATGCCCTCATTCATTTGAAGCAGGCTGTATTCTCGCTTTCTCCTTCTCTCTTTTCACAATCGAGGGGAAGGGGTGTTGAGGAGGGGAGGGGGGGGGGTGGGGTGTTGTGGGGGGGGGGGGGGTGTTGAGTAGGGGAGGGGGGGGGGGTGTAGTGTGTGGGATCGAGATGCGTGGGGTGGAGTTGGCTGGGTGATCCGTGTGCAATTCTCGGTGTGTGATGCTAACATATGGCGATGAGTGCGATAGCTCCTGTGTCATCAGCTTGAGGACCAGTCCATGTCTGTGGCCAGAGAGGAGAACAGAGAGGAGCACAGCACACCACACAGCGCTGGGTAGAGGAGCACAGAGAGGAGCACAGAGAGGAGAACAGAGAGGAGCACAGCACACCACACAGCGCTGGGTAGAGGAGCACAGAGAGGAGCACAGAGAGGAGCACAGAGAGGAGCACAGCACACCACACAGCGCTGGGTAGAGGAGCACAGAGAGGAGCACAGCACACCACACAGCGCTGAGGCAAAGTGAGGGAGATTAGGAGGTAGGCTGACTGCAGCTCAGACCTGTCAGATGTGATCGTGCACCGGAGCGCTCCGCATGTGTCTGTCTCTTTTTATTTTTCCCTCTTCACGCCCCCCTCTCTTCTTTTTTCCCTCTCTCCTCCTCTGCGCTCAGTTTTTTTCTCCTACCTTCCTCAAGGAATTCTTTATTTCTTTATTTTTGTCTTGTGTGGTGCGAGCGTTGGATGATGTGCCTCCTCCTCATCCCTCCTCCTCCTTCCTCCTCCTCCTCCTCCCTCCTCCTCTTTTCCTCTTTTACAGCCTAGTTTTTCTTTTCTTCTTAATCTTGTGTGCAGGTTGTATCTGACAGAAAGAGAACCACCGCCACGCTCCAGCCCCGCTCCAGCCCCGCTCCAGCCCCGCTCCAGCCCTGCTCCCAACCCACTGTGAGTATTCTCATGCTAATTTACCATCTTCATTTTTCCCAACGTTGGATTGTCTTTCATTTGTCAACCCTTTTATGTTCTCGACCGCGGCGCGCTGAGAACGTGGCGGCTGCGACAGAGAGAAAGGAGAGAGGGAGAGAGGGAGGGAGGGAGGGAGGGAGAGAAGAGAGAGGATACACAGTTCTGTGAGAGAAGCAGCTAGTGCTGTGGAGGGGTTTCTCTGAGGATGGTGGAATGGCTGAGAGGGTGGGGGGGGGATCTTGATGTGGTAGATGGTTCTGTGTGTGAATGATTGGGATATTGTTGACAGTTAGTGTGGAGCGGGTCAGCAGACTGATCACCAGGGTCTCTCTTTTACCTCAACTTCTCACTTGCCACATAGACTGACTTCTGTTTTGGTTGTTGAGGCTTTGCTATTTCCCACTGTTCCACTGCCACAGTGGATACGCGTAGGATAGGATGAGATTTGTGTATGTGTGTGTTTTCAGACAAGTGTGTCTTCTCTAAGGGTGATCACATGTGAGTGTTTTTTGCATTCTGTGTGTTTATTTATGGGTGAACCAGTGGAGGCTGCTGAGTGGAGGACGGCTCATAATAACGATTCCGCTCCAGCCATTACCAGGAGCCCGTCCTCCCCAATTAAGGTGCCACCAACCTCCTGTGGAGGTGAACATATGTGTGTACACAGTGGTCCTAGATGTGGTACTATGTACGCAAGTGTTTGTGTGTAGTTCATGCTCTCACCAAACGTGTGAAGTGTATTTGTATCATACATTTATTATTAGAGGTCAGTATGCTAGTGTCCATACCCACCTGCTGTCCCGTGTGTGTGTGCGGATCAAATGAAGAGTGGGTGTTCTCTGTGTGGGGCTGAGATAGACAGTACCAGTGAGCCACCACTATGCCAAGGCTAATGGGCACACAGGTCAGCAGGGGTGGACACAAAGTGGGCCATGTAGACCGATGTATGTCAGCACAACAACACCTTTCTCTCAGGCCTGGATAACTAATGGCCTCAGTGTAATTCACTACATGTACATACAATTAAAGACTAACAGAAAACCTCTGCTTGCTAATGAAAGGAAATACACTGGACATTCAGCTGACAAAATGCTAGGAACATTCTGTTGTAGATTCAGTTGACAGTTGTAAATAGATTGATCTGAAGATAGCAATTAAGCTAAATCCAGAAGCTAGGCATCTGTTGAGGCAGATAATGCTATTGGCATTACCATTTTAGTCCCATTTTCACATGATGAACCCCAGAATGGATTATCTCACCGTGCTAAACAGTGGCTGTTGCAAATGTGATGTATGAAAGAGGTTTGTGCGGCCTTGATCTGCCTTTTCAGACCCTTGTGAAAATTAATAGTCACCTCAAATCCCTGGAACGGTAGCAGGCTGTCGACGAGCGCCGCTTTCTAAAGTGATCCGATAAAAATGAGAACCATTCCGCCAATTACAGAAGATTAGGTTCCCCTCCACCAATCTGAATCCTTAAACCCCTTCTGTTTGTACAGCTCTGTCTGTGAAAAGGAATTCAGCCACAAGTTCTGAGCAGAATAGCAATACTGATAAGGTCGCAAGTTCAGAGTGAAACTCTGTGGTAAAAATAGCCAGATGAGTTAGAGCACTTGATAATTGACACAGTACTGTATTGCACTTGGCTGTAATTAAGTGTGCAACAGAAGTTGTCAGTCAGAAGGAGGATAGAACAGACTATCCTGGCATATTTAATACACTGGAACATCTGTCGTGTCATTCTAGGCTTTACAGAGGGGTGCTTCTGGGTTAGCCTGGCTTCCTTTTCTTCATTTATCTGGTTCTTGTTCCCACTGTACACAACGGAAAGTATGAAACTATTGTCTCCGGAGCCCCTCGGAAAAGCTTATCTTCTATTTTTAGTCAGCTTCACCTCATTGCCGCCTCGGTCGCATGCTTACGTCTGGCGGTTGTGCCATAAAGTATCTGTGCTTCATCTCCGCCAAGCCAGCAGCCGGAGACAACTCTCACCCACACGTTAGTGATCTATGGACCATGTAACACAGGGCCCTGCCCTTGCTCCCTCTCCCCATCTCTCCTGAAGTACAGGGGACCACAGCCGTGTCACCCTCTCTGTGTGATAGCGCCTATATTCGGTGAGAGCTCAATATTAGCGTAACGCGCAAACCGTTTATTTCGCATCACTCACCAGCACTTATCACGGAGCTAGACACCGACCGGTACATACTGAACAACACAATCACATTTCACCTGAGGGTGCTCGTGTGACAGTGGTGTATGCTGTGGGCATCCTGTCACCCCATTGAGATGGGAGTGAGTTCTGGGTGGCTAAATCAATTTGTGTAAAGGCCGTTGGTGCTAGTATTGGTTTTGTGATATGATCTTTGTTGTCCATTTTTCTGGAGGTCAGTGCCGATGCGACGCCAAGGGCAAAGAACCTGAGCTCTACTCTCTGTTTCTGAGCTGGCAAACCATCCCCCACCAGGGAATTGTGGGAAAAGAACGCTTTGGTTCTAAAGAGTATATGTTTTGTCAGGGTTCAAAGAGAACTTAACATCCATTACAGTGCCAGTTAATTTCTTCCCAGTCAGATCTTGATGGAGTGTCTGAGGTTAGACAAGAGAATGGTCTTTACATTTAGTCACTGGAATTACTCAGTGATTGTGCCACAGATCTCTCAGGCGTGCTAAGAGCCGTATAGTAGTAGCTAGCTAGCTAGCTAGCACAGAGAGTGCAGAGAAAGCGGGGGGGGGGGGGGGGGGGGGAGATAGTACTATAACGGTGGTAGTGGATGGAGGAATCTGACACCAGCAGGCCAAATGTTAGAGAGCCGTGGACAGGAAGAGAATACTATATATCCTGTAAGGTCATGCCATATGATCCGTCCTTACTGATTCAGCCTCTTGGTCTTCTGTTTCCGACATCTCACGACTAGGCCTAAATATGGAACGTAAGAAAACTGACCCACTACTTTGGAGGCTTCCTCATATGAATCACACATAAACCAAGGTCATGAATTAGCTTATGCCTTGTTTTAAGATGCTGTATTGAGCAAATGTTGATCATTGCACAATATAGCAACAAATCAACTCCATCAAATGACAAAGCAGTATACAAAATGACAATCATGTATCAACATATATTCCCACTAGAGTATTGACAGTGTTTACTACACATGCAGTATATTCATAAAAAAAAGTATAATACATTAGAGGAACAGAAGGATGATATGAAGTAGCACTGCACCGTGACGTTCAGATGATTGTGTTCTTGTGCATTGCAGAGTGTAACCAGCTATGCTTGGGTTTCTAAAATGTCTCCTATAATGTATCCATTCTGTCAACTAGCTTGCTAATCAACCCTATCTGCAAGACTTTATATCGTTGGTCATAATAGGTGGGAGGAGCCAAAGGTCCCACACATGTCAAGCCTGCTGGCGAGCATCATGGGAAATAAGACACTGAGACACATTTTTAATTAAGTACAGTTTTAGCTTCATTGAATTTATAAAAACACAATGGGAGAAATGAGAGAGGTATTTTTCCTGTCTCATTAATCACAGTGCTGCCATGTCTGATACGGCAGTACATAGCGGTACAGGGAAGGGAACCAGGCTGTGGAGTGGAATATTTGAACATCTCAGCACTGATGTGTGCAAAGAGGAGTGTTTGTCTGCAGGGGAGGCTTTGAAATTTCCTCCACTCCAGCCCTTTTAACTCGGCGGAGGGGATGTGTGTCTCGCTCTAGTTGGCCAGTGGCTGTTACGGGGGGCTCTGCCCCCCCTACACCACTCCATGACCTGCTCTGTGTCAGATAGTTTCATGTGAAATTGCTTTTCTTTCAAATTTCCCCCTGGAAATGCAGGACACTGCTAAATGTTACATCTCATAATGGCACTTTATTGTTGTTCTCTCATATGAGTCCTTGGCTGAGAAGTGGAGGATTTCAGTGGCAGTGCTGAGGTTACAGCCAGCTATTTCTCCCCTCCCTGCTCCTGCCGGTCTCTGATTCCACACAAAGCTTTCAGTCGTGCCCATGGTAACTCTGCCGAAAAAGGTATCAACACCTCACTCTATGGTTACTCTATACGTTAGCAGGGCTTCAATTTGATTTGTCGGCAGGGCCCGGGCGGTAAAGCTATGGGCCTGACCTATAAGAGGCACTTTGTAAAGGCCCTGGAAGAGCCTCCTGGGGTGATCCTATCAGTCAGACACACTGACTGTCAGCAGACACACTCCGTTAGTCAGCAGCACTGGGGCCCTCCAAAGCCCAGACGCTAGCCTCAGTGCTCCACTGGGGCAGGGCTGCGGGCATCGTGGCTCACCACCTGCCAATCAAACGCCCAGCCAGGACCACGACCTCTGGCCCCCTGTTGAAATGGATACTCTTCAACAGGTGATCCAGCAGACAAGAATATATATCCTGAAAGCGACACTACCAGTATATACATAAAGTACTGTAATGCTAGCACGGTACACTTATTATGTTAGCACATCCTGATGGGCTATTTGACCTTAACAATGTATGGTCATTAGCCTTGATGATTCACTAGAATCTAAAGGTGTTGATATTTCTCAGGTGGCTATAACATGACCACTGTGATGGAGAAGGTATGTCTAACTGTAAAGGGTTTCACTGAAAATGTATAATGTGTTGAGACCAAAAGCTTTTTCTCCCCAGCAGTCAAGGAGAAAGGGTTGTTGCTAGTTGGTGTACATATGCATTTATCTTGCCTTTGTAGGTAGTATTTTTAGCTTTGCATTTTCATCTCCCCGAATGGCTGACAAAATGGCTTGAGCTCAGGCCAGTCTAGGCTGCTTTTATCGGAGCTCACAGTCACAGTACAGGCAGAAAAGAAGGTCTGTTTTAGAGGTTTTCCCAGGGATAAATGTTTCATCTGGTTACAAAAAAAAAAAAAACAAGAAGCACTTACACTGCTGTGTGGCTTTAATTGGGAACCATTTTCATTTCAAACGTTTTTAAATGTCTGGAATGGAACGTGCTGTAAAGTGCCTTACAAATCTTCCCAGATACATTACTTTGACCTCAGTGTCAGATTGGTTCAAAGCATATTTGTTCATAACATGTACCTTAGAACATAATAGCCCAGCTCCACCATTCAACACAGAACCATGTAGTGGCCCTTACTCACAATATAACGTGAGACGGGAGTCAAAGGTTTATAATGACTTTCAGTTCTACCAGACTTCAATGAATATCGACGAACGGAAATGCATGTATCTGTGAAGAATGCAATTTTCTATTTCATAATGTTAGATAATCTCGCTGTCAAACCAGACTAACTAGACTTCTCACGTGTTGCCTTACATTTTAGAAACTAATGTGCTATCTAGAACGTAAAATGATTCTTTGGCTGTCCCCGGTAGGAGAACCCTTTAAAGAACCCTTTTTGGTTCCAGATAGAAAGAACCCTTTTGGTTCCAGGTAGAACCCTTTTAGGTTCCAGGTAGAACCCTCTGTGGTAAGGGTTCTACATGGAACCTAAAAGGGTTCTACCTGGAACCAAAAAGGGTAATCCTATGGGGAGGAGAAGAACCCTTTTGTAAACTTAACCATCTGTTCACTCATTAATTAATTCATTGATTCATTGATTCATTCATTCATTCATTCCTTCATTCAATTAATTCATCCACCACCATCTACCACTACTACCAGCTACCACTACTACCAGCTACCACCACTACTACCATCTACCACTACTACCATCTACCACTACTACCAGCTACCACTACTACCACCTACCACTACTACCACCTACCACTACTACCATCTACCACTACTACCATCTACCACTACTACCACCTACCACTACTACCATCTACCACTACTACCACATACCACTACTACCACCTACCACTACTACCATCTACTACTACTACCATCTACCACTACTACCAGCTACCACTACTACAAACACCATCTACCACTACTAGCATCTACCACTACTACCACCTACCACTACTACCATCTACCACTACTACAACTACCATCTACCACTACTAGCATCTACCACTACTACCATCTACCACTACTACCACCTACCACTACTACCATCTACCACTACTACCATATACCACTACTACCATCTACCACTACTACCATCTACCACTTCTACCATCTACCACTACTACCACTACTACCACCTACCACTACTACCATCTACCACTACTACAACTACCATCTACCACTACTACCATCTACCACTACTACCATCTACCACTACTACCACCTACCACTACTACCATCTACCACTACTACAACTACCATCTACCACTACTACCATCTACCACTACTACCATCTACCACTACTACCATCTACCACTACTACCATATACCACTACTACCATCTACCATCTACCATCTACCACTTCTACCATCTACCACTACTACCACTACTACCATCTACCACTACTATCACTACTACCATCTACCACTACTACCATCTACCACTACTACCATCTACCACTACTACCACCTACCACTACTACCATCTACCACTACTACCATCTACCATCTACCACTACTACCATCTACCACTACTACCATCTACCACTACTACCAGCTACCACTACTACCATCTACCACTACTACCACCTAACCACTACTACCATCTACCACTACTACCATCTACCACTACTACCATCTACCATTACTACCATCTACCACTACTACCATCTACCATCTACCACTACTACCACCTACCACTACTACCATCTACCACTACTACCATCTACCATCTACCACTACTACCAACTACCACTACTACCATCTACCACTACTACCATCTACCACTACTACCATCTACCACTACTACCATCTACCATCTACCACTACTACCACCTACCATCTACCACTACTACCACCTACCACTACTACCATCTACCACTACTACCATCTACCATCTACCACTACTACCACCTACCACTACTACCATCTACCACTACTACCATCTACCACTACTACCATCTACCACTACTACCATCTACCATCTACCACTACTACCACCTACCATCTACCACTACTACCACCTACCACTACTACCATCTACCACTACTACCATCTACCATCTACCACTACTACCACCTACCACTACTACCATCTACCACTACTACCATCTACCACTACTACCATCTACCACTACTACCATCTACCATCTACCATCTACCACTTCTACCATCTACCACTACTACCACTACTACCATCTACCACTACTATCACTACTACCATCTACCACTACTACCATCTACCACTACTACCACCTACCACTACTACCATCTACCACTACTACCACCTACCACTACTACCATCTACCACTACTACCATCTACCACTACTACAAACACCATCTACCACTACTAGCATCTACCACTACTACCACCTACCACTACTACCATCTACCACTACTACCACCTACCACTACTACCATCTACCACTACTACCACCTACCACTACTACCACCTACCACTACTACCACCTACCACTACTACCATCTACCACTACTACCACCTACCACTACTACCATCTACCACTACTACCATCTACCACTACTACCACCTAACCACTACTACCATCTACCACTACTACCATCTACCATTACTACCATCTACCACTACTACCATCTACCACTACTACCACCTAACCACTACTACCATCTACCACTGCTACCACCTACCACTACTACCATCTACCACTACTACCATCTACCACTACTACCACCTAACCACTACTACCATCTACCACTACTACCATCTACCACTACTACCATCTACCATTACTACCATCTACCACTACTACCATCTACCATCTACCACTACTACCATCTACAACTACTACCATCTACCATCTACCTCTACTACCACCTACCACTACTACCATCTACCACTACTACCATCTACCATCTACCACTACTACCACCTACCATCTACCACTACTACCATCTACCACTACTACCATCTAACACTACCAGCACTTACCACTACTACCATCTACCACTACGACCATCTACCTCCACCACCACTTACCACTACTACCACCTACCACTACTACCACCTACCTCCACTACCATCTACCTCCACCACCTACCTCCACACACCACCACCACCTACCTCCACTACCAGCTACCTCCACTACCACCTACCACCACTACCAGCTACCTCCACCACCACCTACCTCCACCACCAGCTACCTCCACCACCACCACCTACCTCCACCACCACCTACCTCCTCCACCACCAGCTACCTCCACCACCACCACCTACCTTCACCACCACCTACCTCCACCACCACCACCTACCTCCACCACCACCTACCTCCACCACCACCACCTACCTCCACCACCACCTACCTCCTCCACCACCAGCTACCTCCACCACCACCACCTACCTTCACCACCACCTACCTCCACCACCACCACCTACCTTCACCACCACCTACCTCCACCACCACCACCTACCTTCACCAACACCACCACCTACCTCCTCCACCACCAGCTACCTCCACCACCACCACCTACCTCCACCACCACCTACCTCCACCACCACCACCTACCTTCACCAACACCACCACCTACCTCCTCCACCACCAGCTACCTCCACCACCACCACCTACCTATTCCACCACCACCACCTACCTCCACCACCACCACCACCTACCTCCTCCACCACCAGCTACCTCCACCACCACCACCTACCTCCACCACCACCACCACCTACCTCCTCCACCACCAGCTACCTCCACCACCACCACCTACCTCCTCCTCCACCACCACCTACCTCCACCACCACCACCTACCTCCTCCACCACCAGCTACCTCCACCACCACCACCTACCTTCACCAGCCTCTTAGAAGGAGATGAGGAGAAGCTCTGTCATTGTCTCTCCTTCTCAATGGTTTAATTACTTTGCTTGAGACTTGAGCAATTATACCTGGCGCTGCATATCTGTTAATTATATCTGACCTCACGTTCCCGCTGTTCTATTAATTGTTCACTGAGATGACATTCTTAGATAACTGGCAGTGTCATATTCACATTGTACAATATAATAGGAAGATGGAACAGGGAGATTTAATATTACAGGTTGGTTCTGGGTTGCTGGGTAGCGGTTGGCGTTGGCTTCCTACCATGGTCTGTAATCCAGGTGGGGCCATAATGGTACTGATGCCGCTGGTTCGACTTCTTTACCCCAGCCCTGCCATGGTTGCCCTGTGAAGCCCATGTACACAGGAATGTTTTGTTAATTATAACTGGTGTTCAGAGACCACTAAACTCTGATCCCCCGTCCATGTGGTGCGCTGCATGCATATGTTACCAATGAATTTCAATCAGCCTGGCCCCTCTAACAACTGCATGCTTAAAACTCCTGGAGTACCTGTCTCTAAAACCTGCTCGGTGTTTCCAGCCCCGTCTGCAACCGTTGAGTGTTTGCAGCTTTAATTGCATCCATTCCCTAGAAGTGCTGTTTGAAATTGTTGCTGTTTCTATTTCTCTTCTTCTGCTACCTGTCATTCATTGGTGTTCAGCTTGAGGTGGCGAGAGCGGCAATCTGTTTAAGAGCGTGAAGGTGGGGTGGCACCTTTCGGTTAAGACTGCCTGGCCATCCTGGAGCGCTGGGTGCGTTAGTGAGTGTCCTTAGAGTTAGTGAGTGTCGCTGTGTAGGAACCGGAACTCAGTAATATGCCTTCTGGCCTGCCTGCCTGCCTGCCTGCCTGCCTGCCTGCCTGCCTGCCTGCCTGCCTGCCTGCCTGCCTGCCTGCCTGCCTGCCTGCCTGCCTGCCTGCCTGCCTGCCCATCCCTGCCCTGCCCTGCCTGTCTATCTGTCTGTCTGCCTGCCTGCCTGCCTGCCTGCCTGCCTGCCTGCCTGCCTGCCTGCCTGCCTGCCTGCCTGCCTGCCTGCCTGCCTGCCTGCCTGCCTGCCTGCCTGCCTGCCTGCCTGCCTGCCTGCCTGCCTGCCTGCCTGCCTGCCTGCGTCCCTCCCTCCCTGCCTGTCTGCCTGCCTGGCGTGAGGGGAAGGGAAGGGGTAGAAGGCTGGAGCTGCAGCCACAATCCATTACTTTTACCTGAGCAAGGGGAGAAAAAGGAGTGAGAGAGAGATTGAGTGAAAGGGCTAGGGCTCCTTTGAGTCCTGTCTTCTGCATGGAAATTTAGCTAGCCGCTACTTCTGGCTGAGGCGTGGCCTCTCAACCCATCAAGCCTGGATAAAACCCCTTTGCGTTACTACAGAACAGCTATGTTCTCTACATATAGCTAACTGACTAAAGTCGACCTCTATGATATGTAGGCATGAGAGATTTTTTTCTCCATGAAAAATGTAGCAAGAAAAATGTTGGATACACTAACCTTATTATCCACAACCATCCTAATGATAGCTCAAAAATGCAGAGCTACTTTCACAAAATGCTCTCTGGTTTGGTTAATTGGTCTCAGTGATGATGTTTACGCTGGGGAATGGCTGGTTTATTTGTATTTTAACCATGCTATTTCTCCATTAAGCGTGTTTGACTTTTATGTGTGAGACCCTGGCACTGTAGTAGTTGCATAGTGCTGAAATGTAGTTGAATTATAATGGTTGAATTACGCTGTCCACTGTTACCGCCCGCTGAATTGTCATGTCTCCTGCCTTTCTTCAGTGGTCGTTGGTCTGATTCCATCTCCCATGCAGGCTAGACAGACAACCCGATGAGCATTTGTGCCCGAGCCATGAGACACTGCTGAAAGCTATCACTATCCAAGTGGAAAATACACATGACAACTGGTTTACAGGTTCCAAATGAGAAAGCACCATGAACGAGGAGGGAAAGCCACCCCGGATTGGTGCACACTGACATTGACCAATTTCACCAATCGTTCTGTGCAGAGATGTGTCTAGTATTTGCTGTGCCTCTCAGTGAGGTAGGACCCCAACACACTCTCATTATTTGACAACAAAACATTCACAGTGTGTATTCAGTCGGGTTCAGCCCGCCACAATACACTCCCCGCATACACAAGTCCCCTGTGAGGGATAATAAAGTGCCTCTATAGCCTAGCGTTAAAGAAACCGGCAGTAATGCAGCCACAACCGCTCCCCCACTTTAACCAGAGAGTGGTTGAATAGAGAACTAAATGAAACAGCCTGTCAATAGCCTTTAATTTTGAATGGAGAACAAATAAAATTCAATAGCCTGGTAATGGCCTTGATTTTCCTCCAGACTCTTGATATTGATTTGATGGCTTAATTTGACTTTGGCAGGTGGGATGCGACTAGCATGCATGCATGCAATTTACCTCAAACAGCACAATACACAACAAATACGCAGTCGTTCGACAACACAACGTTTTCTGTGGCACTACATCCTTGGCCATATGACTGTATTGGAACACATGGGGATCTGTTGGCAGTTCTATGCTCCACGTTTACACCCAAAAATGTTATTTTGATTTCACTGACACTAAGATAATGTATCATAACACACAGTCAGTCATAAATTAGCCCATCTGTCTGTTTGAGTGCCTCAGTGTTCATCAAATCTGTCTCTGTGTGCTGGGACTCTCTCTCTCTCTGTTCTCTCTGTCTCTATGTCTCTGTGTGCTGGGACTCTCTCTCTCTCTCTGTTCTCTCTGTCTCTCTGTCTCTGTGTGCTGAGACTCTCTCTCTCTCTCTGTTCTCTCTGTCTCTCTGTCTCTGTGTGCTGGGACTCTCTCTCTCTCTGTTCTCTCTGTCTCTATGTCTCTGTGTGCTGGGACTCTCTCTCTCTCTGTCTCTATGTCTCTGTGTGCTGGGACTCTCTCTCTCTCTCTGTTCTCTCTGTCTCTCTGTCTCTGTGTGCTGAGACTCTCTCTCTCTCTCTGTTCTCTCTGTCTCTCTGTCTCTGTGTGCTGGGACTCTCTCTCTCTGTTCCCCCTGTCTCTGTGTGCTGGGACTCTCTCTCTCTCTGTTCTCTCTGTCTCTGTGTGCTGGGACTCTCTCTCTCTCCCTATTCTCTCTGTCTCTGTGTGCTGGGACTCTCTCTCTCTCTGTTCCCTCTGTCTCTGTGTGCTGGGACTCTCTCTCTCTCTGTTCTCTCTGTCTATATGTCTCTGTGTGCTGGGACTCTCTCTCTCTCTGTTCCCTCTGTCTCTGTGTGCTGGGACTCTCTCTCCCTCTCTCTGTTCTCTCTGTCTCTCTGTCTCTGTGTGCTGAGACTCTCTCTCTCTCTCTGTTCTCTCAGTCTCTATGTCTCTGTGTGCTGGGACTCTCTCTCTCTCTGTCTCTATGTCTCTGTGTGCTGGGACTCTCTCTCTCTCTCTGTTCTCTCTGTCTCTCTGTCTCTGTGTGCTGAGACTCTCTCTCTCTGTTCTCTCTGTCTCTCTGTCTCTGTGTGCTGGGACTCTCTCTCTCTCTCTCTGTTCCCTCTGTCTCTGTGTGCTGAGACTCTCTCTCTGTGCTCTCTATGTCTCTGTGTGCTGGGACTCTCTCTCTCTCTGTTCTCTCTGTCTCTGTGTGCTGGGACTCTCTCTCTCTCTGTCCCCTCTGTCTCTGTGTGCTGGGACTCTCTCTCTCTCTCTCTCTGTTCTCTCTGTCTCTCTGTCTCTGTGTGCTGGGACTCTCTCTCTCTGTTCCCTCTGTCTCTGTGTGCTGGGACTCTCTCTCTCTCTCTGTTCTCTCTGTCTCTCTGTCTCTGTGTGCTGGGACTCTCTCTCTCTGTTCCCTCTGTCTCTGTGTGCTGGGACTCTCTCTCTCTCTCTGTTCTCTCTGTCTCTCTGTCTCTGTGTGCGGGGACTCTCTCTCTCTCTGTTCCTTCTGTCTCTGTGTGCTGGGACTCTCTCTCTCTCTGTCTCTCTGTCTCTGTGTGCTGGGACTCTCTCTGTTCCCTCTGTCTCTGTGTGCTGGGACTCTCTCTCTCTCTGTTCCCTCTGTCTCTGTGTGCTGGGACTCTCTCTCTCTCTGTCTCTCTGTGCTGGGACTCTCTCTCTCTCTGTTCCCTCTGTCTCTGTGTGCTGGGACTCTCTCTCTCTCTCTGTTCTCTCTGTCTCTCTGTCTCTGTGTGCTGGGACTCTCTCTCTCTCTGTTCCCTCTGTCTCTGTGTGCTGGGACTCTCTCTCTCTCTCTGTTCTCTCTGTCTCTCTGTCTCTGTGTGCTGGGACTCTCTCTCTCTGTTCCCTCTGTCTCTGTGTGCTGGGACTCTCTCTCTCTCTCTGTTCTCTCTGTCTCTCTGTCTCTGTGTGCTGGGACTCTCTCTCTCTCTCTTCCCTCTGTCTCTGTGTGCTGGGACTCTCTCTCTCTCTCTGTTCTCTCTGTCTCTCTGTCTCTGTGTGCGGGGACTCTCTCTCTGTTCCCTCTGTCTCTGTGTGCTGGGACTCTCTCTCTCTCTGTCTCTCTGTGTCTGTGTGCTGGGACTCTCTCTCTCTCTGTTCCCTCTGTCTCTGTGTGCTGGGACTCTCTCTCTCTCTCTCTCTGTTCCATCTGTCTCTGTGTGCTGGGACTCTCTCTCTCTCTGTTCTCTCTGTCTCTATGTCTCTGTGTGCTGGGACTCTCTCTCTCTCTGTTCCCTCTGTCTCTGTGTGCTGGGACTCTCTCTCTCTCTCTCTCTCTCTCTGTTCCCTCTGTCTCTGTGTGCTGGGACTCTCTCTCTCTCTGTTCCCTCTGTCTCTGTGTGCTGGGACTCTCTCTCTCTCTGTTATCTCTGTCTCTGTGTGCTGGGACTCTCTCTCTCTCTCTGTTCCCTCTGTCTCTGTGTGCTGGGACTCTCTCTCTCTCTCTCTGTTCTCTCTGTCTCTGTGTGCTGGGACTCTCTCTCTGTTCTCTCTGTCTCTGTGTGCTGGGACTCTCTCTCACTGTTCCCTCTGTCTTCTCCTCTCTCTCTCTCTCTTTCTTCGTCTGTCTGCTTGACCACAGTGACTCGTTCTCCACATGGACTTACTGATGGCTGTCAGCTCAATGATCTAGTTCTCCTGAGATTGCATTTGAGCCAGATTCCTCCTCCTTCCTCTTCCTCCTCTTCCTCATCTTTCTCTCTCTCCCTCTTACACACACACACACACACACACACACACACACATTATCCAGTTTGGCTGTATTTCACAGCGCGATATTCAAAATGAATCATTTGGAACATTAGCTCATTCATACAGTCGACTATACAAAGCGGGCAGTCTGCGTCTGATTCCAGTCACACCAGCAACCCTAATGGAACCAGTCCCACTGGCTGACTACTGCATATTATGGGAAATCAATCTTCCTTTTTTTTCTATACAGCTTGTTCTATTGCGCCAACACCAGTCTTGAAGAGATGCCTTGTCTTATTTTAACATGATATTTGATATAGATCAAATACAGAGATATTTTTCCCTTTCGTGATCTAGTGAAACTGTACACAGAAGTGTATCATTTTCTTTACATATATTGCGTTATATTTTGCACAAATAGTTTGTTTTAAGTAGGAGTGAAATTCATTATTTTTCCAATGGATGCCATTACCATTAGTGTATTTCACCAGACATTCCATATAGAATGTACTCTTGAGGAACTTTTTTGAAAAGGCTTATTAGTACTGTATGTCTCACAGTACAGGCATACAGACTTGTTAAGCCCTCTCTCATCTGGTTTTTGTGAAGCCACCCTTCCTCTGTCTCTTTCTTGCCATCAAAGGGGAGGGGAGGGCAGGGGAGGGGAGAAGTCTTTTACACAGGAAGACTCCTAGTAGTGCGTCTCTTAAGTCTTACCTGGGTGAACAGTTTTGATCGTTGTCTGTATGTTTAAATTATAATTGCAATGGGGGAAGGGTTTGAGGGAGTTCAATTCTGAGTAGAGAATCAAAGCTTGTCTGGCTCATGTCACGCTAATGATTTTCTTCTTCTCTGTCGCTGTCAAAACAGAAGCACTTCTTTCACTGTTTTTTTTATGTTGTATTTGATAAACGAGTGCGGGGAACAATGATGCCTGGATCGAAATCCTGTGTCATTTCCATGACTGGTTACAGTGCAATTTCCCACATATTTGCATGGCTATACTGAACATCCTGGCAGAACTAATGGACTGTTGTAGGGAGCTGCTGCCGTGCTAGGCTAGCTAAAGCTGGCTATGCAAATGAGCATTGACACACTGACGTTGTGCTTTATTAAGCTCTGGAGAATCTGCTCAATAAAACACCTTGAGAGCTGCTGCCTGCACGCCTCTCTCTCTCTCGCTCCCCTCTCTATCTCTGCTGCTTGCGCTAGGCTTGAAATATAATATTTGCATACAAGGTTGAGGCAGCGCTACCATTTCTCCCTCATTTCAAATCGGTGAGATTTTGGGTGAAGGATAGAGAGAAATGCTTGTGTTTTTGTGGAGTGGGGTAGGGTAGGGCAGGGCAGGGAGAGTGTGCTCCTGCTCTGCACCGTTGGTATGTTGCTTTAATGAGGGTTGTGCTGGCATCATGGGTTCCTGTGCTTGCTAAACATTGTGTTATAATGTAGTCAGGTGTACCGAGCAATACAGACCGAAATATCTTCGTTACTGCTTAATTGGGAATTGTGACAAAGTCAACGGCAAGTTCTAAAAGTGTTACGGTGTTTATAGCCTCATTTGAGGATTTCACCCTGGTCTTCATGAGAGACTGCAGGAGATATCTGCCACTTTTTCATTATGACGGTAACGTTTATAAGATAGCTTCATAGGGAATGTTGATACGTTGTAATTGCTAGTTTATGCTGTGCAGAGTGATGGGTGACTGTGGCCATTATCAAATGAATGCTCTGCAAACCCAGAGCTGTTTCAATAACGTTAATAATTAATTCATTCAATATTGGGTAATCACAATCTTATGACATTAATAATTCTCCTAATTTTGGGGGGAACATGTTGGAGTCATAAAAATAACATAAAATAAATGTTTTATTGGAAAAAACAACTCTCTCGGCATAGCTCTGTGTGAATCTATTAGACAAGTGAGAACATTTTCCCAATCTCATCTCCCATGATCTCCCTTTAGTACAACTAGTATCTAATTCCAACCGGTCTACATTATTTATATCAGTTAAAAAGATTGATTGCCACGTCCATGCAGTCTGGGTGTAGTCCATTTGCTCTCATGGACCATTTACAAGGTAGCTTCCCAGGGTCAGTTGTTTCTCTCACTGCTATTTACCG
Source organism: Thymallus thymallus (assembly GCA_023634145.1). Classification (NCBI taxonomy): domain Eukaryota; kingdom Metazoa; phylum Chordata; class Actinopteri; order Salmoniformes; family Salmonidae; genus Thymallus; species Thymallus thymallus. The sequence continues at coordinate 30,920,532 of CM042398.1, read as the reverse complement.
GAGATACGTTGCTTCTTTTCATCATCCTTTATTTATTATCGAGGCTCAAATATATTACTGATATATTTGTGATTTGTGATTAAGTAGCAGCAACATTAGCTGAAGATATGAAACTCTGACTTGAATACAGCGGAGCGAGCAAGCGGTGTGCACTGAGAATGGCTCTCTGCTAAACAGCAAAACACCAGGCTGGTTGCCAGAGCTACACAGGGAATTA
>CM042398.1:30857426-30920075 GCA_023634145.1 Thymallus thymallus | reverse complement strand
TAGCAGCGATGACTTGTCACTTTCATGTCACAGCCATGCTGTGTGTGTGTGTGTGTGTGTGTGTGTGTGAACCCTTGGTTTCTGGCTCCCCCAGCAGCCTGTGTGTGGTTGTGGTCAACAGGGGGTGTAGGGTAGTCTCTGTAACACAGCCACACCGCTTTACACCAGGCTCTCCCCTGACTGCCTACATCAAACCCAGTGTCAGAAATGCCACCTAACTAAGTGATGCTTCATACCTTTCCACCTCCCCTCTCTTCCACTGCTATTTTGACCCCACCCTTCTTTCTCTCTCTCTCTCTCTCTCTCTCTCTCTCTCTCTCTCTCTCTCTCTCTCTCCTCACTCTCTCTCTCTCTCTTCTCTCTGTATCCCTCCCTCTCTCCTCTCCCTCTCCCTCTCCCTCTCCCCTCTCCCTCTCCCTCTCCCTCTCCTCTCCTCTCTCTCTCTCTCTCTCTCTCTCTCTCCCTCTCTCCCTCTCACATGTCTGAAGTGGACTAGAAGAGCATCATCTGAATCAAAGCCCCTCGCCTCCCAATCTGCCCTTTATCATGTTCATATGATTTCAACTGATGAAACACTTTTTCAAAATGGCATCCCTCTATGGTTTTACATATTGGCTTTTTAATTCCAGGCCCTCAGTGCCGCATCGCTCTTGTTGAGAGAGAGAGAGAGAGAGAGAGAGAGAGAGGGAGAGAGAGAGGGAGAGAGAGAGAGAGAGAGAGAGAGAGAGAGAGAGAGAGAGAGAGAGAGAGAGAGAGAGAGAGAGAGAGAGAGAGAGAGAGAGAGAATGAGACGGATGTTGCTTCACTGAGGAATTGACTGCAGGGCTGTTTTTATGTGTATGTGTGTGATATATTAGGGACAGTGTTTCTCCAGCTCTGTTGCTGATGGAGTGTGTTATGTCATAAGTCCCAGCTCAGAGCAGAGCAGAAGTCCATCTGAACAACAGAGAGGCAGTGTCTGCCTCTATAGGGCCAGTGGAGTAGCCCTACTAGTGCTACTTAAACTGTTCTCATGGAGAGTAGTGTGTGCCTTGGCTGGCCTGTCACTCTCTCTTTCACAGCTAGCTAATGTCCTCACCAACAGAACACTTTCAATTCCACTAGTCAGTGTTGCTACAAGTGTTAACAGTTTGTCTCAACAGTGAAGTTGCATGAACAGTGTACCACAGTAATGCGTTTTAGCACTTAGATTTACAGACTTCTAAGCACATTCTTACAGAGAAGTATACGTGCTTGGCTTACTGGAGTTCGTTTAACTCCAGGGGCCCTGTTGAAGAAAGCGGCAAAGAAGTATATTTCAACTATTATTCCCAAAACATGTTTTATTGATCAAATTAATCCAAAAAAGCATTTTTTATAGTGCAAGACATCTTTCATTTTGGCCTAGTTGGAAACCGTCGGTACTGATTTTGATAAGGCCCTAGACAGAGTTTTAGATCTCACCACCTCAGAAATGATCAATGTCTCTGTCCGTTAGGAAAAATAACTGCGTCGTTATTCTGATCGGATTATGACTCCTATGAGCTCAGAAACCATATGCAGTATTTAGAGGGTTATGAAAATCATTACATTCTACCTTCAGGTGATTACCAGTTTCCATAACAACCCTTAATGAACACTCAGCCAATCACCTGATGCCGACCTGGTTAGCTGCTATCGATTCATGTGCATTCTAACCACCCAGAAGTACGTTCTAGGCTGTCATTACGGAGTTGCCACCAGTTACTGTGTATATTTATATATATATATATATATATATATATATATATATATATATATATATATATATATATATATATATATATATCGTCTTAGCTCTTGGTATTGACTCAGAGCTTGGAGGGACTCTCCATCATACATCTCTAGTATCTCAACAGAGAGCTGTGTAGATCTGTGTTGAGCTCACTGATTAAGCAATGGCTCTTCCCTCTGTTGCAAACGACAAGCTGCCAGGGACTTTGGTTTTAAATTGTGCAATTAGTGATCTGGCATGCTTTGCTTGGCTTCAGCAAGACTCAAATCCCAGGCCAGCTCCTCACTGATGCACAGTCGACAACAAATACTCCAGGAGCATTTTTCAGACAAATTTGTCAGAGCCCAGGCTTTCAACTCGCTTTCCGGCTACACTAACCTTGCTCAAATGCTTGGTTATTTACCATTTTACAGTTGGGTAAACCGTAGTGATTGAGGTTATGGTATCTGGTGCAGTGGCTGCAATGATATTTCACATTCAAAACAGCAAAACTCCAGCTACAAGGTGAAAGTAATCCTTATGAAGTTGGTGCACCAGGCCTAGTCTGTGATGCCAGTATCAGAGAAATCAAACCAGACCGAGGTGAAGTACAGGGTGTTACAGATTACGTATTGTATGCAGAACATTCTATGAATAATGTGTTCGAAAAAGGAGTATTCAGTTAATGGAGATTGTCACATAGGTTGTGAGGCTACATACTGGATCAGTTCCCCTTTGATCATGTTCCTCTTCCAAAATTTGACTTTATTACTTAAAATAATAGGCATTATATAAATAACCTAACCTTAGATAATATTAAGAGAGTCTTAGATAATAGCCTTAATATTGATATTTCAAATTAATATTGAATTTCCCGGGAATATTAGCAGTTCAAGAATAATTTTGGAGTTCTTTTGACATATATGTTTAATCACTAACTTGTTTGAGTGGATTCTTGGCAGCCTTCAAAACTGCTTTAACTTCAGCAGTGGTTTGTTTCATGACTGAAGCCAAGCATCAGGAGCCTAGAGCCTAAAATGTAAAATGTAAAATGTAGAGTCTGACCAGATGGGATTTCATGTGCCTTGCCGATAGATGAAAAACGTGCAAAGTTGCAAAATAAAATACTCTACTATTTCCCGATGCATTCACAGCTTCACACTACAGTTGGGTGCTAAACATCCTGTTTCACGTAGACAAAAGTGTTCTTGGGAATGACATCACGCTACATGTGTAAGTACATTTTTAATTGTTTACCAATTTTCTGCTATTCATTACGGAGAAAACAACAGTATTTTACTCTAACTCATTTGAGAGGAGCTGATATGCAGTGCATTTGGAAAGTATTCAGACCCCTTGATTTTTTCCACATTTTGTTATGTTACAGCCTTATACTTACATTTAAAAAAATCCTCATCAATCTACGCACAATAACCTATAATGACAAAGCGAAAACAGGTTTTTAAAAAACAGAAATACCTTATGTCGTGGCACAGATCTGGGGAAGGGTACCAAAACATGTCTGCAGCATTGAAGATCCCCAAGAACACAGTGGCATTCTTAAATGGAAGAAGTTTGGAACCACCAAGACTCTTCCTAGATCTGGCCACCCAGCCAAACTGAGCAATCAGGGGAGAAGGGCCTTGGTCAGGGAGGTGACCAAGAAACCAATGGTCACTCTGACAGAGCTCCAGAGTGCCTCTGTGGAGATGGAAGAACCTTCCAGAAGGACAACCATCTCTGCAGCACTTCACCAATCAAGCCTTTATGGTAGAGTGGCCAGATGGAAGCTACTCCTCAGTACAAGGCACATGACAGCCCGCTTGGAGTTTTCCAAAAGGCACCTAAAGACTCTAATGAAACCAACTATTTGGCCTGAATGCCAAGCATCAAGTCTGGAGGAAACCTGGCACCATCCCTACTGTGAAGCATGGTTGTGGCAACATCATGCTGTGGGGATGTTTTTCAGCGGCAGGGACTGGGAGACTAGTCAGGATCGAGGGAAAGATGAACTGAGCAAAGTACAGAGAGATCATTGATGAACACCTGCTCCGGACCTCAGACTGGGGCAAAGGTTTACCTTCCAACATGACAACGACCCTAAGCACACAGCCAAGACAACGCAGGAGTGTATTCTGGACAAGTTTCTGAATGTCCTTGACTGGCCCAGCCAGAGCCCGGACTTGAACTCGATCTAACATTTCTGGAGAGACCTGAAAATAGTTGTGCAGCGATGCTCCCCATCCAACCTGACAGAGCATGAGAGGATCAGCAGAGAAGAATGGAAGAAACTACCCAAATACAGGTGTGCCAAGCTTGTAGCGTCATACCCAAGAAGACTCTAGGCTGTAATCACTGCCAAAGGTGCTTCAACAAAGTACTGAGTTAAGGGTCTGAATACTTACATGTGAAATGTCCGTATTTTTAAAAATAAATTTGCAAAAACAGGAGAACATGAGAAAAAAAATAACATTCATTCCATTTTACAATAAGGCTGTGCCAAAACAAAATGTGAAAAAAGTCAAGGGGTTTGAATACTTTCCGAATGCACTTCTACATGTATACTATGCTATAGGCTGCAAGCCAGTTATATTCTTCTTGCGACACCACCCCACCCCAAATCTAATGATACAACCAGAAAATATTTGTACATCAACAAATAACTTTCAATTCATTACATTTTAATTTCTTATCAAAATGAAAACCAATAAAAACATTTACTCTATAAAATGTATTGTTCTCAATTTTTTTTTTGTATATTTCCCCAAGAAATACCATTTTTGGGGGGTGACTCCACTGCAGTTCCCCAGCAACCCTGACTTTGAATATCGCTGTTGTAAAGAGATCTAGAGAGCTAGATGTACAGGTACAGCACAGACTTTAAATGAGAGAACTGATAGACAAAAACTTTTCTCTGAAAATATGACTGCCGTGTTGCCTTTCTCCCCAATGCCGTACGTACTCGGGAGAGGCGAAGGTCGAGTGCCTTGCGTTCTCCGAAACATGACCCTGCCAAGCCGCACTGCTTCTTGACACACTGCTCACTTAACCCGGAATCCAGCCACACCAATGTGTCGGAGGAAACACTGTACAACACAGGATTTTAAATGGCATCTGATTAAATAAATAGGTACAATATGAGATTTTGTTAAATAAAAGGGAGTTAAAAAAGGAATCATCCAAAATCACAACCAAAGTTTTGACAATGTCCTTGTATGTTCTTCACACATCCAGTATCAGACACCTTCGCCTTGTCCTCAGCTATGTGTAGTCCAATCTGTGATGTAACGTCCAGAGTGGGGCTCCTGGGGTTTTGGGCTGTAGTAATGCAGTGAGGAGGGAGCCCAGTGTGTTTGGACCGCTCGGCCCTGCTCCGTTCCCCTGCTCTACTCCCAAAGCAAACATAGCAATTACAGCCGCTGTCAGTCAGTGTCAGACACGGCATTGGTGATCAACTGTGACCGCTGGACCCTGGATATTAGATGTGTATGCGTGATACTACATGCAGGGGAGGTAGATCCTCCCCCAGCTAGCTCTTCCAGGCCTGCTGTTCACTCCCCTCCCCTCCCCTCCCCTCCCCTCCCTTCCTCTCCTCTCTTCTCCTCTCCTCTCCTTGATCCAAAGGGGATCCATTTTTTGGGGCTGCTTTTTCCCAAGCAACATGGGCGAGTAAGGTCTACAGCACCCAAAAACACAACCTCGTCTCCAACTCCAAATATACAAACAACTCAATGTTTTGCTTCCACTGTTCCTTTAAAATATTTTCCTAGTCTCATTCATGGTTCAAAACCCCTTTAGCAAAAAGCACCACGGCTCTAGTCTCCCAGTAACACAGCAATACATTTGCACCTCTGGCGTATCTTTATACTAATCTCTTTATACTTCAGTGGTAGGGACTCTCTCACCCCCCGCTGGATAGAATGAGATCCATAACATCCATACTTTCACACACAGTTTGGATGGAGAGAGAGAGAGAAAAGAGCCTGTGTGTCTGTCTCAATCCCCAGCCTGGAGTATACTGTGTAAGTTAACAGCCATACACACTGACCTCAGAGCTGTTGTTTAATCATCAGGTCATTTTAATAGCTTGTCAGAGTAATGAAATATGGTTGGAGGCTACCTGGTGCAAACATGACTATAAATCCCTCTCATACAAGCTGACGCGGGGCTTAATGGTTATAAATCATCACTTTAGGGAGAGAAAAATGACAGCTATTAAAATAATGAATGGGATGATTAATTTTTCACATTAAAGATTAAATGCTATGAGAGGTATCATTAGATATTTGAGCTGCCGTAAACGTTTGAAAGTGAGAGCTTATTTTCACCAGTTTATGACGCCCTCCGTTTCTTCATTGTCATCCAAGTTTCTGCCCAAGTTGGCTGTCTGCGCCGCACTGACAGAGGCATAGCTTCCTCTTCATGTGTGCTGTTGTAAAAATGTTCAGAGGAGAAGCATTGAAGAACAGTCATGGCTACAGGCAGTACAGGGCCTCCACAGCCACTCTGCAGGGGCTCCCCAAGGCTCTCACAGGCGTCTTCAACACCTCCCAAATTATTCCACCCCTCTAAAGCTGTCGGGGCCGACTTAATAGGAACAGGAGGAAGTGATAAGGGGGCTAGTTTGGGGTTTGATTAAATCACGTTATCATGTTGTAATGCTATGAGCTGTTAGCTATATAATATTAGTGTGTATCTGATTATTCAGCCCTGTGCATACATGACATACTTAGGGAGAACACACATGCACACACATGCTCAGTGAGCTTACATCAATCCCCATGTATAGACAACCAATGACAGGCTCTCTCTATCTACAATTCCAAATTCAGCTCTCACTTCTATGGGAGCTGCCATGTTGTTCACACATACAGTATATCACCCAAATTGCAAGACGAAAGATTAGACGGGGAAGCATATGTTAGGGAACATAAGTAAATGAGTTTTTCATGATGAATGCGAATCTAAACAAGGCAGGAGAGAGTGAAAGGCTCCATTAGATATTCCAGGCATGGTTCAGTCTCAGTAGAGGCGTGAATATCACACTTTTCCCACTGTTGCCCAATTATTTCTGTGTTCCCAGGCAATGATAGAATTGCAGCCTTCAAAAGGGATAATCAAATGGTCTCGTTGAAGCAACGGCTCCATTTGTTGGCAGCCGAAAGAAGCGTTGGTTAGTAAAGTGATCCGCTGAGAAGAAAGTCAGGTATTTGTGTAGCTAACTAACAAAGCAGTGGGACATGTAAATAACTCCTCTGGCATTCTGCGTGCATGGTTCCTTTTCCATTATGGGTTCTCTCACTCTTCCTCACTTCCCAGTTTTTTTTTTATTTCATCCCGTCACTGGAGAAAGTTGTGATGGATTCCCACGCCTCCTTCATGTGTGTCCAGCTCTCCTCTTTGTTCCGTCTGCTAATGATCCAGGGAGACCAAATACAGGGCCGCGCCGGAACAAAATGGCCGCCATAGCTGCCCGCTTACCTCAGCCCTCCCTCCCAGATCAATTCTGACATTTAATTCTGCCCTTATAGAAGGTAATGGTGCATTCAGGGGTTGTTACCGATAATGTTGAAACGGTATTGCTTGGTTTCACTGAACAGACGAACTATAACCTCGTCTTCTGAATGGTCTTTGGTGTTCAACTTTTTTTCCCTACCCCAGGTTGCCTCGCCTGCTATCTTGTGTTTTTTTTTTTATGAATATTGGGAAGAAATGTTGATTTTTACCAAATTAAATATATTTTTGGTTCCATCCGGGGAAAAATCCCACTGGTTAAATCAACACAGTTTCCACATAATTTGAATGAAATGACGTTGATCCAACGTGGCATAGACTTGAATTGATGTCTGTGCCCAGTGGGATATGTCACTTCTTGACAGAAAACCAACCACAGTTGTTCTTACCAGACCTTCTGTATTTCCAGCAGCAGAACTCTGACACTTCTTTAAGTCAGTTAGTCAATATGTTGTTTCTAATAGGTTATTTACTGGTTATGAGTTGTTATCTGAACAACTGCTTCAGTTTTTGCAGTCATTATCATGTTGAGAGGAATCACAAATCCAGATGTCGAGGACTCATTTTACAGCGTTTCATGCTTTCCTCCAAGTTTATGTAACATTCATCCACTTCCTGTTTTATTTATCCCCATTTGTAAAGTCTCAACAATTAGTCAATTCCCAATCAACAAGAGAGAAAAAAAAATGCTTTTAATTACTTTTGATAAATGACAAATTGTGTTGGCATGGCGCCCTGCAAACGCTTAATTGGGAGGAGGGCGGGGTGAGAAGGCGGGCTTAGAAAGGTGGGATTTCTGGGGGGATGAAATCAACGCAGCTTTCTCTGTGGTTCACCGGCTGGGCTGCTGGGTCCGACCTGGAGAGCACTCACACACTGAAACAACACACACACACACTCACAGAACCGGGCAGGCAGGCAGGGACACACATGTGCAAACAAATAAAGACACACACACGCACACATTTTACTCAATTAAAATGTCTGAGAAATGTGAATGTTTGCAACTGCCTGCCTTGGTCCTCCTGTCTAAACTGAGGATGTGGTGCCTTGTGTCTACAGGGTTTGTTAGTACCTGTGTCAGCCGTAAGTGATTCACCCAGCTTTGGCCCGTCCGGCGTTACCTGTACATGGAGACCCCCAGCTGGGCAGGTACGTCCCCCTACCTCTCTCTATTACACACACACACACACACACACACACACACACACACACACACACACACACACACACACTCTCTCTCTTCCTGTCTTTCTATTACACACACACACACACACACACACACACACACACACACACACTCTCTACCTGTCTCTCTATTACACACACACACACACACTCTCTCTCTTCCTGTCTTTCTATTACACACACACACACACACACACACACACACACACACACACACACACACACTCTCTACCTGTCTCTCTATTACACACACACACGCACACACACACACTCTCTCTCTTTCTGTCTTTCTATTACACACACACACACACACACACACACACACTCTCTCTCTTCCTGTCTTTCTATTACACACACACACACACACACTCTCTACCTGTCTCTCTATTACACACACACACACACACACACACTCTCTCTCTTCCTGTCTTTCTATTACACACACACACACACACACACACACACACACACACTCTCTCTCTTCCTGTCTTTCTATTACACACACACACACACACAAACACACACACTCTCTACCTGTCTCTCTATTACACACACACACACACACACACACACACACACACACACACACACACACACACACACACACACACACACACACACACACACACACACACACACACACACTCTCTTCCTGTCTTTCTATTACACACACACACACACACACACACTCTCTCTCTCTGTATGTGTGTATCCTCTGTCATTACACCTTTGTGTGTACTTCTTTAAAACACCAACTTGAAGACAGTCGATCATCCTGATGTGGTCAGACAGCGGAAGACTAGCTCGGCTCCTCCACAAGGCTTTCATCCATATGGCCGTGGCCCAGGCAGGTGTGTTCCCTGGTCCCCTGGCTGGTCTCGCAGGAGCCATAGAGCAGGTGGCATTGAGGATCAATGGGCCTCCTCTCTCCTCACCTCACCTGCCTCTCTCTCTCTCTGCCATAACCTCCTCTCCTCACCTCCCCTGCCTCTCTCTCTCTCTCTCTCTCTCTCTCTCTGCCATTGACTCATCTCTCCTCACCTCCCCTGCCTCTCTCTCTCTCTCTCTCTCTCTCTCTCTTTCTCTCTCTTTGCCATTACCTCCTTTTCCACTCCACAACCTCCAGCCTCTAGCCTCCAGCCTCTAGCCTCTAGCCTCGGCTGGTGAGGCCCAAGAGGAGCCCAGCTCACCACATCACACTGGGATAAAGAGGGCTTTTTCCATGAGTCTAGTTGCTTGGTTATAGTTCTATATTATTGCTTGGTGAACAGAGGTGTTGTAATGATGGCCCACCCAGGCCACTGTGCTAGCTGGTGGGCGTTGTGTTCCTCCCCAGACACAGTGCTTATCCTTTATACTCTGTAAACACACCGAACAGGAGCCAAAATGCGTCTTTACGCTGATAAAAAAACAAAACAAAACAAAAAAGTATAAACAAAAAGGTTCCCCAAATGTTTTGATATTTCATCAAATAGCCTGATCTATTTGCATTCTCAACAGGTGCAACATTCTAAAGATGTATGAAGCACACACTGGAGTCATAGTGCATGTTCATTTTGCCTCTGCATAAAACAGCCAATATGGTGCTAATTTGTTCTAATTGACCTTGGCCTCTAGTTAGACTTGCTTATATAATCACAACAGAAGAATCATCTAAATTAGTTTTCAAGGCAGCTGGAGTCTCGCCCCCTGTCAAACAGAGTTCATTCACTACAGAGTTAAATTTTTCCCTCTTGAACACTTCTTTCTTCTCTGTGTGTCAGTAGACCTCTGAAGAGCTTATTTTCACAACTTTCTAGGAAATATGACTCAATATTACTCCTGGATGTGAAGTCCCAGTGTGCTGTGTTGGTACAATGGAAGGCTTCACACTAGAAGCTTTCAATCAGCAGGCGGAGACGATGGAGATAACATTGAGTTCATTTAGCCACAAAGACTTTCTCGTTGTGTTTCTAACATTCCTTCAAGAGATAATATAGAAGGGTTCCCATAATAACTCGTTCAACGTTAGCTAGGCTTAGTGTGAGGTATTTAGCCCATGGTGGTCAAACCGTTTCTCAGCATCTCACTCTGCACGGTTGACCTGTGTGATTATTTCACAAACAGGCCAGTTCCCCTCTTGCCTGTTTTCGCGGCTATGATTGTTACAGCCTTACTAATTATCTTGGCTCTCTTATTTCTCTGTATAAAAGGTTCCGGGATAGAAAATCCTTGGCCGTGATATTTCTCCCAGGTGTGGGTATTGATCTTTGCCTTTTGCTGCAGGGGAGTCTGTACACTTAAAAGGTCCGCTGATGTAGCCGGGCTTATTAAACAAATAGCCACGGAACAAGGCCACAATCGCTTTGCATCATGGACGAGGTTGGCTGTCTCAAAGCACCGGCGTATCAAATACGAAACGCTCCGCTAACAAGGTGTGTGATCTGTTTTAATCACATCGTGTTTTATGAAACAAGGAGAAGGTTGAACATAACTAACGGAGAAACGGTGGGGATTTGGAGGGGGGGGGGGGGGGTTTGAATTGTATTTTGAAATTGAATGTGACGGCTAGCGACTGAGCTGGCTTCTCCATGCATGGCTTCACAATGAAGCCGGCCAAATGGTCAGTTACCTCATAGGGATGTTAGCTAGTGGTAGACATGGATCAGGAGCTGTGGGGCTGCTGTGAAGGCTGTTATTTCTCTCTCTGGTATCACTGTACTGGCAGATGAACATTGAAAACATAGAGAACTTGAAGGTTATACAGGGACTCTCTCCTCCTGAGGCCTGGCGGCAGAACCCGGTCTATTCCACCACTGCACATCAACACATTTCCTCACATCTCTCTTGCTGTTTCTCTGTTGTGTTTTGATTTGCCATCTCTTTCTGCTTCTCTCTATCACAGACACACATACACAGATGGACACACACACGGCTGGATGTAACACTGTGTTGATGATGGACAGAGTTGAAGGAATGACTTGTGCTAGTCATCACAATTCAGACAATGATCTGTTTTATACATCCCCCACTGGCCGGCTGATGGGCTGATGTGTTTTCAATCGTCTTTTTTCCTTCAGTCATAAATTGTTACTAGGTTATGAATATATGAATATATACCGACCACATACACCCCACAAGTCAGACAAGTTAATGGATAAAGGACCAAATTATAGACTCCAAATGAAATACCACGTGTGGAATTGGTAGATAGACAGCACCAAAAACTTCTTATTTACATTAGGCTGGTTTTACATTTGAAATTATATTCAACTCTAAATATACAGTACCTTACCAATAACAATGCATACATTTTCATCAGAAAATGCCATTCAAAGTGTGTAAAATGTTGGTCCTTTAACAGTAAACACCCAATACATTTCTAAATTCAAAATGTAATTGTGCAGTATTCGATGTATCTCTTCCTCTGTTCCGTTCTCTCTCTTTCTCTTCATAATCCTCTTGTTCTCTCACTCACATATAATTAGCTTACGTTGTGATTAATACTTCAGATTTCACCGATTTTCTAAATTCCTACTGTGTTACCGCCGGGGGTGTTTTCGTCAGCCCCCTCGCATGGCCGTAGGAACTCCTCCACAGTGGAGGAGATGGGGGGAGTGGAGGAGGGAGGAGGGAGGAGGGGGGGTGCCTGCATCTTTAAAAGTGAGGAGCGAGGAAGCGGGCGACGGGCGGGCGGGCGGCTAGCTGGATTGTGCTGACGACAGGGCTTTGGTTCAGAGCATGCCCATTAGAGGGAGCCATAAATCCTAGGCTCTCCGGGCCTGGCTGTGTCAGCAGTCCACTGAATGAATTGATTTTAAACGCCACCGAAAAAAAAGAGAGGGAGAGAGAGAGAGAGAGCCTCTTTAATTCAACCTCCAGCAGAAACCTCGTTTCTCTCCCTCTGCTTCTCAATACAGAAGTGTCATTGAAAAGGAGTGAAGTCCTGAAACACTGAACCTGTCAGCAGGTTCAGTGCCCTGGGCTGCAGCCTCAGTCCCTCCACACACGGAGAGGGGAAAACAACACCAACATGCCACAAATCAAATACATCACCTTAAATTCCAAACAGCATTTGTTCTTTCCCACTCCTCCAATTTTTTTCCTCGCAGTCCTCTTTTTAGATTACGGCGAGAGAAACGAGACATATCGTAAAAAATGTGCTCGGGCATTTGATTTTCAAATGCGTTTGATTTTGAAATGTATCTATGTGTTTGTCTATTTCCGAGCTGCATCCATGTGTGCATGCAGTTCTATGTTATCAGCATCAATGAAAAGCTGTGTGTCGCAGCCTTCTCTCTCCTACTGGGTGCCTGCCTGTGTGGGGTCTTAGTGAGCTAAACATCACATAAAACACAGCACACGTACTCAAACACACACGCTTACACTTCCATGCATACCTACACTAAGTATGTGCTCACACACTTACATTATGCTTAAACACACACACGCATGTACACTCACACACACACAAACACACACCAGTCTTCCCCGGTGTGTGTCAGACACCAGTCTTCCCCGGTGTGTGTCAGACACCAGTCTTCCCCGGTGTGTGCCAGTGTGCTTGCTGGAGGGGGTGTGTCAGTGTGCCTGCCGGAGGGGGTGTGTCAGTGTGCCTGCCGGAGGGGGTGTGTCAGTGTGCCTGCTGGAGGGGGTGTGTCTGTGTGCATGCCGGAGGGGGTGTGTCTGTGTGCATGCCCGGAGGGGGTGTGTCTGTGTGCCTGCCGGAGGGGGTGTGTTAGTGGGCCTGCCGGAGGGGGTGTGTCAGTGTGCCTGCCGGAGGGGGTGTGTCAGTGTGCCTGCTCTGTCGTAATGCTCATTGGACCCTTTACCGCTGCCATTCTGTGACAGCGTGGGTGCATGCGCTGGGCTCGGCACCGCTCCACTCTGCGTGGCACAGCGATGTGTGGCGAGGTATTTCCCAGAGAGCCCAACAGCAGAGGCAGCAGCAGGGAGAGAGAGAGAGAACTGTTTAAAGAGCCGGCGCCTCTGAATCACCAGCCCAGCTCCACGCCTCAAATAAGCCCAGCCACCAGGGATCATACATCAACTTCTCCATCAGTCCCCCGGCGCCACTTTCTCACCATTCTCCCCCTCCCCAAAAAATATTGGCAATATCAGCCGCATATCACATTCGCATGTCTGGAGTTCAGCTAAACAGATAATGCAGACAAAGGAAACAGAATACATCGCCCAAGCACCAAATTGATGGAATAATACAGAGCGTATATATGAGAGTGACAATGTAATGTGACTCATCATGTAAACCTGTTAATTGAATGTTTTGCATATGCGCCAGGCAACAGCTGGAGGAAAGAGTGACTGGAGACGTTTTACGATACAGATTGTGAGTATATTTCACTTTGAAAAATGGGCAAAGCACACAGGAGCAAGGGCTTGATTACAAGGAGCTTCCTACTTCCTCTCCTCGTTTCAGTTACGGCTGACTGGAGGCCTGCTGCTATCACCGTCCTGGAATAAAACTCAAATATGATAAAGCTGGAATATCAGGCCCGCCGCTGATTGAACCCCCGAGCCATGTAAAGTAGGGGTGTGGGTGCGGGGTGCATGAGCAGTGCTTATGACACATGATAAAAGCATTCTGACTTCCCTGGGAATAAGAACAAACTTGCCTGCGTATATCCGTTCCACTGTCTTCATCCTCTGCGTAAGTACTGGTGTTATTTTTAAGTTGGAGGATCATTACTCATGTGTAAGATGCATGAGCTCAGAAGATCTGCTGTCATAACACGGCAGACAGTGGTGCTGTGAATACAAAAGAGGTGCAACTTCCTCTGGATGTAGAAAATTGAATATTAAGCTATGTCAACTTCCTCTGGATGTAGAAAATTGAATATTAAGCACACAATAAAAACATGTAATTTCACCCAATCTAGTGTTCCTCATCATAACAGATGGGACTGTGAAGGTAGGGTAAAGCTCTGTCCTCCCTTTAAGCCCCTCTGACCCCCCACAGATGTAGGAGGTGTGTGATGTGGCTCCCATCTCTCCGGGACTCCCCTGACCAGGTGGAACTCCTATGGTGACCGTGTCCCTTTGTGTCCTGACTACCCCGGGATGCCACCTCCCTGTCTCCCTGATGTCAGTGTTAATCACAGTCCAGTACTCTGACCTGCCTGGTCCCCCCCCCCCCCCCACCCCTTATCCAGGCGCCCCCCCCCCCACCCATGTCAGAGTCAGGCTCTACCACACACACGCATTACCAGGGGAAGCCACTGCCAACATGGAAAGCTTCCTGTTTACATTGTGAGCTTAGTAATGAATGTAAACTGATAGAGAATAGCTTCTGAATAGGCTATTGTTTGTTTTGGCTGGTGTATTGAATGGCAACAACTGGCATGGTCTGAAATTTGAACATGTATTTTCTCTCTGGTTCATGGCCTACATAGAGAGGTATCAGAGGACTTTTTGTTCTTTTGAGTGTTGGATCGTGTCATAATACAGCTAGCTGCCGTTGAACGTGAGATAGATCTCTTCGCTGAGGGAAGAGCATGCCGCCACAGCAGAATCACAGCGGAGAGAAATCCAACCCCATCGTTCGTCCCGCTATGAAGGATTCAATCACACATCTGGCCCTTTGACCCGTCGCCTCACACACTAACAGCCAGTCTGGTCTCCAAGGACCAGAGTCAGATCACAGGATGGAGGCCCCAGCGGAAGCTAAAGCATGCTGCCTCTCAGGACTTCTATCATAGGAGAAATTGAGAGTTGTTGCAGTGGAGAGTGACTAGCACGGCGGCACGTTGATACATTGATGCAGTGAATGCCTTGGACAGTGCAGTAAAAGTGCTGAGGTTGAAATTAAGCTGTTATCTCTGGCATGTATCACTAGGGAGGCAGGAAGCACTGGTGCAAAGGCTTCAGCCTGTTTGTTTTACTGTTATTGTCTCTGCATTTTGGTCCGCTTCAAACAACCCTCGGGTTCAGACCTTTTCTATCCTCACGGCACACATTTCTCTATACTCTATATTTCTCTAAAGTTACCTAGACATTCGAAAACAATCTTCTGATTTCTTTACACATTTCAAAACTGTTATATGGTCACATTAAGTAGTGGATGTTGATGAACTTTGTTTGTGTCAGGCTAAACATTCAAATGGTCTGTGTAAATTCTCCATGTGCTGCTCCCTTGAAAACATGAAGGCCATTATCTTGGGCCAATCCGGTGATGAGTTTGCTCATTAGATGTTGGGAGGCTCATAACGTTCTATTTATCTCCTTCTTCCTGAGACGACAGTGAGCCGTGAGCCGTGAGCCGTGAGCCGTGAGCGAGAGGAACCTAGGAAGGTGAGGAAACTATCTCTGTCACCGGAAGTATGTGGACACCCCATGAGTAATCTGGTGCATGCTGAACAGAGGGTCAAGTCACCA
Organism: Thymallus thymallus; assembly: GCA_023634145.1. Lineage (NCBI taxonomy): Eukaryota > Metazoa > Chordata > Actinopteri > Salmoniformes > Salmonidae > Thymallus > Thymallus thymallus. The sequence continues at coordinate 30,904,270 of CM042398.1, read as the reverse complement.
AAAGTGGATGGAAATGAAGTATTTCTGTTCAAATGCAACAATTGTCTCCTTTGCTCATGTTGAGAAAGGCATTTGTCAAAATCCCCAGGTCTGGCGAAAGGTGGATTTTCTTCTGGGAGCACGCTGGGAATTACTCCCTAATTTCACATTAATTTCATTCAATGTTCCCTGTTTTATTTCTTGAATCTACTTTCGCCCATTGGCCTTTGCCGGGTATTTTGAATATTGAACCGTTATTTAACACAAAGTTCAGGTTTATAGCCACTGCTACCACTGCTCTCTGTGATAGTTGAAAATGAGATATGTTTTAAAAAAAACGCACAGAAAAGTGGGGAACGACCTTGAATGTCTGAATGGAAGTGATTCAAGATATAATCTCCCTGTGTTGGGCACAGGGGGAGTGATCTGGTGGCAACCCTGGTTGAGTTGGGTTACAGTTATGGTGATAGTGAGCCTGTCATGCCGGAACAGAACCAAGCATCTGACTAATGGTTCTAGGGTCTGGCCAGGGTCCAGTTCTGCCCCATGCAGCCACTGCTTCTCCCTTCCGTGGCTGGGATATCAATGTGTTAGATCAGACTCGCTTGGTCAGGCTCTGAAACAGTCAATACTCCACAATTTAGAAAATCAGCCAAGTTTGCAAAAGCAAAGAGGCAATATCGGACATAAAGACGGATATATAATCTGACGGCAGGCATTTTTTCATGGCGGGTGAATTATTTGTTGTCCGGAAGGAGGGGACGTACGCGCGGGGCCGAGCCAAAGGGCAGGGAGCCAGCTAGCCATCTGTCAGGGGTTAGAGGAGGTGGTCAAATGGCTCAAATAAATGTTCAAATCACAACGGCCAACTACTGACCCTCTGCGTTACAAGCAGCCTTTGCTTTTCCCATCAATGGAAATCTAATTGCTTGAAAAGCGATCAATGGAAACTAAATTGGTTTTGTGTGGAAGCGAGCAAGCAATAAGCTCTGAGCTGTTTTAATGTGTGTTGGTTTTGCATCTTAAATCATGGTAATTTTTGGAGTGGGGCCCCCGTTCCGTTCTCCTGAGAGGGGCTCAACCTAGGTAGCACCAGAGACTGGGGTGTGAGCACTCAATCTAGCCTCTAATAAAAATCACAAGCTTAATTGCTTTTCCAAACTCATAAATCCTGCGACTGTATGTGTTCATATTTTATGCATTTCTCTGTAGCGTGCAGCAGGCTTGGTAGGGAAAGCAGCAGAGGCTCATTTTGGAGAGGCTGGGAGGTAACAGGGAACTCCTCCCTGCAAGAGCTGCTGTGACCGCTGATAACCCTCCAGTAATCTGATATGACTAATCCTCTATAATCCCTAATACACTCTTTAACATGCTCCTAACTGACAGCAGTCGATATGGGTACACTTCTCTGTTTTATCGCTGATCTCTTTGTCTTCATACGCTTCTCTCTCTCTGCAGTCAGAACCCGCCACGCTGCTGACCCCCCCCCCTCTGTCTCTCCCCATGACCAAGGAACAGTCGCACATCTACATTGATGTATATTTTATTTTTATTTTTATTTAACCTTTATTTAACTAGGCAGGTCAGTTAAGAACAAATTCTTATTTACAATGACGGCCTACCAAAAGGCAAAATACCTCCAACAGGGACGGGGGCTGGGATAAAAAAAAACAACAAATAAATACAAATAAACAAAATGTAAATATAGGACCAAACACACATCACGACAAGAGAGACAAAACAACACTACATAAAGTGAGACCTAAGATTACAACATAGCAAGGCAGCAACACATTACAACAACATGGTAGCAACACAACATGGTAGCAACACAACATGGTAGCAGCACAAAACATGGTACTGTCAGGCTTTGGCCATAGAGAAGGCTATTGCTTCTCTATAATTCTATGGTCAGAGTCTGGCAGTTCTATATGTTCTATATCTGTGTGGTGTTGTGTGTTGCATCCCTAATTAGAGGCAGCTGCTATGCATTGTCTCTAATTAGGGATCCTACTTAAGTGTGTATGTTCCACTCCCTAGGCGTGGTTCATTGTCTCCATGTCCGTCTTGAAGTAAGTGTGTTCTCTTTTGTAATATATTCGTTGTTATTTTGTATAGTTCGGAGTAAGTTTAGTTTATTATTTAAATAAACATGTCGAACTATCACTGCCCTGCACCTTGGTCTGAACCACCAAAAGACCAAGCAGCGCAATTCGGGAGAAAAGGAGAGAAAGAGAGGACAGCGTCGTAATCGGGGAGCAGGAGGTAATGGAGCCCGTAGGCAACCCCAAGAATTTCGGGGGTGGTCTGGCCGCGAGGAAGACGCGCCAGTACCACTCCCCTTGTGGAACATGGAGAGGCCAATGTACAAATGGGGGGTGCAGAGCAAGGAGCATGAGGAGTATTTGGTGGAACATTTTGGAGAGATTCTGGAGGAAATTAGGGAGATAGAGGAGGAGGTTGAGAAGGAAATGAGGAAGTGGATCAGTCCGGGTCCGGTCGACTTCTCCACTCCCGTGAAAGAGCAGTTCGCTCCACCGGTGCCCAGTCCGGGTCCGGCCGTCTGCTTCATTCCAGTGCCAGAGCAGTCCACTCCAAAGGTGCCCAGTCCGGGTCCGGCCGTCTGCTACACTTCAGTGCCAGAGCAGTCCGCTCCACCGGTGCTCAGTCCGGATCCAGCCGCCTGCTACACTCCAGTGCCAGAGCAGTCCGCTCCACCGGTGCCCAGTCCGGGTCCAGCCGTCTGCAACGCTCCAGTGCCAGAGCAGTCCGCTCCACCGGTGCCGGCTCCACGCACCAGGCCTCCTGTGCATCTCTCCAGTCCGGTAAGCCCAGTGTCGGCTCCCCGCACTCGCCCTGAAGTGCGTGTCACCAGTCCGGTGCCATCTGTGCCGGCTCCACGCACCAGGCCTCCAGTGCGCCTCTTCAGTCCGGTAAACCCAGTACCGGCTCCCCGCACTCGCCCTGAAGTGCGTGTCACCAGTCCGGTGCCATCTGTGCCGGCTCCACGCACCAGGCCTCCAGTGCGCCTCTTCAGTCCGGTAAACCCAGTACCGGCTCCCCGCACTCGCCCTGAAGTGCGTGTCACCAGTCCGGTGCTATCTGTGCCGGCTCCACGCACCAGGCCTCCTCTGCGTCTCTTCAGTCCGGTAAGCTGTGTGTTGCTCCCCGCACTCGCCCTGAAGTGCGTGTCACCAGTCCGGTTCTATCTGTGCCGGCTCCACGCACCAGGCCTACAGTGCACCTCTCCAGTCCGGTAAGTCCTGTACCGGCTCCCCGAACTCGCCCTGAAGTGCGTGTCACCAGTCCGGTGCCACCTGTGCTGGCTCCACGCACCAGGCCTCCAGTGCGCCTCTCCAGTCCGGTACGTCCAGTGCCGGCTCCCCGCACCCGACCTCCAGTGCGTGCGCCCAGCCAGGTGCCTCCAGTGCCGGCTCCACGCACCCGACCGCCAGTGCGCCTCCCCAGTCCGGTACATCCAGTGCCGGCTCCACGCACACGACCTCCAGTGCGTGCGCCCAGCCAGGTGCCTCCAGTACCGGCTCCATGCACCCGACCTCCGGTGCGCATCTCCAGTCCGGTACGTCCCGTGCCGGCTCCCTGCACCCGACCTCCAGTGCGTGCGCCCAGCCAGGTGCCTCCAGTACCGGCTCCACGCACCCGACGTCCGGTGCGCCTCTCCAGCCCGGAGCCTCCCGTGATGGCCCACGGCCCGGAGCCTCCCGTGATGGCCCACGGCCCGGAGCCTCCCGTGATGGCCCACAGCCCGGAGCCTCCCGTGATGACCCACAACCCGGAGCCTCCCGTGATGGCCGGAGTCGCCTGCCACACCGGTTTTCAGTCATGGCCCGGTTATCGGCCCCGCTCCATGGCCTGAGTCACCTAACCCACTAGTGCCTACTCCAGGACCAGTTGTCTGCCACGCACCATGGCCGGAGTCGCCTGCCACACCGTTGCCCAGTCCTGGCCCGGTTATCTGCCCCGCTCCATGGCCGGAGTCGTTCGCCACACCGGTGCCCAGTCCGGGCCCGGTCATCAGAGTAGAACTGAGGAAGCTATCCACTTTGCCGGGGCCAGAACCGCCACCTGTGATGGTTATAGTTTTGTTGTTTTTCCCTCCCTAACCCTTCCCTCATGTAATTGTGTTTGGGTTCTTGCAGCCGGGAGTCCGCGCCTTTGAGGGGGGGTACTGTCAGGCTCTGGCCATAGAGAAGCCTATTGCTTCTCTATAATTCTATGGTCAGAGTCTGGCTGTTCTATATGTTCTATATCTGTGTGGTGTTGTGTGTTGGATCCCTAATTAGAGGCAGCTGCTATGCATTGTCTCTAATTAGGGATCCTACTTAAGTGTGTATGTTCCACTCCCTAGGTGTGGTTCATTGTCTCCATGTCTGTCTTGAAGTAAATGTGTTCTCTTTTGTAATATATTCTTTTTTATTTTGTATAGTTCGGAGTAAGTTTAGTTTATTATTTAAATAAACATCCATGTCGAACTATCACTGCGCTGCACCTTGGTCTCTCTACACACCCAAGCGTGACAGGTACAAACATTATTGGGTAGCACAGGTCTGGAGGCAGCCAGAATGCCAACCACTCAGGAACAATGGGGGAGCTCAGAATGAGGACTTTTTTTTTTGCGGTAGCACAGCAAAAAATAAAAAAAACTCTTCTACCAGCTGGATGTCTTGTCAGAGAGGCTTGGGTAATGGTGTTACCCCTCTGAACTGTAGTGTTAGTAAGGAGGTAGACCGTGTTAGAAGACACTTGAAGGAATGGTCTCCTCAGCGTGGTTCATGGATGGTCTCTGAGATGTATTCCAGCCTAGGTCTCCTCTTCTCCATCCCTCAGGTGCTTATCTATCACTTATCAGGGAAGACAGAGCATCCGCCCAGGTTGTATTTCTGTCTGCTTGTGTAATTACATTGTAATTGATCTAAGGACATGGACAGTGCATGTGCAGTAACTTCTCATGGTCTAGTCTCCCTGTGTTTTCGCTGATACTGTTACTCCAAATAAAGTGTTGTCCTGGTGGAAACCTCGCACAGGTCTGCACAGGTCTGCACAGGTCTGCACAGGTTGTGTGTGTGTGTCTTCTTCCAATTTTCTGGAGTTCTTCTGGAGAATGAATGAATTAACTCCTGCCTTGTTTGGCTGAGTCATTTTTTAGAAAGTGGTTTAGTAGACAAGTTCATATAAAATATGAATTTGTTTACTTACGCAGAGTAATTTGTAATCATAACGTACAAAACCCCCCACTGACAGCGATGCATACATGTCAAAAGCTGTTTTATTGGAATTCATGTATTTCTTTTCTGTCGAGACCTGCAGTCTAGCGGCTTCTCTGATGCTGTCCATATACATCTGTGTGAGTGTTTTGTGTGTGGGGAAACCTTTCACCAGCGAAACACCTGTACCAGGAATGCAGTATTTCCCTCATCAGGTTATGTCTGTATCTTAGCTCATATACCCCGGGTTGCAGATTCTACTAATTTAATTATATGAATTGAATTCTACTAATCTCTACCATTCATTGTTATGTGTAAATGTCCCTGTACTGAAGCGGTATAGCTGTGAAACTATTGTATGGTTTGTCCATAGTGTTGGGGTTCCTGAAGCTCCTGTACAGTGTAATGAAAGTGTGCAGCTTTCCCTCATGATCCCTCATTCATCATTTTTGACACTGGCTACTTTTTTGAAGTGGAGAAAAATGTTACAGTCAGCTCTTTGGTCTCGGAAAATGTGTGTGTGTGTGTGTGTGTGTGTGTGTGTGTGTGTGTGCATGCAACAGTATGATTAAGTGGGTAGGTAGACATACGGCTGTTTTTGCACACCATACCAGTGTTGTACATGTCCTGTATGCTAGTGAGTAGGCTGCCATTATTTAATTCCATGTTTGTCTTCATAATGTTTTCCACGGAATCCTTGAAGGATAATTGAGTGTGAGATATACTGTATATTTGGCTGTAAATGCCACTGTAAACGAGGAAAAACAAAAGTTTTAAAGTGTTTGTTTTTCCAATTTCTCTCTCTGCCGTAATTGTCTGAGTATAGGAATCAAAATGTTCAGTCTGATCCATTGTTGCTCACAGGGCAAAAGTCGCTTGACTTAGCGTGTAAGTATGCGTGCCGGCGTACATATCTTTGTTTCCGTGCATGCGTGTGTGCGTGTTAGTTGGAAGGTGTCTTGTGGCAGGTATCACATTTGTTTGAAACCTTTTGTGCCCTGGGCTTTGTGTATTGTGTGGGTGTGTCTCAGTGAATATGAGCGAGAGTAAAGAGCTTTGTGTGTGTATTTGTGTGTGTGTGTGTGTGTGTGTGTGTGTGTGTTAGTATTCATATATCCATAGTACTGGTGTGTGTTAGGGATAGGAGTTTGACCACCCTTACAGCAGTTGCCTGCTGTTAACACCCTGAGCCATACAGTTTCCTGTCCACTTGGTTTCGATCCCCACGCTTGCACCGAGGTCAAGCAGGTGACCTATTGGTAAAAGTGCCTTGGCGAGCCAATAAATGCCTAGCTGTATTAATCACATAGGAGCCCTTACTCCCAGAAGAGGTCAATGTTTTAAAGGGCATCCAGAGTGCCGCCCACCTTACACTGAAATACAGCCAGAGCATATTTTCAGTTGAATGTACAAGAAATTGTATTAGTTCCCCCCCAATGAGGTCAGTCTACCCAGCTCAAATGAGATCTGTCGATATTCCATTATAGGCTTGTGGAACTTGATTGTGGGGTATCTGTCAGATGCATATTTCATGCAAAATTTAGTTAGCTGTAAGTACTACATGCATTACCAGTAGCTTATTCCCCAGTATAGGCTTTTTCTATCAAGGGAAGTTTAAATATTAATCTGAGAGCAGATCTGCTAGGAGTCAATCATTCAGACACACCTGTGACAGCTGCTGGGGAACTAATATTAGCATGTCAGAAGTCTAATGTGATACATCTGAACACAACATCAAATATAGATCTCCCTGAGCCAAAGTAACAGTTACGGAATGGGGGATGAAGCATCTTAGTGACATAGCCTACGTACCACATATGAAGTATCTTAGTGATATAACCTACGTACCACATATGAAGTATCTTAGTGATATAGCCTACATACCACATATGAAGTATCTTAGTGATATAGCCTACATACCACATATGAAGTATCTTAGTGATATAGCCTACGTACCACATATGAAGTATCTTAGTGATATAACCTACGTACCACATATGAAGTATCTTAGTGATATAGCCTACATACCACATATGAAGTATCTTAGTGATATAGCCTACATACCACATATGAAGTATCTTAGTGATATAGCCTACGTACCATATATGAAGTATCTTAGTGATATAGCCTACGTACCATATATGAAGTATCTTAGTGATATAACCTACGTACCACATATGAAGAATCTTAGTGATATAACCTACATACCACATATGTGTAGAGATTGTGATGGATTTCCATTGCCACTTTTGACATTTTAGCCGCAGTACCTGAACTCAAATAGATAGAGAAAATGGCTTTCCGTTCTTGGTGGCTGAGGCTGGTTCAATGTTCACTGCAAAAACCGGAGCCTTGCATTAATCACTAATTATACCATAGAGCAGTCTAATGCATAAATCCCTCTTCCCTACAAGTATTCATTGAGTAAACAGAGATCCATACTATGCAATTATTGACTTCTAAATAGCCTCTGTGAACACTTGAAAAGCTAGCTGTATGTCAATAACCCTCAAAGGTGCATTCCATTGAGAGACAACGTTTACCGGATCTAGGGTTTGGCAGGGTTACCAGGTCTGTTCATCTTCAGCAAGACTACAGGACCAGAATTTGGTCAGAAGGTGTTGTACTGTTTGTTAGCCTATATAGCCTTCCCATTAGTTTGGTTGCTTTAGTTTCACCAGATCCCAACTAACCCATGACCGTGTGGCTGCACTGGTCTCCCAGGCCTTGCTGTGTGCAGACAGCAGAACCATCCCCCCTCTTTGAGCTAAAGATGCTTGGACATTAGCATACACAGGTTGTCACTGGCAAATGAATGACAAGACTTTCATCTCCCAATGTGTCAGCCTCGCTTTGCATTGACACGGTTCAATGTGCCTGCAAAGTGCCACTTTGGTCGGTTATGGAACCGGCATGCTATTGAAAAGCTGCCTCGCAAAAGATTACTTAATAAATAGAATTATTTCACCATCAATATTATTCCAGGACTGTGACAATGTAAAAGGAAACGAGAAAACAACCCATCTAGGTTTGATATGAAACTTTGCTGGCTGTGGTTGCTGTGTACCAGTCATTTTAGCGTAATGAAAAATGAAGGTATGCTTTGTGTACACAATGCGAGAGTGTATTACCAAGTTTATCTTTCCACTGCTTGCCCTTTTTATACCTTGCCCTAGGCTCTCGCTTGTATTTTCCTCAAATGTAACTTTGCAGGGTCTGTGTGTAGGCCATGTACGTGTGTGTGTGTGTGTGTGTGTGTGTGTGTGTGTGTGTGTGTGTGTGTGAGAGCAGAGATGGCCATTAGTTGTCTTACATGTATTTGAAATACGTATTTTGTCATTTGAATTGCACTATTTTGCATTTTCAAAACATTTTCAATATTACCCATTTTGTTGTATAGTTGTTCACATTTTGTGGCCCCCCTTTCACCCTGCAATTGTATCAGAAGTGTGATAGCACTATGGTGTGATAATAGAGTCTGCTAAATTAAAAATTAACAATTGCAAAGCAGGCTGAGTATTATTCTAATGAGCTCCGCCCCCCGAAACAATACCTAGTGTGCTTTGCAGTTGATTTTGGTATGTCCAGTTGATATTAATGTTATTTTGTATCTATATTTTGTCATTTTTGCTCAACCCTGTGTGTGAGAGTGTGTATGTGCATGCACTGTCAGTTGTGTGTGTTTCTGTGTGTTCCCACTCACCACAGAGAGATATACTGCCCTACCAAGCAAAAAAGTCAGTAACTGCTAAAAAAGCGTGGAACTGAGTAAAATGTATGTTATTTACCTTGATTTCACAGTAACCTTATGCAGTTACTGCTAACATGACCCCCATTTTCTCCAAAACACAATACAATAGAGGCAGGATACCTGTCCTCATGATTAAGGATGTATTTAATGTAGCGAAAATGACATGAACTCATTTTCGCCCAAATTACCATTTACTGCCTTTTTGCTTGGTAGGGCGGTATGGGTGGTACACTCAATTACATATCCTTAAATCTGTTATCTCAGGGGGAATGTCAATTAGTCTTTGTTGGGAATGCTTAATTAGATTAACGGTGAGCAAACTCACTTGCGAAATAGGAAAACTGAATATTGCATGAGACCTGTCTTGACTGACTAGTACCTCTTCCAGCTGCTGCTGTAGAATCACAAAGCTAAGCTACCCATGATCCACCTGCAGGAGAAAGTTTGGACAACCATGCCTCAAAGCCGAAGACACCTTGATTCCCTGCTAATGAAATCATCACAGAAAGATTGCGGACGGTTTTAATTCTGATTAAAAGTCATTTTTTAAAGAGATGACTTCAAAAAAGCTGTGTGCACTTCCTGTCTCCACTCTAACTCTTCATTTCCTATTGCTCTGAGCCGAAATCCTGACTTGGCAAGATTTAGCTGTGAATACGAGACGTTTATCACATTTCTACATTAATCTGATGTGTGGGCCTTGATTAAAACGCTACCCCCAGACAGACAACATATACGCTCAAAGTACAACTTACAGAAATACACAGATTGATACAGATGTGCTGTGTACTTTTTCCTGGTTGGGCTGGTTTGGGATCAATAAAGCTGAAGGCTCTCGATCAGGGTGCGTTGGGTTTTGTCTGAAGTTAGTTTTATACTGACTCAGTGCAAAGCTGAAAAGACAGCAGGGTGTGAGTGAAGGGAAAGCTGAGACACCCTATTACCACCACCAGCACCCACTCTGTCTGACAGGAAGGGATCCCTGGGAGCAGATTCTCTCCCCACCTAGAGATGTTGCTTGTTTTCCAGAGAGGTGATATGAGGCTTTCGTAGAGGGTCTGGGGGTGTTGGGGAAGACAAAGAGAGAGACAGAGATGAAAGGTCGAGCCATGCCCTATCAAACTGACCGAGCCACGCCCTATCAAACTGACCGAGCCACGCCCTATCAAACTGACCGAGCCATGCCCTATCAAACTGACTGAGCCATGCCCTATCAAACTGACCGAGCCATGCCCTATCAAACTAACTGAGTCTTGCCCTATCAAACTGACTGAGCCATGCCCTATCAAACTGACTGAGCCATGCCCTATCAAACTGACTGAGCCATGCCCTATCAAACTGACTGAGCCATGCCCTATCAAACTGACTGATCCACGCCCTATCATGCTGACTGACCCATGCACTATCAAACTGACTGAGCCACGCCCTATCAAACTGATCGAGCCATGCCCTATCAAACTGATCGAGCCATGCCCTATCAAACTGACTGAGCCATCTGACTGTGCCAATCCCTATCAAACTGACTGAGCCATCTGACTGAGCCATGCCCTATCAATCTGACTGAGCCATGCCCTATCAAACTGAAAGGATTGGGACCTTCCTCTGTGTAGCCTAGCCATGCTCAGCAGCAACGCAGACAGACACTATGACTCATCTGTAGATCATGTACCACTCTGGCTAATGTTGCTCCTGAAAACTCCATCCTCTTGTTTATAGATCCACTGTCCTCTAATGTTGATTGATATTAATCAAACTGTGTTTGATTGACACCACAGCCAACAGGCGTGGTTTTCAACAGCGGTTTCCTGCTATTCCTGCCGCGTGAGGGCAGTGACCTCTGGACAGCACGTGTAATAGATTACAATATATGTCTTGTGCTGTTTCCCTTTCTCTCTCTGAGACCAGGAGCCCAGAAGACATGAACTCATTAATTACAGGGGGTGTTGGCCAGGCTGGACGCTGACACGACCGTTGTGGCTGTGTGGTTATTGACTACTCCGCAGAGGAAAGTTGCTCATTTAGCACAATGTCGCAAGCCTGGGAGGTCACTGATCATTGTGGCAGGAGCATCTGCTGGCCTTTGTTTGCTTCCCTTTGTGTGTGTGTATTAATGTAATTATAGACTGAATTATATAACTAGTGCACACAATTACATCCCCAAACTGTTGCCACAAAGTTGGAAGCACAGAATCGTCTAGATTGTCATTGTATGGTGTAGCGTTAAGATTTCCGTTCACTGGAACGAAGGGGCCTAGCCCGAACCATGAAAAACAGCCCCAGACCATTACTCCTCCTCCACCAAACTTTACTGGTGGCACTGTGCATTCGGGCATGTAGCGTTCTCCTTGCTTACGCCAAACCCAGATTAATCCGTTGTACTGGCAGATGGTGAAGCATTTCTACTGCTCCAGAGTCCGATGGCGACAAGCTTTACAGCACGCACTTCAGCACTCGTCGGTCGCGTTCTGTGAGCTTGTGTGGCCTACCACTTCACGTCTGAACCGTTGTTGCTCCTAGATGTTTCCACTTCACAATAACAGCCCTTACAGTTGACCGGAGCAGCTCTAGCAGGGCAGAAATTTGACCAACTGACTTGTTTGGAAGGTGGCATCCTATGACGGTGCCACGTTGAAAGTCACTGAGCTCTTCAGTGAGGTCGTTCTGCTGCCAATGTTTGTCTATGGAGATTGTATGGCTGTGTGCTCAATTTTATACACCTGTCAGCAACAGGTGTGGCTGAAAAAGCCAAATTCACTAATTTGAAGGAGTGTCCACATGCATTTATATACATCATGGTTTTGTTTTATCAACCACTGACCTGTCCTATAATTACCCTATCATAGTGAAACCATCTGTCCTCCATCAAAACAGTTATCAGCTTAGAAACCCATTAGAAATGTAGGTGTTGATAAAGTAACACTGATTTATTGATCCATAGTTTTAGCAGCTGTTGACAGTTCCAACAGCAACCTCCTCACTTGGAGCACAGCAGGAGTGAGCTCTAGATTGGAGCTGGAATCCAGAATGACACTGGAGTAAACAGAGGCCAATATTCCACCTGAAGTTGAACAAATAGAAGTTATATCAATTTGCCATGTTTTTAGAAAACCACTGGAATCATCTGAGCTAGTCTTCAGCCCTGATCTCCCAAATGCTTTTGAAATTCTAACGCCCTCCCAGATGGATGTGGAAAACGACTTAACTACCACTTTAAAAACACTATTATGATTCCCAGCCTTTAACAAAACAAATTGTCTTAATGTCCAGAGTTAATAGTGTTTTTGCTTTAAATGGTGCACCTTTGGGATTGTGGCGCTGGGGCAGGGAGGCACAGGCCTGCTCTATGTGAGTTGGAGGCCAAGGAGGACAGGAGTTGTGGCTCTAATTGCCTGGACTTCTGCTCCTCACTCATGCAAACCAGGGTGAACGAGAGCGTGAGGTGGAGCCTTTGGGAGCTGTAGCAGCTGGGGACAGGGGGAATGTTCCGGCTATCACTGGCGTTCGTATAGAGGATGGAGAGAAGTTCTGATTTATTACATCATCGTTTTATTTTTGTGTGAAAGTCGTATTGTGGGAAGTCAAGACATAATGTACATGTGTGGTGGATGCTTTAGATGCAGTTATTGACCGTTTTACATTTTGTTGTCTTGTTTTCCTATAGAGTTTCCAATGTCTCATTATCTGTTAAAAAGGCCTCTATAAAATAGGTATTCATTTCAAAATGATTGGGGGCGAAATCTTCCTTAGAATGGGTCCAGCAGCTTGTTCTACCACAGTGCCAGAGATGACAAGGCTCCACAGCCCAATTAAATAAGATGTGAATAAATAATACCTTTTGTATCTGTTCTCCCAACTGCCATAAATCCAATAAAGCCCAGGTCCTGTGGGTCTGTTCATAATAGATTAAGACTAAAGTCCCCCTGGGACCAATTAGACCATCAGGAAATGACTATTTATTGGATTGTGTGTACCGTTTAAAAAATAACATTGAATATCTACTTAACAAACACTCGTCTGGAACGTTATGATATGTACCTGCATCTCCATGGCACCAGATTACTAATACTTGTCGGACCATGGATAGACTACATCTACAGTAGCAATCAAAGCGGCCTTTGTCAGTGGATGTTATTTGTAAGCTGTAAGCTAACCTGGAATGACCTCAGCATGCCTGCTTGTCTCAGAATATGACCGTCAGTGTGACACGGATGACCGTCAGTGTCAGGATGTAGCAATCTATGTCAGGGAATGATGGGAATGGCCGTCCTGGTGACATTGTCAGGGAATGATGGGAATGGCCGTCCTGGTGACATTGTCAGGGAATGATGGGAATGGCCGTCCTGGTGACATTGTCAGGGAATGATGGGAATGGCCGTCCTGGTGACATTGTCAGGGAATGATGGGAATGGCCGTCCTGGTGACATTGTCAGGGAATGATGGGAATGGCCTTTCAGACACTCTAATGTACTGTAGGGGACAGTGATGTCCTTCCTGACGGAGGTGACAGTGATGTCCGCCAGACAGGTGATGGGCTGAATTGGCATGTTGATCTCGTTGTGGTGTGGTGGGGGGGTTGGGCCGAGAGGGAGATGGCAGCTCGTGCATTTTTTATATGTGTCCAGGGGTGCTTACACAGCGCCTCGTTACTGCCCATTCAAACTGTCATGGCAAGGGGCCCGCCAGCCCCCGCCAGCAACAGACCCTACTTTAGACACCTCAATAATTTAGTGCTTGTGTTTACAGAACGTTGACAATGTCAAGTGCACTGGCCCTGTATACATCCCAGGATGAATAATACATGTGGTAAGGCTGGGGAATGTGCCTGGCGGTATGGAGTTCTGATCTACCACCACATAAGCAGAGTAAATGTCCTGACATTTCAAATATCCAATGTGGAGGAATGTGCTGAATGCACCAGACTCCCAGTTAAGAGAGGAGGGTAGGAGGGAGTAGATATTAGAGGGGGTTTAGGGGGTTATTGGTGGGATGCTTACTATTATTTCTAAAATCTATCTTCTTCTCCTAGAACATTGGGGCTGGAACAAATCAAACCAACCATACCCAGAGGATCTTGATAGGATGTTGCCTGATTGATGCCTGGGTGCTTTTATCTATTCTGTGAGACGCTTAAGAGAATCCCATAGAGAGGACAACATGTAGCTGTTATGTAAAGACATAATGACTTTCTTCCTCAATTGAAGATTGTTAAGTCCCCCCCTATTGTCCTGGGATAATGGGAACTTAGTCCATGTTATTCCATGTTAGTCCATGCTAGTCCATGCTAGTCCATGTTAGTCCATGTTATTCCATGTTAGTCCATGCTAGTCCATGCTAGTCCATGCTAGTCCATGCTAGTCCATGCTCTCTGTTTCTCCACACTTTATTTCTCTCTCTGCTTTAAAAAAAAATGAGGTGCTTGAATCTTCTCTCAACGGGATGGAAACCATGACTAATAAATGTTTTACAATCCCCCCGGATGCATCAAACTCAGAGAAAATGAAAGGCCCTCACATTTTTTGGGTGTACATCACAAATGCATCGGTAACTGACACAAATAAATAATTGTTATGACTGAGGCTTTAGTTAATAATGCAGCTGGTTATGCAGACAGCGTTGAATCATCGGAAGCTTAGAGGAAGAACAGTCTCCCCTTTTTATTTGATGAATATGACAATCAAATGAGGAATGGCTAGTGAATACCTGCAAGATACCACACTACTATGCCATTGTTGATTGAGTTTTGGCTAAGACATTCTACCAGCTAATATCTCCAAACTACAGCACACGTAAAGGAGCTCTAATCGGTGAGGCAAATACCTGGAGTAAAACACATTGCACTGAATCATTTGCTCGGAACATACTCCTATGTAATGTAGCGTTAGCTATGTCTACTTGATCAAACACAAACAAACACCTTGGCTGTGTTTTTTTCCCCTGGACTACATTCTTCTCTCTGGTATAGATAGACATAGTAAATTTCAACACAATTGTTGTGTGTTTAATTGTGTACTTGTGTGTGTGTGTGAGTTCCTACGTGTGAGCATTTTTGTGTTTTAAATGAGTAAGAAGGCAGAAGGCTTAATTCCTGCCATAATGGCCCTTCCTAAATAGGTAAGTATGTCTTGCAGAGCGGGGGGCCTCTTGGGGGATAACTATCACACACTGAACTGCAGGATGCCTCATCGAGGTGAAGCACACTGGGCTCCATGCTGAGTTAACTTAAGGCGTCCGTGTACGTAGGTTCGGTTTGCCGGCGAAGTGAACGTCTGTGCTTGCATCCTCCCTAAGACCTTTGCTTGAAAAACAGCAATATTACTTTTATCTGACTTGAGCCACCATAGCAACAACATAGCCATAATACTTCCTCAAAATAGTCAAAGAAAGATAAATCAATAAATCTTTAATTAATTTTGACGGTTTTGCCGAGGAGGTGTTTTACATCTAACTGAGATGTTTGTGCAGTACTTTTCAAGTGAAAAAATTTGCATGAAAACGAATCGTCTCTCGTTGAAAGACAACAAACTCTTCATGGTCCCACTCCTACTATGAGTAGTACTGTTGACCAATCAACAAGGGGCAAAGACTTCGGCTACCGAACTTCGACTTCGACCCAAAAACTTCCGAACACCAAAACGAAGAAAGACATTACAAAATATCTTCATGATACACAGTATCAGTCAAAGGTTTGGACACACCTACTCATTCAAGGGTTTTTATTTATATGAAATAACACATATGGAATCATGTAGCAACCAAAAAAGTGTGCAAGGGTGTGCAAAGCTGTTATCAAGGTAAACGGTGGAAACTTTGAAGAATCTCAAATATACAATACATTTTGATTAGCTTAACACATTTTTGGTTACTACATGATTCCATATGTGTTATTTCATAGTTTTGATGTCTTCACTATTATTCTACAATGTAGAAAATAATAAAAAATAAAGAAAAACCTATGACTGAGTTGGTGTGTCCACATTTTTCATTGGTACTGTATTCTCAAACGGTTTAGACTGGGAAGCAAGCAACAGATGCACGCACAGGCTTTACACACACATGCTTGAAAAACACACACACACACTGTTTCAGGGGACATGTTGACAGGTGTTGACTCTTGATGGAGGGCCTGTCCCTGTTCTCCTCCCCAGATCTATAACAGAGAGGATGTGTGTCCAGTTGGTGTTCAGGCAGTGGATTTAAACTTCCATTTAAACCTCTATTTTACTGACTAAGTAATTATTTATGCTCCAGAGTAAAGAAAAGATTTTATAAGTCCCACGTTTTATCTAATTCTCCCTCTACTCTGAAGATAGGCGATACTGGGTTTATACAGAGGGCTGCTGGTGCCGTCCATATATATAATATTTACTAGATTATTTTATGCTCCGTACGATTTATGTGGAGCGATCTCAAGTCGTGATAGTCATAATTCATCTGAACCGTCATGTGTAGAAAAGGCCAACTATTGATCTATACATGGCTTGGATCCTATTCTCCCTGCACCAAATCTCAGGCCCAACTCTTGAATCAGCACTTCCCTTGGCCGGGTCGTGTAAGGCTGCTCTGCCTGGACTCTGCTTGCTCCGTCATCACTCTTTTACCATAAACATGTCTTTTCTATCCATCCATTGCAGCAGGCAGGACATTCCACTCCCTCTCTCCTTTATCCGTCCTACTCTCTCTTTTCCCGCTATGGTAGATCAGAAGAAGAAAGAGGGAGGATCGTCTTTCCCTCTGCAGGAGTGGGGATCAAATGTGAAAGAGAGTAAAACATTCAACAACTCGTTGCTCCCCCAGGAGATGGGCGGTGGCGACAGCGTTGCCCCTGTGACAGGCTCCAAGCAAGCGCGTTAGGCTGAAAGCCTCGGTGGCATTTGTGGACGTTTGCGTAGGAGTCCGATTCGCTTCGGCTGAGAAACAAGAAATTATATATATTTTTTGTCGCATCGGTTCCATTTGATCTGTTTATTGACTGGATGGCGTGAGTTTGGCCACTGCAGATCTGACTTAATATGAGCATTTGAGGGAGGAAAATGAGCCAGTGTGGTTTCGGGGCCCCTGGGGCCAGAGGGAGGGCCTGGTAAGGGTGTTGACCTGCTCAGACAGGGCACAATCAGAGAAATGAATTTCATCTGCGTTTCAGACAGGAAAGCAATGGAGACACGAGCAGCCAGAGAGCTGGAGAGAGAGACAGAGAGATATTTCAGAGTAATATTGATCCACGTTAATTAGATTCCTGTCAAGTCTTAGGGGACTGGTGTTCCGACAACACATTTTAGAAGGATAAAATGGGCTCAGAGATACACCACTATATGAACTGAGTTAATTTCATTCCAAAGGCCCCCAGTACAAAACCTGATTTGATTATTCAGAGTATTTTTTGTGTCTAATTACAATTTCCCTCAAGTTGATAGAAACTTTTCAGTGAACCTAACTGACTTTGCATCCTTTTTAAAAAGGTTTAATGTTTTTTCTTCTACGGTCAGTAGTGGTACTTTTTGCTTTGCAGCGAGTGTAATTTCAGTACAATGAATGTGTTCGTTATTAAACAGTAATACGGTTGAATCTGTCCGTGTAAATACAGTAGCCCATGTGTCTCTGTCCTTGGTCTTTTATAATGACACATCAAAGAGTAATTATTAGTATCTCTACTCCCTCTACTGCTAACAACAAACTGGCTTTAACGAGTAATGTTAGCCATTTTGAGTGGATAAGCCTAAAGAAGGACTTGCCTTTTAACCCCAACTGTGACCAGTAGTATTAGTCATCAGCTGGTGGGGGATTGGTCGTCCTCTGTAAACTCACTCATTGGTCCTGACACGGGGACGCCCTCTTCCTGGTAGTCCCTGTGTCATTTCCTGGCTGAGCTGTCAGGGAAGGGGTGTGTGTGTTTGTGGGCGGGGGGGGGGTGTCATGTTTAGAAGGCTCTGGCCTGACGTTCTGGGGGCACCCACCGGGTCACTGGCTTTCATGGGTGATCTGTTTGTCATAATGGCTTTTAAAAGGTCACGTGTTGATTAAAATGAGTGATCGTTAAAAGGCGTCGCCATACCCACTCCCTCCTCAGGTCATGTCCAATGGGGTGTAGGCCAATTTGTTATGGAGTGGTCATATAGAGCTCCACGGATACATCAGGAAAAAATATGGACAGATCAGAGCTGCTAGTTCCAATTGAAGGATTGTAGCTACTATCACTGGTTGGTGTTTAGCTTGCTGTTTGTAATGCCTTACAGAATGTCTTTGAGAGGGATTGGAGGAAGGGTTGTCGGTCCTATCCTACTGAAATTCCCCCTTGCTGCTCTGTAACTCACCGCCAGCCCCTCTCACAGTGTAGCAGTAACTCTGCATGGCATTATCCATGGGTTTAGGGCCATCTCCCTACACTCACCGTTATTAATCTCATACATCTTTTACACCGCTCCTCCTCCCCCTCGCTATCCCTCTCCAGCCCAGCCGCCAGGTTAGGCAACTCCGCCATCTCGGGAGACTCAAATGTATTACCTCTTTCCAATGATGCAGGCTCCGGCGGCCAGAGTGACACTCTACAGGGTTATCAAGAGATGTACCTGCATCCTTCCACTCCGGCGCCACGTCCCCGGCCACTCCAGCCCCCCACCCCAGGCAGCTCACTGTGTGGTGGCTATAATTGTTGCCGTAAATCCTGCTGCTCCCCTACGCCCCTGTCTTAACCGCCCATTACGCATGGTTCACTACGGCCCTTGTTGATTGCAGCTGTCATCCAGGCTAGATTTATACACTCAGGGGTAGGTGGCTGAGGGAGAAAGGGAGGAGAGGGTGATCAAGGGTGGGCGGGTTTATTGGGTGAGCCCACACTTGACCCGCCCTCTTCCCTTTGCCCTCTCACCTCTCTCTCTCCAGACACCCTCAGAGTAGGAGGAAGTGGCATCTCTCTCCAGACACCCTCAGAGTAGGAGAAAGTGGCCTCTCTCTCCAGACACCCTCAGAGTAGGAGGAAGTGGCCTCTCTCTCCAGACACCCTCAGAGTAGGAGGAAGTGGCCTCTCTCTCCAGACACCCTCAGAGTAGGAGGAAGTGGCCTCTCTCTCCAGACACCCTCAGAGTAGGAGGAAGTGGCCTCTCTCTCCAGACACCCTCAGAGTAGGAGGAAGTGGCCTCTCTCTCCAGACACCCTCAGAGTAGGAGGAAGTGGCCTCTCTCTCCAGACACCCTCAGAGTAGGAGGAAGTGGCCTCTCTCTCCAGACACCCTCAGAGTACTTTTACAAAGTCTCTTCTCTCAGGCTCCTCCCTCCCTCTGACCAGCACAGCTCATGTCAGGAAGCCTATAACAAAGTCATCTGTACAGTACACCAACCCAGGTAGAGTGCTAGCTCCAGCCTATCATAGAGCCCACCACACTGCTCGTCACAGCATGGACCAGCTTATCCCCCCCCACCGCCACACACACCACTGAAATAACCCTTTTGTGTTCTGCCACTACCCAGTGCTTCACCACCGCATACTGACACTTAGGCATTCAGTATAATCACTGATCATTGTAGCCCAGAGTATTTTGTCCAGGTGGCACCATTACTGCACAGAGGCTCAAAGGCCCACACACACACATTCTGAGAGGATTTAAGTTCTCCTCAGGGAGGACAGGTCCGCGGGCCGCCACAGGAGCAGCATTAATGGAATTACAGGAAAGACCCTGCCCCTGGCCTTAGTGAGAGAGAGAGAGAGAGAGAGAGAGAGAGAGAGAGAGAGAGAGAGAGAGAGAGAGAGAGAGAGAGAGAGAGAGAGAGAGAGAGAGAGAGGGAGGGAGGGCACACCAATCTACACTATAGCACTTATGTAATTAACCTTTTTCTATTTTTTAAGGCAAGAAATCAATAGGTGCTCATTAATAATTCACAGGATCGTAGGAGGGAACCATAACTGTCATAAATTGTAATTCTGTTTGACCATTAGAACCCAATTGATTAGAATTACCAGACAACATTATTCATCAATAAAAACAGTATAAATATTCATGAATGGATATTATGTATGTATCCGTGTTTGTCTCAGCATGGAACCATGGAGACATCACCAGTCCGTCTCCTCCATTCTTCATATGGCGGCCCCTTCATTTCATTATATCTTATACAGGTAAATGCTCACATTATGGAAACACTTGAGTAAATGAGGAATACAATGTATATTGAAAGCAGGTGCTTCCGCACAGGTGTGGTTCCTGAGTTAATTAAACAATTAACATCCCATCATGCTTAGGGTCATGTATAAAAATGCTGGGCAGGTCATTAACTTAGCTACCATGGCTATGTCCCCGTAGGACGACAATGCCCCCATTCACAGTGCACGAGTGGTCACTGAATGATTTGATGAGCATAACAATTATGGGAGATTCTGAAGCGGTGCCTGAGACAGCGTTTTCCACCGTCATCAACAAAACACTGAATGATTGAGTTTATTGTGGAAGAATGTTGTCGCAATAGTTTCAACTCTCTATTCTGGTTAGAGACAGTTTGCGCTGTTCTGTGTAGGGAGTAGTACACAGCGTTGTACGAGATCTTCAGTTTCTTGGCAATTTCTCACATGGAATAGCCAAGAATAGACTGACGAGTTTCAGAAGAATGTTATTTGTTTCTGGCCATTTTGAGCCTGTAATCGAACCCACAAATGCTGATGCTCCAGATACTCAACTAGTCTAAAGAATGCCAGTTGTATTGCTTCTTTAATCAGCACAACAGTTTCCAGCTGTGCTAACATAATTGCAAAAGGGTTTTCTAATGATCAAATAGCCTTTTAAAATGATAAACTTGGATTAGCTAACCCAACGTGCCATTGGAACACAGGTGTGATGGTTGTTGATAATGGGCCTCTGTACACCTATGTAGATATTCTATAAAAAATCTGCCGTTTCCAGCTACAATAGTAATTTACAACATTAACAATTTCTACACTGTATTTCTGATCAATTTGATATTATTTTAAATGGACAAAAATATAGCTTTTCTAAAAAAAAAAAAAGGACATTTCTAAGTGACCCCAAACTTTTGAACGGTAGTGTATATATATATTTATATATAAGAGACCATGAATCATATGGAGCATTATATATAGACCTGAATCATATGGAGCATTATATGTAGACCCTGAATCATATGTGCATTATATATAGACATGAATCATATGGAGCTTTATATATAGACCCTGAATCATATGGAGCACTATATATAGACCCTGAATCATATGGAGCATTATATATAAACCCTGAATCATATGGAGCATTATATATAGACCCTGAATCATATGGAGCATTATATATAGACCCTGAATCGTATGGAGCATTATATATATAGACCCTGAATCATACGGAATATTATATATAGACCTGAATCATATGGAGCATTATATATAGACTCTGAATCAAATGGAGCATTATATATAGACCTGAATCATATGTAGCATTATATATAGACCCTGAATCATATAGATCATTATATAAAGACCCTGAATCATATGGAGCATTATATATAGACCTGAATCATATGTAGCATTATATATAGACCTGAATCATATGGAGCATTATATATAGACCCTGAATCATATGGAGCATTATATATAGACCTGAATCATATGGAGCATTATATATAGACCTGAATCATATGGATCATTATATATAGACCCTGAATCATATGGAGCATTATATATATATAGCCACTGAATCATACGGAACATTATATATAGACCTAAATCATATGGTGAAGTATATATAGACCCTGAATCAAATGGAGCATTATATAAAGACCCTGAATCATATGGACATTATATATATGCCTGAATCATATGGAGCATTATATAAAGACCTATAATGGGCCTCTGTACACCTATGTAGATATTCTATAAAAAATCTGCCGTTTCCAGCTACAATAGTAATTTACAACATTAACAATTTCTACACTGTATTTCTGATCAATTTGATATTATTTTAAATGGACAAAAATATAGCTTTTCTA
The DNA here is from genome assembly GCA_023634145.1 of Thymallus thymallus. Taxonomy (NCBI): domain Eukaryota; kingdom Metazoa; phylum Chordata; class Actinopteri; order Salmoniformes; family Salmonidae; genus Thymallus; species Thymallus thymallus. The sequence continues at coordinate 30,882,338 of CM042398.1, read as the reverse complement.
AAAAAAAAAAAAGGACATTTCTAAGTGACCCCAAACTTTTGAACGGTAGTGTATATATATATTTATATATAAGAGACCATGAATCATATGGAGCATTATATATAGACCTGAATCATATGGAGCATTATATGTAGACCCTGAATCATATGTGCATTATATATAGACATGAATCATATGGAGCTTTATATATAGACCCTGAATCATATGGAGCACTATATATAGACCCTGAATCATATGGAGCATTATATATAAACCCTGAATCATATGGAGCATTATATATAGACCCTGAATCATATGGAGCATTATATATAGACCCTGAATCGTATGGAGCATTATATATATAGACCCTGAATCATACGGAATATTATATATAGACCTGAATCATATGGAGCATTATATATAGACTCTGAATCAAATGGAGCATTATATATAGACCTGAATCATATGTAGCATTATATATAGACCCTGAATCATATAGATCATTATATAAAGACCCTGAATCATATGGAGCATTATATATAGACCTGAATCATATGTAGCATTATATATAGACCTGAATCATATGGAGCATTATATATAGACCCTGAATCATATGGAGCATTATATATAGACCTGAATCATATGGAGCATTATATATAGACCTGAATCATATGGATCATTATATATAGACCCTGAATCATATGGAGCATTATATATATATAGCCACTGAATCATACGGAACATTATATATAGACCTAAATCATATGGTGAAGTATATATAGACCCTGAATCAAATGGAGCATTATATAAAGACCCTGAATCATATGGACATTATATATATGCCTGAATCATATGGAGCATTATATAAAGACCCTGAATCATATGGAGCATTATATATAGACCTGAATCATATGGAGCATTATATACAGACCCTGAATCATATGGATAATTATATATAGACCCTGAATAATATGGAACATTATATATAGACCCTGAATCATTTGGAGCATTATATATAGACCTGAATCATATGGAGCATTATATATAGACCTGAATCATATGGAGCATTATATATAGACCTGAATCATATGGAGCATTATATATAGACCTCAATCATATGGAGCATTATATATAGACCCTGAATCATATGGAGCATTATTGATACCCCTATTGTATCCTTACCAATCATTGCAAATACAATCATAATTAAACCCAACAATCCATTTATATCAGTTGTAGCTAAAACAATGGCTGGGGTATTGGATTGTGAGGAGAATCACCGGCTTATGAGAAAATAAAAAATAGATTGTTTATTACAATACAGAGACTGAAGCAAATTGGGGTCATCAAGTAGCCATGACGTGTATTTTAGACAATGGTATCAGAGTAATGCGGGGAGAAAGGAGAAGTTTGGTTTAAAGAGGTGTCTTCAGCACAAATGTATTCAGTGCTGCATATGGGAAAGCCTGGGCCTCCAGACACAGACAGCCGTCAATGTGCAGAGATAATTTGATGAATGCTCCCTCTCGTCCATAACCAGATTTCTTGTTCTCTGGCTTTATTTGGTCTCTCAGATGAAGTGAGCGTGGTAGAATTACTGCGTTTTGTATTCACACGGGGTAGTCGACGTGACCGCAGGGCTGGGTGACTCCAGATACCGGAATCTCTCCTTCTCTTTCTTTCTCTTTCACTGTTCTCCTCGCTCCTTCAAGCACCGTTTCTCCTCTTTGAGTGTGTTTCTCTCGGTGTGGGGGGTGTTCATGAGTGGTTGGGGAGGATGTCTGTGAGTGTGTGTGCACGTGGGAATGTGTGTGCACGTCTGTTTCATATGGAAATGTGCAATTGTCTTTGTGGAGGTACGTACGTACAGAAGAGGTTTATCAAAGCACATCGGTGTGTATGTTTTATTTCACATGTGTTGGTGCGTGGATGTGCACGTGAGCGTGACACAAATGGAATTGGAGCTAGTTACCACTGGAGAGTGATTTAAGGGCCTTTTATAGATATGGATCTTTCAGGTTTACTGGACTGGAGCTACTGAGCTACCATCTCCTCCTCATTCTGACAGACATGTGCCTGCTAGGCCTCATGCATAAACCACCGGGGTCTGGCCGCGTGTGCGTTTATGGGCGTGTTTATGTGTGTGTCAGGGCGAGATAGCGATAGCTGTTGTATCTCCACACACGTGCCTCCCTTTCAATTGCACAATCAGTCAGAGGATCCGTTCAGACAGTCTCCTCTTAATAAGGAAGCTTCTGACTCAATCCTCACAGATAGCCTAAGTAAATCAAACCGGTGTGAAGGAGAGGAGAGCTTCTTCAATCAGACTGGAGGAATTGAGCCTGCCTGGTGGAAGAAGGGAGGGTGGGGAGGGAGGGAAACATAGACCTGCTATGGTGATGACTACACTGAGAGAGATGTGCAGCATCCATCCATCTTGCCGCTGCAGTCTTGTCTTTTCATGAGAGGCTGAAACTCCTCTACACCCTCAGGTCCTCCAGGCTCCCGCTGCCGCCGTAAAATAACTCCCATTGCAATTCAAGAAAAGGCAAGAGTTTTCATACACGTTGGCATGTGTGTGCCTCCTCTGTGCTCCAGGACCTGTAATATGGTCCTCATGGCGAGCTGAGTGAGACGTAATATTACACACCTAGAGGCGGCCATTTCCTAGGCTTGTCAAACTAGGCCTCGGCCTCAGCCTCTGTGCTGTGCTGGTCAGTTCGCTGGTTGAGACCCATGTCGGCAATTTGAGGCGAGTGCTTCAGGCCACGTGCCCTGACCACCATAAGGGTTGAGATGGAACGTGGGTCAGGGGAGGGGAGAGGATAGGGGGCAGGTTGGGGGCCAGAGGGGAGGTCCTGGTATCCAGAGATAGCGGATGTGACCATCCTGGTCTATTTGAGCTAAAGTGATGATTAAGGGATCATGCCCTTTAAATAGACAATCCCTGTTTACCCAGTTTAGGGCCGTAATCAATCCGCCACTCCGCAGATTAATTGAGACGCTTCCGATTGATTTTTTCTTGTTTCATCCCAACATCTCCACAAACTGCAAGGCCAGGAGTCTTGAGCAGAGGCAGCAGGATTCAAACAACACAACATCCATATTCAGTCAGACTGATGTTGTGGCATAATATAGAATGCTCACAACTGCATTGTGGTATAGATATTGCTAGCTGTTGTGCATACTGTACATAGTGGTGTTTTACGTCATGTTTTTTTTTACAACTGTATCAGAAATAACTTCAACTTCTCGATCTACTCATTGTAATATTCATGACATGTATTTGGATGAACTAGCTTCAATCTTACTGCTAAAACAAATGATACAGGGAGTTGGTGTATCATATAAACTTTAATTTGTTGGCAAGCAAACATGTCTCAATAAAACAATAGATTAGTCTGTCAATCTAGCAAATACGCAGACATGGCTTGTATTCAAGACAAAGTGTATTTGCACTAGAGACCGACCGAGGAGACCGACCGAGGTGAGTTTGCACAGCAGTATGCAGGACCAGTTATGGCAATCTATGACATATACACAGTAGAAGAAAAATATACCACAAACGCTTATAATAAATACTACAGTTCTACTAAGGAATACTTGCATACAGTATGGTGTGTTGTGTGTTGTGGTGCAGTGAGGTGTTCAGAGTCACTTTGATACAAAGGACGATAGTTGTTATCTTTCACATCTCCTCTTGAGAGTCGTATGTACTCTCTGTATTCCAACTGTAGCCACATGTGTAGAAATGACACATCGCACAGACACACGTTAGCTACAACACACACATATAGTTACTCCAAGACTAACATGAGCCATGAAGCCAAAGTCATTCATTTACTCTCTGCCATCATCCTCAAAGCATTTCTGCAGTTTTGCTGACAATGAGTGGCACTGAGGCTAGCTAAGCTAGTTGCTAACTAGCTATAACGCTAGACTAGGGTACATTTTAGGTATAACAAACACAGCTAGCTAAACCTGGCTATCTTGGCTTGTAGTGGTACTAGCTAGCCCCGTTATGGACGGACCGATCACTCAATTGTACTGTACTGAACAACACTGCCCCATGTAAAAAATAAAAAAAATACAACGTTTTATTGCTAGCTATCTACTGACAGCAAAACAACTTACTCGTTTGTAATTCTGCCCTGCTGGTCAAGCTGGCCTAGGCTGCCACCGCTGCTTGCTGGTCTCGCAATTCTTTTCCTCGCTGTCTCAACTCCTCGTCAGTGTATTCTGGCTCAAATAAATAGGTTTGCATGTTCCAAAGTAAAAAGAACATCACTAAATGTTTCTTGGAAAGAGGAATCATCAGAAGCTAATTATTTAGCAATTTCAAATAGCGGACGGTAACACAGCTCCAGTGAACCTGTGAACTAGTACCGCCCCTGTTTTGAAGAGCCTGCCTTCGAGGGTGGGAACAAGGAAATAGAAAGAAGTAGGGCTCCTGTCAGGCTGTAGTCTTTACAAAGCCAGGGAAAATGAGTCAACCTAGATATCCTGCAATGTCGTGGCAGATAGGAACATTGTAGAGCCAAGTCCAATGACTCTATTGAACAAGGACAACCGTATCTATTTTAATCAGACAGCAGCCTCAGTCAACCAAAATACAGCTATAGTCCATAATTATGTCTGAAACTGTCAGGCCCTGACCACAGACAAGCCTCGGGCCTGACAGGGGAGTCGTGTCCCGGAGTCGTCCTCGCCGGAGTCTCCAGCCCCGCTCCAGAGCCGTCCGCTCTACCGGTGCCCAGTCCGGGACTGGTCGTCAGCCCCTCTCCAGAGCCGGAGCTGTCATCTGAGCCGGTGCCCAGTCCGGGACCGGTCTCCACCCCAGCTCCAGAGTCGGAGCTGTGTTCTGTGCCGGTGCCCAGTCCGGGACCGGTCTCCACCCCATCTCCAGAGCCGGAGCTGTTCTCTGCGATGGTGCCCAGTCCGGGACCGGTCTTCAGGTCCACTCCAGAGCCGGAGCCTTCCACAGCAACGGTGCCCAGTCCGGGACCGGCAGAAAGCCCAGCTCCATGGCCAGAGCCTTCCGCACCGCCCGTGCCCAGTCCGGGACCAGCAGTCAGCCCAGCTCCATGGCCGGAGCTTTCTTTTACACTGGTACCAAGTCCGGCACCAGCATTTAGCCCAGCTTCACGGCCGGAGCAGTCCACGGCGCCGGTGCCCAGTCTGGGCATGCCGTTAAGCCGAGCTCCATGGTCAGGGCCTTCTTGTGCGCCGGTGCCCAGTCCGGGTCCGGCCTCCAGTTCGGTTCCTAGGCTGGAGCCTTCCTCCACGCTGATGCCCAGTCCAGAGACGGACCCTCCGCCAGAGAGAGTGTCACGTCCTGCGCCGGGGCCGGAGCCGCCATCAACGCAAGTTTCCCTCCCAAACCCTCCCCGTAAATGTTCTGAGTCCTGCGGCCGGTAGTCCGCGCCTTGGGGGGGGGTACTGTCTGGCCCTGACCATAGAGAAACCTGAGGCTTCTCTATGGTCAGTGCGCATTTTAGGTATGTCTAGGTCAGGGCCTGACAGGGGTTATCTAGTGAAGTCTATGGTGGTTTTGTGTCGGCTCCCAATTAGAGGCAGCTGCTTTGCGTTGTCTCTAATTGGGGACCCGATTTAGTGTCTAGTGCCCAATGTCTATGATTCATTATAGTGTTCTGTTCACAGTTGAGCTCGCACTCTATTCAGGGTAGTATATACAGTGGGGAGAACAAGTATTTGATATACTGCCGATTTTGCAGGTTTTCCTACTTACAAAGCATGTAGAGGTCTGTCATTTTATCATAGGTACACTTCAACTGTGAGAGACGGAATCTAAAACAAAAATCCAGAAAATCACATTGTATGATTTTTAAATAATTAATTTGCATTTTATTGCATGACATAAGTTTTTGATCACCTACCAACCAGTAAGAATTCCGGCTCTCATAGACTTGTTAGTTATTCTTTAAGAAGCCCTCCTGTTCTCCACTCATTACCTGTATTAACTGCACCTGTTTGAACTCGTTACCTGTATAAAAGACACCTGTCCACACACTCAATCAAACAGACACCAACCTCTCCACAATGGCCAAGACCAGAGAGCTGTGTAAGGACATCAGGGATAAAATTGTAGACCTGCACAAGGCTGGGATGGGCTACAGGACAATAGGCAAGCAGCTTGGTGAGAAGGCAACAACTGTTGGCGCAATTATTAGAAAATGGAAGAAGTTCAAGATGACGGTCCATCTCCCTCGGTCTGGGGCACCATGCAAGATCTCACCTCGTGGGGCATCAACGATCATGAGGAAGGTGAGGGATCAGCCCAGAACTACACGGCAGGACCTGGTCAATGACTTGAAGAGAGCTGGGACCACAGTCTCAAAGAAAACCATTAGTTGGCTTTATTAGTTAACAACAGATGGTGTCATCCGAACCATATTACTCTTAAGGAAAAGTTTTGTAGCCCGGACATTGAACTGCTAGCCGTTAGCCTGAGACCCTACTATCTACCTAGGGAATTCACGGCGGCCATTGCTGTTATTGTTTACATCCCGCCCTCTGCTGACGCAAACGCAGCGTGTGACGTCATCCACTCTGTTATCGCGAGGTTACAGACAGCGCATCCCAGTGCTTTCTTTGCAATTTCGGGGGATTTTAACCATGCATCTCTCTCTTCCACGCTGCCCACGTTCAAACAGTTCGTGAAGTGCCCAACCAGGAATAATAAAACTCTGGACTTGTTATATGCTAATGTGAAGGATGCATACAACTCCACTGCACTCCCTCCCCTCGGTAGATCGGATCACAACCTTGTCCACCTCACCCCACTCTACAGGCCTATGGTCCAACAGCAGCCTGCAACCACCAGGACTATTAGGAGATGGTCCCCGGAGGCGAATGAGGCCCTACAGGACTGCTTTGAAACAACAGACTGGGATGTGTTCTGTGAGGCTCATTGGGAGGACATCGATGGACTCACTGACTGCATAACAGACTATATTAATTTTTGTGTAGACAACACTGTACCCACCAGGAAGGTACGCTGTTTCCCAAACAATAAACCCTGGGTCACCAGCGACCTGAAGGCCCTGCTGAATGAGAAGAAGAGGGCCTTCAAGGAGAAGGACAAGGACAAATTGAAATGCGTCCAGAGGGAGCTGAAGTTGCGGATTGCTGAGGGGAAGAGAGTGTATAAGGAGAAGATGGAGGACAAGCTGAGGCAGAGCCAGGTGAGAGAGGTGTGGAAGGGTATGAGAAATATCACTGGCTTCAAAAAGTCAAACAGTGGGCAGACGGAGGGGACCCAGGACAGAGCCAATGAGCTGAACCAATTTTTTAACAGGTTCGATACTGGCCCTGTCCACCTCCCCTCCAGCTCCCCAGACCACACACCCTCACGGCTATCCCACCCCCACTTTGCTCACAGCACCTCTGCTGAGACAATCAGTGACCCCACCTCCGCCCCTGCCCCCCCTGGACTGATCCTCAACACCCCCCTTCCCCCCACCTCCCTACCTGGGCTGGCTTTCACCACCAACCAAGTGAAGAGAGAGCTGGAGAGACTACACCAGTGGAAAGCGGCGGGCCCCGATGGCATCAGCCCAAGGGTGCTGAGGGTCTGTGCTGACCAACTGTGTGGAATACTCCAGCGTCTTTTCAACCTTAGCCTGAGCCTAGAAAGGGTCCCTGTGCTGTGGAAAACATCCTGCCTCGTCCCAGTGCCCAAGAAGGCACACCCCACTGTCCTGAATGACTTCAGACCTGTAGCGCTAACATCCCACATCATGAAGACCCTGGAAAGGTTAGTCCTCGCTCACCTCAGACCCCTGGTGTGTTCATCAATGGACCCCCTGCAGTTTGCATACCAGCGCAACATCGGGGTGGATGATGCAATCATCTACCTTCTGCAGAGGGCCTACTCTCACCTGGACAACGCAGGTTGCACTGTGAGGGTCATGTTTTTTGACTTCTCCAGTGCCTTCAATACCATTCAGCCCCTGCTACTGGGTGAGAAGATGAGGAGGATGAAAGTGGAAGCACCCTTAGTCTCCTGGGTCACGGACTACCTGACCGGTAGGCCACAATTTGTGCGACTACAGAGCTGTGTGTCAGAACGGGCAGTTAGCAACACAGGGGCCCCCCAGGGTACGGTCCTGTCCCCCTTCCTGTTCACCCTCTACACCTCAGACTTCAGATATAACTCTGAAACATGCCACCTACAGAAGTTCTCGGATGACTCTGCTATTGTAGGGTGCATCAGGGGTGGGCAGGAGGAGGAGTACAGGAGCACAATCAGTGACTTTGTGTTGTGGTGTGAGCAGAACCACCTTCAGCTCAACATCAGCAAAACTAAGGAGATGGTGGTGGACTTCAGGAGAACCAAGGCACAACTGACTGCAGTCCCTATAAAGGGGATGGATGTGGAAATGGTTGAGTCATACAAGTTCTTGGGGGTCCATATGGACAACAGACTGGAATGGGCTGGTAACACCGGGGCCCTGTACAAAAAGGGCCAGAGCCGACTCTACTTTCTGAGGAGGCTCAGGTCCTTCAACGTGTGCAGTAAACTACTGCATACCTTCTACCAGTCTGTGGTGGCCAGTGCCATCTTTTTTGCAGTGGTGTGCTGGGGAGCAAACATCAAAGCCGGTGATGCTTCTCGGGTAAATAAGCTGATCAGGAAGGCTAGCTCTGTCCTGGGGATGAGCCTTGACACTCTAGAGGAGGTGGCGGAGAGACGGATCCTGGCCAAACTGCTGGCCATCATGGACAACGTCACCCACCCTCTGCACGCTATGGTTATGACGCAGAGGAGCTCTTTCAGTCACAGACTGATCCCACCACGGTGTGCCAGAGAGCGCCACAGGAGGTCCTTCCTGCCGGCGGCTATGAGACTATATAATGCCTCACCGGGGTGCCGTGCCGTCGGCAACATAGATCTGGAACTGTTGGGGTGCTAGGACCTAGTTTAACAGTTATGCATCCATCCGTGAGTAACTCTGTTCCGTCAGCACTCATCCACTCAGGACCTACTTATTCATACAGGTCTGTATATACATACCCATGTACAGTTGTTAAATTATATCACATGCAATATTGTAAGTAATTATTGGACCTAGGCATTCACTCAGGAATGCATATTAGTATCCTGCCAGTTGCACCTTTTCTCATTGCTTTTAGTATATCAAATGTGCAATAAGTGCAGTTGTCTGTAATTAAACCCTGCGCACTAAGGACTGTATTTTAAGGGAATTACTATTATTAGCCCAATAATATCATACACACATTTAGCTATTATAGTATCTCTTCCTGTCATTTACCTGTACAGTTTGTGTAAACATGCAAGTATTCACTTATCTGTAAATATAACTGTATACCTTACTGTACAGCTAATTTAACCATGCAAAATTTTCACTTACCTGTTCATTTACCCAGTCTGTCTATTAAGTAAACTATTATTACCCTCGCTCATATCATACGCATTAGCTACTGAAGTATTTCTCTGCCATCAACCTGTATAGTATAGTTAACCATCCAACATCCACCAATGTATAGTGTACATATTCAGCCAACCACTCATACTACGCAATGTCCTTTTATAGCTTTTTTTTGCACTCCAGATATCCTGTATTTCTATACTTTTTCATACTGCCGCTCTATGTATCATGTACCGTGTATCTGTCTTTTGTGTACTTTCGTTGTGGCATTTTGCACCTGCCCTGTGTTTTTGTTGTAGCTGCTTGATAATGAAATTTCCCCCCCGGGGGATCAATAAAGTACCTATCTATCTATCTATCTAGTAACACACTACGCCGTCATGGATTAAAATCCTGCAGCGCACGCAAGGTCCCGCTGCTCAAGCCAACGCATGTCCAGGCCCGTCTGAAGTTTGCCAATGACCATCTGGATGATCCAGAGGAGGAATGGGAGAAGGTCATGTGGTCTGATGAGACAAAAATAGAGCTTTTTGGTCTAGACTCCACTCGCCGTGTTTGGAGGAAGAAGAAGGATGAGTACAACCCCAAGAACACCATCCCAACCGTGAAGCATGGAGGTGGAAACATCATTCTTTATGGATGCTTTTCTGCAAAGGGGACAGGATGACTGCACCGTATTGAGGGGAGGATGGATGGGGTCATGTATCGCGAGATCTTGGCCAACAACCTCCTTCCCTCAGTAAGAGCATTGAAGATGGGTCGTGGCTGGGTCTTCCAGCATGACAACGACCCGAAACACACAGACAGGGCAACTAAGGAGTGGCTCCATAAGAAGCATCTCAAGGTCCTGGAGTGGCCTAGCCAGTCTCCAGACCTGAACCCAATAGAACATCTTTGGAGGGAGCTGAAAGTCCATATTGCCCAGCGACAGCCCCGAAACCTGAAGGATCTGGAGAAGGTCTGTATGGAGGAGTGGGCCAAAATCCCTGCTGCAGTGTGTGCAAACCTGGTCAAGAACTACAGGAAACGTATGATCTCTGTAATTGCAAACAAAGGTTTCTGTACCAAATATTAAGTTCTGCTTTTCTGATGTATCAAATACTTATGTCATGCAATAAAATGCAAATTAATTACTTAAAAATCATACAATGTGATTTTCTGGATTTTTGTTTTAGATTCCGTCACAGTTGAAGAGTACCTATGATAAAAATTACAGACCTCTACATGCTTTGTAAGAGGGAAAACCTGCAAAATCGGCAGTGTTTTAAAGTGCGCTTGGTCATTTCTACCACCGTGACAGAAACACCCTCTCACCAATCAGAATGATGAAGGGAGAATGGAAAAACACCCCAAATAGTGTCCAGCGGTGAACTTTCCATTTAATATTATATTACTTAAATTCGACAATGGATGAAAAGACAGGCTTTTACGGTCAGTTATGGCTGTGGCAGAGTACATGTAGCAAAGCCTACAGTTCTTGTAGAGAATATAGATTTCCTACATGTATCTTTCTCCCTCACTTACGGCCATTTTAAGTTGTTCATTCCATTTCTCTTGTCTCATCCTATATGCCAGGTTAAAGAAAACTCTGTATACACCGCTCCCTGTAAAGATTATCATCAGTGCTAGAGCTGTTATAGGCTGACAGTAGAGGCAACAGCCAATTAGGCCAAGAGGATGAACTCTATACACCACGTTTTAACACAACTCAAGATGTGAGATGTCTTTCTCTCATGTAATGTACCAAGGCAAAGCAGGGAGGAGGGAGGCCACTTGAACTCTCCTCGGTTAGTGTGTAATGTTGTGTGTGTGTGTGTGTGTGTGTGTGTGTGTGTGTGTGTGTGTGTGTGTACAAATATACAGTGCATGTGTGTGTAGTTGATTTGTGTGACTGTGAGTGTGTACTCTGCTGTACAGTAGAAAGAGGGAGGGAGAGAGGGAGGGAGGGAGGGAGGGAGGGAGGGAGGGAGGGAGGGAGGTGAACAACATGAGTGAACTCATCTCCAACATCCAGTATAGTATCATCTCCTTCATGAGTGTTAGACCGGCGCTGTCTGTCTGTCTGTCTGTCAGGCTTCAGTACCATCCGTCAGCCCTTCCTGATGAATCTTTAAAGACCGTCTTCACTCTTCCCCCTTCAGGGCAAACACATTCCCCGTGTTAACCCTCCCACACTTCCAATGAGTCAAAGAAACAACAAAAGGCTGATAACAAAAAGATAAGGTATCACTTTTGGCAGTCCTCAGAGTTCTAACTCCAAGAGGCAGATGGATCAAGCTCTGCAAGGCTGCTCCAGTTTGGGGTTGACAGCTTACGCACAACTACTTCTCAGTGAATTTCCTACAAATTGAGTGTATGAATTAATAGGCAGCCATAGATAGATCATCTTCAAATCTCCTGCTTTGATTGTGATGAAACAATTGTAATGATGATACTAGTAGTAGTGTTAATGAAACTATATGTAGCTTGCCTGACAGGGTAGCTATATTATATGTGACAGTTCATTTCCACTGGGACCAAATGACAGGTAGCCTAGTTGACATTGTGACATAATGACATTGGCATGTTAAAGGATCCTCACGTAACCAGTGGCCGTTCCTTACTATCTTGAAGAATAACCTTATTTCGAACAACGCCAGTTACCTATGACTGTATTCATGATACAACACTGCCTCTTGTGCCTTATTGCTTAAATAGGAAGTTGAATATGTAACCTGTTTATATAGCATGAATAATAAAGACCTCTGGAGAGGCTTGAGGCAGGGCCAAACCTACAGCTATAATGTACATACATGATCACAAAGGATGTTACTGAATTCTGTGGCATTCTGCACCAGATAATATGTGAATATGTGGGAGAAAAAAGAACACGCATACATCATCTTTAGAATTGTTCATCCATCATCTTTAGAATTATTCATCCATCATCTTTAGAATTGTTCATCCATCATCTTTAGGATTGTTCATCCATCATCTTTAGAATTGTTCATCCATCATCTTTAGAATTGTTCATCCATCATCTTTAGAATTGTTCATCCATCTTCTTTAGAATTGTTCATCCATCATCTTTAGAATTGTTAATCCATCGTCTTTAGAATTGTTCATCCATCATCTTTAGAATTGTTCATCCATCATCTTTAGAATTGTTCATCCATCATCTTTAGAATTGTTTATCCATCATCTTTAGAATTGTTCATCCATCATCTTTAGAATTGTTCATCCATCATCTTTAGAATTGTTCATCCATCATCTTTAGATTTGTTCATCCATCATCTTTAGAATTGTTCATCCATCATCTTTAGAATTGTTCATCCATCATCTTTAGATTTGTTCATCCATCATCTTTAGAATTGTTCATCCATCATCTTTAGAATTGTTCATCCATCATCTTTAGAATTGTTCATACATCATCTTTAGAATTGTTCATCCATTATCTTTAGAATTGTTCATCCATCATCTTTAGAATTGTTCATCCATCATCTTTAGAATGGTTCATCCATCATCTTTAGAATGGTTCATCCATCATCTTTAGATTTGTTCATCCATCATCTTTAGAATGGCTCATCCATCATCTTTAGAATGGTTCATCCATCATCTTTAGAATGGTTCATCCATCATCTTTAGAATGGTTCATCCACCATCTTTAGAATTGTTCATCCACCATTAACAATAGGCATACAAGGCAAGACATACTGTATAATGAGGTCTGTACATGTATGTTAGTAAGATGTATTCAAGCACAAGGAATGGTCTGTGCAGTGTGTGTTGTATGTGGCTGTGTGGGCGTGTGTTGTGTGTGGCTGTGTGGGCGTGTGTTGTGTGTGGCTGTGTGGGCGTGTGTTGTGTGTGGCTGTGTGGGCGTGTGTTGTGTGTGGCTGTGTGGCTGTGTGTTGTGTGTGGCTGTATGGGCGTGTGTTGTGTGTGGCTGTGTGGGCGTGTGTTGTGTGTGGCTGTGTGGGCGTGTGTTGTGTGTGGCTGTGTGGGTGTGTGTTGTGTGTGGCTGTGTGGGCGTGTGTTGTGTGTGGCTGTGTGGGCGTGTGTTGTGTGTGGCTGTGTGGGCGTGTGTTGTGTGTGGCTGTGTGGGCGTGTGTTGTGTGTGGCTGTGTGGGCGTGTGTTGTGTGTGGCTGTGTGGGCGTGTGTTGTGTGTGGCTGTGTGGGCGTGTGTTGTGTGTGGCTGTGTGGGCGTGTGTTGTGTGTGGCTGTGTGGGCGTGTGTTGTGTGTGGCTGTGTGGGCGTGTGTTGTGTGTGGCTGTGTGGGCATGTGTTGCGTGTGGCTGTGTGGGCGTGTGTTGTGTGTGGCTGTGTGGGCGTGTGTTGTGTGTGGCTGTGTGGGCGTGTGTTGTGTGTGGCTGTGTGGGCGTGTGTTGTGTGTGGCTGTGTGGGCGTGTGTGGCTGTGTGGGCGTGTGTTGTGTGTGGCTGTGTGGGCGTGTGTTGTGTGTGGCTGTGTGGGCGTGTGTGGCTGTGTGGGCGTGTGTTGTGTGTGGCTGTGTGGGCGTGTGTTGTGTGTGGCTGTGTGGGCGTGTGTTGTATGTGGCTGTGTGGGCGTGTGTTGTGTGCGTGGGCATGTGCGCGTTTGAGGTATGTAACGTTTGTACATGTGTTATGGCCACGGCTGTGTATGATGTATGTATGAAAAGCATTTCAAATATAGATTTCTCAGATGAGACCAGCAGGTGCGCGTACAGCAAGGTGCTTTGTGGAAGTTCGGCACTTCCTCCTTCTGTCTTGCTCTCTAATTTGATTACAGACGGATTAAACCCTCCCTAATGCATTCAGAGCTACAGCATGCTAATGTAATACAATCACTTACAGGTAAAACGGGTTAGCTTAATTGGTAGGAGGAACGATGCTGGGATTTGCATTCAATTATTTATTTGCTTAGCAGACACCCTTATGCAGGGCAACTCTCAATTCCATATTACACGTTAGCCATTTGCACAGCCATTTTAGTTTCAGCACCTCGTTCAAGGATAGAACAACAAGTGTGGAACAAACAAACGAATACACCCCCTCCCATGTCTATTTGCATGTTGCACTTCCTGTGGAAGCCCATGAGAACAGGAAGTGACACGTGTCATGTGAGCCCCTTGGCCTTACTCAACCCTAGATGGTTGTTTTACACTCGGACTGTGACATGTCTGACCAGTGTCCGGAGTCAGGCGTAAACATTAGGCCAGACGTCTGGTCCCGGTCAGTCATCCTGGTCAGTCCAGTGAAAGTCAAGTGTAATTGACCTGCTGCATTACAGCTGTGATCTAGCAGATGGTGCCCTGTCGGTTCATACGTTGGTACGTTCGTTCAACCATTTATGCGAGCATGTCAGTCCAAGCACAAAAGAGAAGATTGTGTGTGATGTGTGGTGTGTGTGTGTGTGTGTGTGTGTTGTGTGGTGTGTGTGTGTGTGTGTGTGTGTGGTGGTGTGTGTGTGTGTTGTGTGGAGGGAGATCGGTGGAAAATTCCCTGGCAGGCTAACCTGGGGTCACCAGCCCCACTTCTCCCACCTGTTTGCTAATCCATAGTGTCAGTCTGCAGACACGAACCCACTCACTCCAATAGCCTACTGGGCAATGTAGTAACCAGTCCTGATCAGACACAGTCCCTTGGGGCTAAAATGACTGATTGGGTCTTTGGGAGTTGGCACGTGCAAAGGTCCTGGTAAAAAATAAGGTCTAAGTATCTATCACCATAACAAAGATACCAAACCCCATTGTTTCTGTATTACAGTAGCTACAGTATCATTGGCTAAGAGGACAGATGGAAATTAGAATGTACTTTGTGTTGCTTTTCCACTGAGGCTTATTTTTGGGTCTGCATATTCAAATTGCCTTACGTTTCATACAGTGTGTTTCATCCAGTTACAGAGCTGGCAAGCTGGCTGGCTGGCTGGCTGGCTGGCTGGCTGGCTGGCTGGCTGGCTGGCTGGCTGGCTGGCTGGCTGGCTGCCACAAAAGCTTTTTGATTGAGATTGAACTCACACGCCCATTTCCTCTAATTTAAATCAATACTCTCCAAAACTGCCACGACACACTTTTGATACTCACTATTACTCCATGGGGTCTGGACACTAGTGAAATGTTACAAAGTTGACACATTTGGTATGGCGACAGATTAGTCAATTGGTGAAATCCCCAACAACAAATCACTTAAGAACCACTCAGACTTAATCGTATTACCTTGCTAAGTGAAAAGTTGGGGATTTTTTTTCCTGCCCCCAGTGGAATGCATCCACCGTTGTCCAGTACCATTACACAGTCCTTCACGCTCTCTAATTTTACAGGGCTATTTCAAATCTGGTAAGGGTTAAATGGCTGTATTGGCTTCAAGAGCTCGGGAAAAGACAGTTCACCTCTCCAAATCTTTTTATTTTCTCTTGTTTTTGTCTCCCGGCAACGCAATAACAGTATTGTTTGCGTTAAGGGTCTGGCTGGAGTAAATGGAGCTGTTTTCAATTAGTTTTCAAAGTGCTTATCCCATTAAAGGTAATGACTTATTGATTTAACGACAGTGGCGCTTTTTGGTGTGAAACACTCTGCTATTATGACTCTCTCCTCTGTTGTTTGAAAAGGGCCAGAGACGTCAAGCACCCGGTGAAAGCCTTCACTCTCCTGCCCACCCCCCACCATCCCCCCCCCCCCCCCCACCCCCCCTCCTTGGCCAAGCGGCCGCTGCGCTGGCTTGTTGTTTTTGCGTCAGTCTATAATATTGAATGGCGTAAAGTAACTCGGTGCTCGCGGAGCCAGGGAAGCTGATTGTTCTTCTCCTGTCAGTTGGGATCCAGGAGCCACAGTAGAGGTGAGAGAGCCTGATGTCATTGACAATGTTCCTGGGCGTCCCGCGAACCGCAGTGCAGAGGAAGCGATGGAGGGCCCCATGCAAGCTAATGTGCCCGCTGTCTCCCTGTGGGTTCCGCTTTGCCATGCGGCCATATGGTCAGGATCCCTTCAGTAATCCCTCACTGGTGTCAACATCCAACTCAGAAGGGCCACGCTTTTGTGTTTGGCTCCGTTTCTCTCTCTCTCTCTCTCTCTCTCTCTCTCTCTCTCTCTCTCTCTCTCTCTCTCTCTCTCTCTCTCTTTCTTTCTCTCACTCTATTTCTCTCTCTCTCTCTCTCTCTCTCTCTCTCTCTCTGCTTACGTCTTTTCTCTCTTTCCCGTCTATGGAATTCACTCCATTTATCTCAGTTCAATTCCCTGTTTCTGTCTCACTCTTTTACCAAGCTAAAGGTTGAAATGTTCATTTTAAACCGTAGCAGGATTGTCAGGAATTTAGGCTATGTGGATTAACATAGTTACCTTTCAGTTTGGTATAACATACTATGGGGAGTCACCTGAAGAAATCACGCCCTCGGAAGCCAAGACTATGAGATTCTGCTCCGACTTAGGTGTCTGTTACTGGGGAGACAATACTCCTCCCCTAGACTTTGCAAATTTTGGGTCTTGGTATCGGTGTTTGCTAAAAACTACTTCCTGCTGTGCTTGTGTAGCTAATGCTTCCTTGCTTGGGTAGGATTTGTGTTTGCTAAAACCCCACTACTTTCTGCTCTGTTTGTGTAGCCAGTGCTTCCTTTCTTGAGTAAGATGTCCAGTGGTAAGAGTAAGAGTAAGTTCAAAAAGGCTAAGCAGCTGAGTTTGAACCTCAGACCGTGCCCTAGGGTGTCTTGTTTGCCTGGGTTGGAAACACTCTCAGGAGGCTTTGGCTTTGACCAGTTTGTGTGACTATTGTCTCTGGTTGGGCTCAATTTCCATTGGGCCAACTTTGCGAGAAAGATAAGGGCTGCTAATGAAGGGTTTTCCGGTAACTTCAGGAATGGGATTGTCTGAAGCCAGGATAGAGCAGCAGCGGTGGTCGGAGTCGATAGGGGTGTCATCCCAACCGATAGCCGCGTTTGTGACCATCTTTTTGTGGTCCCTACCCTAACCCGACCGACGCTGGGCCAATTGCACGTCGCCCATGTGTCTCCCGGTCACGGCCAGCTGGATCGAACGCGAAGCTGTAGTGGCGCCTCAGCATTGTGATGCAGTGCCTTAGACCGCTGCGACACTCGGGAGCCCTGTAGGGCGCTTTCTAAGCAGCTTATTTCTCATTGGATTGTGGAGGCTGTTTCCCTGGCGTATGACAGCAAAGGACAAGAGTTGCCTAACGGTGTGTGTCCTTAATCCACTAGGGGTGTCGAGGCTGCTTGGGCATTGTTCAGCGGCATGATGATTGGTGATATCTCTGCTGCAGCGGGGTTCCCAACATACCTTTGTGAGGTTTTATCGCTTGGATGTAACTGCTCCCAGTGTGGCACGTAGTCTTATGGCTGGGTCCGGGAGTGCAGGCAGCACGCTCATTTATCTGTGTTAGCACAGTTTCCTGTGGGTTTGAGCCTTGGGTTGCCATGGCAGCGCGCGAGTACACTGTTTCCAGGTTACTGCAGGTTTCCTGTGGGTTTGAGCCTCGGGCTGCCGTGGTTCATCAACTCTGGTCAATGTTATGCAGTGCGCACTGATATCAGTGAACAAATGCTGTAGTCAAGGCTACAGTGGCGCCAGTACAAGGAGCGCTCTGGAGAAGGTTTTCATCTGAGAGAAGGATCTCTCTGTACCTTGCTCATCTTTCCCTCGATCCCGACTAGTCTCCCAGTCCCTGCCGCTGAAAAACATCCCCACAGCATGATGTGGCCACCACCATGCTTCACCGTAGGGATGGTGCCAGGTTTCCTCCAGACGTGACGCTTGGTATTCAGGCTAAAGAGTTAAATTTTGGTTTCATTAGACCAGAGAGTCCTTTAGGTGTCTTTTGGCAAACTCCAAGCGGGCTGTCGTGAGGAGCGGCTTCCTTCTGACCACTCTACAATAAAGGCCTGATTAGTGGAGTGCTACAGAGATGGATGTCCTTCTGGAAGGTTCTCCCATTTTCACTGAGGAACTCTGGAGCTCTGTCAGAGTGACCATCAGGTTCTTGGTCACCTCCCTGACCAAGCCCTTCTCAACCGATTGCTCAGTTTAATTGGGTGGCCAGCTCTAGGAAGAGTGTTGGTGGTTCAAATGTTCTTCCATTTAAGAATGAGGGAGGCCACTGCGTTCTTGGGGACCTTCAATATTGCAGACATTTTTTGGTACCCTTCCCCAGATCTGTGCCTCGACACAATCCTGTCTCAGAGCTCTACGGACAATTCCTTCGACCTCATGGCTTGATTTTTGCTCCTCTGACATATATAGACAGGTATGTGCCTTTCCAAATCATGTCCAATCAATTGAATTTACCACAGGTGGACTCCAATCAAGTTGTAGAAACATCTCAAGGATGATCAATGGAAACAGGATGCACCTGAGGTCAATTTAGAGTCTCATAGCAAAGGGTCTGAATACTTATGTAAATAAGGTATTTATCATTATGGGGTATTGTGTCACGTTGTGGTGTGTGAAGAGACCAAGACGCAGCGCAGTAGTAGTTCAACATACTTTATTTTCGAAGAGAGAAACACTACCGTAACATAAATGTTTGGCACACTGGCACCTAAACAAAACAATGGCCCACATCGCAGGTGGGAATCAATAATTATAACCTAAGTAGGGTCCCCAATTAGAGACAACGCATAGCAGCTGCCTCTAATTGGGGACCAAAACAAATACTCCATAGACCTAATTAGAAAACCCCTGTCAGGCCCTGACCTAGACAACCATAGAGAAACCTGAGGCTTCTCTATGGTCAGGCCGTGACATATTGTGTTTAGATTGATGAGGGAAAATGTATTTAATCCATTTTAGAATAAGGCCATAACGTAACACAAATGTGGAAAAAGGGAAGGAGTCTGAATACTTCCCGAATGCACGTCTGTACTAATGACCAGACTGTTTTTGTGATTCTCTTCACACTACGTATGTTTTACCCTGGTCAGGTCTCAGAGCATCTGTCCTAACAAACACAATTTTAGGAGTACAAACCAAGCCTCCTCTCTGCTTTTAAATAACTGGAGTAAAGTAGTCCCTCTGAAGTAACTCTGTGTCTGGAGGTTGTCCCCACCTGCAGTTAGTGTTGGTACACACAGACTCCATTTTAGGCTTATTCTCTCTGGACTGATGGGCCTGTGGATAGGAGCTGGGTGGAAGGAAGGTTCCGTTGCTGCCAGATGCTGTTTGAAATAGTGAAAGAAGTGATAACTCATCCGGCAGTTAAAAAAATTGTGTCTCTAGCCGTGTCTCACACACACACACACACATACACATACTATCTCTCATATCGTAATCTCAGAGTTCTCCACCATCCCTGTTTTATCACTGAATTGGAGGGAGATTGGAGTGAGCCAACATGTTCCACATCCCTTCTCACTGATAGTGACTCACACAAGGAGGTTATTTTTGTTGGTGGTGTTTCTTTTTGCTACGTTAACATCCTTCAAACATGACCATGACGTTCCAAAAACAGCCATATTGTTTTTCTAATTCACTTCACTTGCGTTTGAGAATCTTGTGAAACAGGAAGCACCACTAGAGCATTTTAGCTGTATAATTAGTACATGCTTGAAGAAGAGAACATTTGTAAAAACGTAGCATCTATTCTTAGTGTCTATGTTGTTCAGTAATAATTACACTGTGTCAGAGCTTGTCTCACTGTAGGACCTATTCTACCACACTGCCAGGCCACAATGAACTATTATAGATCGGAGAACAGGTGGGAAATATTGACAAGAGTCACACTGCACAGTGCACACTGGGTTATTATAACACTGTGGCATTGTGAATTCAGCTCGACGACCGACAGAGCGCATGCATGGCAGAGTGGATCTGTGTTTTCCAAGAGGAGACATTTCATTTGTTACACAGCTTTAGTTTGCTACTAAGAAACACTGGTTGAAGTTAAAGACACGCTCTGCCACAGTCACAGGCCAACAGAGGAGGAAGATATTATTTTAGCTCAGGGTCAGTGTCTCGCTTGATAAATGTGTACTGTTGTGCTTTAAACATGCGAGAGGTCTGTGATAGAGGTGACCTTATACTGTGGGCAGCAGCGTAGAATCATTGTTAAAATGATTTGAATACCTTGAGGTTATTTGATGGGCTGACTTTAAGGTTAAGGTCACCAACCCTCCTCTAAGGTCCATGAATAGGCAATGATTATGAAGATTATCCACTCTCTCTCTCTCTCTCTCTCTCTCTCTCTCTCTCTCTCTCTCTCTCTCTCTCTCTCTCTCTCTCTCTCTCTCTCTCTCTCTCTCTCTCTCTCTCTCTCTCTCTCTGTCCCTCTCTGTCCCTCTCTCTCTCTCTCTCTCTCTCTCTCTCTCTCTCTCTCTCTCAAGGAGAACTATCGGCTTAATATAAAGACACATACCCAGCTTGTCATGAGAGTAACTCAATCACCCAACTACCTTGCCCTTTACTCTTAATTCCATTAAAGGACAATTCTTGGAGATGTTATATATATATTGTTTTATGAATAGATCAAGATTCCTGCGAGAATCTAAATTAGTCCTGCCTTTGCTGAATTTAATGAAGATGCTCAAATGCAAATGGTGGGACTGTGTGCTGTGTGAGGGCATGCTCTACTCTCTGTCTGGCTAGGCACGATGACGGATAGGGCTGTCAGCAGACTGGGCTTTCTTTAATACTATACACAGTCTCTGTAGAGAGGAGGGGAGGGATGCGTTCATGTGTGCTCGTGTGTTTGTGTGTGTGTGAGTGTGTGTTTTGATGTATTTGTGCATGGGTGTGTGCGTTTGTATGAACAGTATTCTAGTCCTATCCTGTGTATTCGCCTTGTAGTGTTCTGCATCAGTTGGAGGCTCCACTGTTTAATATCAGCGGAGTGGCAGCAGTAAAGTAGTGGTAGTAGTTCATGAAAGGGATTAATCAGACCGGAATTTTAACCCAGGGAAACTCATCACCGTGTTTGTACCACTCCAAAATGATACAATTTAGTACAAAAACAAGTAAATTACTCAGTCTATTCTCTCCAATGGTGTCCAATCAACTGGTCAAAGTCATAGAGTTGGACTAGTGCATTACTGCATTTACAAAGTAGCAATGTGTGAATCTAGCTCAACAAAAGTTTTGTTGGTGGCCAATCTGGATAAAAATACAGTGAAGCAGTGAGAAGCGAGGAGCAAGTGTGTTTCTTTACGACTCTACGGAGGGTAAACAGTGATGTGTGTGTGATTGAATGCTTCAGAAGCACACCTGCTCTGCTTGGAGTGCCTGTGTCTCCGGCCCTCATCTCCCGTTCAAACGCTCCCTCCTCAGTGGAACAGGAGCATATGGTCCAGAAAGAAGCCCTCCTTCCTTTGTGCCACTGTTTACAGAAGGGCTGTATATCTAACCATTCCCTGGGAAGCTCTTCCTCTCTCTTCCTCTCTCTTCCTCTCTCTTCCTCTCTCTCCCCCTCTCTTCCTATCTCTTCCTCTCTCTTCCTCTCTCTTCCTCTCTCTTCCTATCTCTTCATCTCTCTTCCTCTCTCTTCCTCTCTCTTCCTCTCTCTTCCTCTCTCTTTCCCTCTCTTCCTCTCTCTTCCCCTCTCTTCCCCTCTCTTCCCCTCTCTTCCTCTGCAGAAATGGAAATTGTTAAAAGTAGTCATTGTGCATAGAGTGCTATGGTTTGTTTGAAATCAATGTTTTTTGTTTGGTATACATTTTAAAGTCTCAGCGTAATTACATTACCATGGAATTACTCAGGATCTGACTATTTGAGTGAATTATTGACAGTAAACATGGATCTGACTATTTGAGTGACTTATCGACAGTAAACATGGATCTGACTATTTGAGTGACTTATCAACAGTAAACATGGATCTGACTATTTGAGTGACTTATCAACAGTAAACATGGATCTGACTATTTGAGTGACTTATCGACAGTAAACATGGGTCTGACTATTTGAGTGACTTATCAACAGTAAACATGGATCTGACTATTTGAGTGACTTATCGACAGTAAACATGGATCTGACTATTTGAGTGACTTATCAACAGTAAACATGGATCTGACTATTTGAGTGACCTATCAACAGTAAACATGGGTCTGACTATTTGAGTGACTTATCGACAGTAAACATGGATCTGACTATTTGAGTGACCTATCGACAGTAAACATGGATCTGACTATTTGAGTGACTTATCAACAGTAAACATGGATCTGACTATTTGAGTGACCTATCGACAGTAAACATGGGGTAGATTTTCTAGATTGTTCCTCTTTGTGAGATGTGTCTTTCTCAGTGGGATAAATTAACAATACAATCGTAATTGTCAGTAGCAGAGAAAAAAGTATTACGTGTGATGTTTCTAAAGCGGTGTGATGTGATGAGTTCCTCCGTAGCACCATTCACAATTGATGTATTTCCTCATTGGTGCGGAGATGGAAGGTGAAGGGAGCATTTTCACTCAGGAGATCCACCTGTTTCCTGATGAAGCCAGATGGTTCTCACATTTACAGCCATTTTAGGAGATGTCACGCTCATCTAAGTAAAGCATGGTCTCTGCATCCAGTAACTAACATAAGGCTCTGGAAGGTGGTAGAGATGGAGAGTTCTGGAAGTAGCATATAGGAGTATGTTCGCTAAGATACAGTGTTTTTACACTTTTTGGGCTCAATATCATTTTTGAAAAATGAAGAATACATAAACACTCAGAAGAGGTCCATCTACAGTTGAAGTTGGAAGTTTACATACACCTTAGCCAAATACATTTAAACTCAGTTTTTCACAATTCCTGACATCTAATCCTAGTAAAAATGCCCTGTCTTAGGTCAGCTAGGATCACCACTTTATTTTAAGAATGTGAAATGTCAGAATAATAGTAGAGAGAATTATTTATTTCAGCTTTTATTTCTTTCATCGCATTCCCAGTAGGTCAGAAGTATACATACACTCAATTGGTAGCTTTGCTCTTAAATTGTTTAACTTGGGTCAAACGTTTCGGGTAGCCTTCCACAAGCTTCCCACAATACGATGGGTGAATTTTGGACCATTCCTCCTGACAGAACTGGTGTAACTGAGTCAGGTTTGTAGGCCTCCTTGCTCGCACACGCTTTTTCAGTTCTGCCCACAAAGTTTCTATAGGATTGAGGTCAGGGCTTTGTGATGGCCAGTCCAATACCTTGACTTTGTTGTTCTTAAGCCATTTTGCCACAACTTTGGAAGTATGCTTGGGGTCATTGTCCATTTGGAAGACCCATTTGCAACCAAGCTTAAACTTCCTGACTGATGTCTTGAAATGTTGCTTCAATATATGCATTTTGAAGCAACATTTTCCTTCCTCATGATGCCATCTATTTTGTGAAGTGCACCAGTCCCTCCTGCAGCAAAGCACCCCCACAACATGATGCCGATATAGGACTTGTTTTACTGTGGATATAGATACTTTTGTACCTGTTTCCTCCAGCATCTTCACAAGGTCATTTGCTGTTGTTCTGGGATTGATTTGCACTTTTCGCACCAAAGTACGTTAATCTCTAGGAGACAGAACGCGTCTCCTTCCTGAGCGGTATGACGGCTGCGTGGTCCCATGTTGTTTATACTTGCATGCTAGTGTTTGTACAGATGATCATGGTACCTTCAGGCGTTTGGAAATTGCTCCCAAGGATGAACCAGACTTTTGAAGTCTACAATTCTTCAGTTCTTGGCTGATTTCTTTTGATTTTCCCATGATGTCGAGCAAAGAGGCACTGAGTTTGAAGGTAGGCCTTGAAATACATCCACAGGTACACCTCCATTTGACCCAAATTATGTCAATTAGCCTATCAGAAGCTTCTAAAGCCATGACATAATTTTCTGTATTTTTCCAAGCTGTTTAAAGGCACAGTCAATTTAGTGTATGGAATTGTGAAATAGTGAAATAATCTGTCTGTAAACAATTGTTGGAAGAATTACTTGTGCCATGCACAAAATAACCGACATGCCAAAACTATAGGTTGTTAACATGAAATCTGTGGAGTGGTTGAAAAATGAGTTTTAATGACTTCAACCTAAGTGTATGTAAACGTCCGACTTCAACTGTAGTTACTGTATCTTGGTATCTAGTTACTGTATTATGGTATCTAGTTACTGTATCTTGGTTCGAATTACTGTATCTTGGTTCTAGTAACTATATCTTGGTATCTAGTTACTGTTTCTTGGTTCTGGTTACTATATCTTGGTATCTAGTTACTGTATCTTGGTATCTAGTTACTGTATCTTGATGTCTAGATACTGTATCTTGGTATCTAGTTACTTTATCTTGGTATCTAGTTACTGTATCTTGGTTATAGTTACTATATCTTGGCATCTAGTTACTGTATCTTGGTTCTAGTTACTGTATCTTGGTTTGAATTTCTGTATCTTGGTTCTACTAACTATATCTTGGCATCTAGTTACTGTATCTTGGTATCTAGTTACTGTATCTTGGTATCTAGTTACTGTATCTTGGTGTTTTACCAACTGTGATTTTATCTTCAGCTGGACCAGTGTTTCCCTGTACATCTGGACTAATTAACAATGCGTGTGATACTGAGGAAACATTAACATTCATATAATTAGATCCCATCTTTGATCATTGCCTTTCAGACT
>CM042398.1:30849926-30852426 GCA_023634145.1 Thymallus thymallus | reverse complement strand
GTCAGCATTGATAAGGCTAGCTCATGCACACTGCGGCTAACTCTCCCCAACCCCGGCCGCCATGCTCCATGGTGCTACACCGTTGAGTAGCTTCTTCATGATTAACTGTACCCCTGTCTGCCTATCCCTGCCTTTTCATTGGTGGCCCTCTGGAGGACTGGGCTGCCTGTCTCACGTTCTGTCTTTATTACAGTTATTTTTTCTTTCTGTTGGACTATCTAACTATTGTCCATCTGATATGTCTGTGTGTCTATCTGCCTTATCTGTGGAGATGGTTGATGGAATATGAGCTGATAGGGGAGTGGCTACTGTGCCCTACTCATCCCTACTCATTCTCTCTCTCTCTCTCTCTCTCTCTCTCTCTCTCTCTCTCTGTCTCTCTCTCTCTCTCTCTCTCTCTCTCTCTCTCTCTCTCTGTCTCTCTCTCTCTCTCTCTCTCTCTCTCTCTCTCTCTCTCTCTCTCTATCTCTCTCTGCCCCCCCCCCTCTCTCTCTCTCTGTCTATTTCTCTATTCTCTCTCTCGCCATTCTCTCTCTCTCTCTCTCTCTCTCTCTCTCTCTCTCTCTCTCTCTCTCTCTCTGTTTGACTGGAGCCATTAACGGTCGAAGGGTTTCTGATACTTGTCTGGTCAGTCTGGTTGTGTGGGACCGTAGACCACACCACTGCCCAGCTATACCCCAATGTAGTGGGCAGTGTGAACCATTCAGATCTCAGGTTGTATAACAAGGAACCTACAGTATATGGGTGTACTGGCTGACAGGTTTGATAGACCATAGCCTCACATGCACCTTACTTCATTTTGAAGATTGTCTCTTGGGAGCTTCATTTGTAAGATTTTTTGGCAGTATTCACATTGCTTGTCAAAATGACTTACTGCTGTAGGAAACAGCATTATTACACACATAGTTGTTAAAAAATAACTATATACATCTACCTATTGAAAACGTTAGTATTAATTATCAAAGAATGAAGGCCTACTGGCATTCAATTTCATTCCCCTTTCACAGGTTTCCATTGCAATTGGCTCGTAACTAAAGAAGCAAAGAAAACCTACGTGTCACTTGTCTCGATTGGCAGAATGAAGGGAAGACAAAAAAAGGTGGGGTTGGGTATGGAGGAGGAGAGGAGACGCTGGAGAGAGAGCAGGAGTGAGAGAGTGAGAGAGAGAGGGAGTAAGAGAGAGGAGAGCGAGAGAGTGAGAGAATGATGGAATGCATTAGCATGGTGAGGTAGCTAATGCTTCATAAGATTGGCAGTAAAGTGTGCCTTTGGATGGCGGGCTGACTTTAGTGTGTGCATTTACTGAGCCACATAAATCTGGGAGCCCCCGCTTTGCCTGCCTGCCTGGGTTTGCCTTTAATTACCAGAGCTAGCCTGCCTGGCCCACGCACCGCTCCTAGCTAGCTCGCCACCAGGCAGCACTTCTCTAATGGGGCTGCCTCGCTCTGGCATCACTCTCACTCACTCCGGCCAGCTGGCAGGATGGCCTGAGGGGGAAAGCCTGGCCTCCTATTATGACTAGAAGTCTCCATTGTAACTCACACCTGTAGGTCCTCATGTTATGTATGTGTGGTTTTCTGTCTCTCCGTCTGAGTCCCCATGGTAACTATGTTATGCTGTAGTCGTACCCCCTCAGTTCAAACTTGAACCCCCCCTGTTTTAGTTGTACGTGCCTATATAAAAATAGTGATTGAGTGACAGGTTGACAGGTGTGTGTAGCGGGGGCCATGGAAAGCTACTGGTCCAAGCAAGTCTCTTCTTCTTATTGGTGTCCTTTAGTAGTGGTTTCTTTGCAGCAATTCAACCATGAAGGCCTGATTCACACAGTCTCCTCTGAACAGTTGATGTTTACATGTGTCTGTTACTTGAACTCTGTGAAGCATTTATTTGGGCTGCAATCTGAGGCTGGCAACTCTAATGAACTTATCCTCTGCAGCAGAGGTTTTTTGGTTACTACATGATTCCATATGTGTTATGTCATAGTTTTGAGGTCTTCACTTTTATTTTACAATGTAAACATTTTTGCAAATAAAGGGAAACCTTGAAACTTCTGGCTGGGGGTGTATAATATATTCAGGTGTGTTTTGAAAGGTATATATTCCTTTTAGAACAACAGTGGCGGGTTCCGGTGGTTTACAGTATGTCACGTTCAAAGGAACAGCAACCAATGATCTAGAGCCATTAGCTTCCTGGTCTGTGGGTTGTCCTTGGGGTTTTTGCTGTCAATGATTGACAGTGCATGACAGTTTCGCCAATTGTCATGTTCACGGTGCCTCTCCTTCTCTTTATAATGTGGAGCCCAACAATGAACCAAGAATTAAAATAGAGACTAAAATACATCAACGCAATCCCTTTGTTTCAGCCCGTAAGAAGCCGTCTCACGGCGCTTGGCATAAGCTTCTTGTGTCACCACCGTCTTGAATGACTCACACTGACCTTGGAGATTATTGCTATACTAGACAGAAAAAAATGCTATATGTTTGTCAAGAGCTGTCTGTCG
>CM042398.1:30807426-30844926 GCA_023634145.1 Thymallus thymallus | reverse complement strand
TGCAAAGTAGTTAGCGAACCAGGCAAGGCAGTCACTTGAGAAACCAAGGCTGTTGAGTCTGCCAATAAGAATGCGGTGATTGACAGAGTCGAAAGCCTTGGCCAGGTCGATGATAACGGCTGCACAGTACTGTCTTTTATCGATGGCGGTTATGATATCGTTCAGTACCTTGAGCATAGCTGAGGTGCACCCATGACCAGCTCGGAAACCAGATTGCATAGCAGAGAAGGTTCGGTGGGATTCGAAGTGGTCAGTTATCTGTTTGTTAACTTGGCTTTCGAAAACTTTAGAAAGGCAGGGCAGGATGGATATTGGTCTATAACAGTAACTATCATCAAACTCTATGTCCACCATAACACCTTTTTTTTTTCTCCCTGGTTTGCATATGTGGCGGTGTCTGTTGATACATTTGACATATGTGGCGGTGTCTGTTGATACATTTGACATATGTGGCGGTGTCTGTTGATACATTTGACATATGTGGCGGTGTCTGTTGATACATTTGACTTATGTGGCGGTGTCTGTTGATACATTTGACATATGTGGCGGTGTCTGTTGATACATTTGACATATGTGGCGGTGTCTGTTGATACATTTGACATATGTGGCGGTGTCTGTTGATACATTTGACATATGTGGCGGTGTCTGTTGATACATTTGACATATGTGGCGGTGTCTGTTGATACATTTGACATATGTGGCGGTGTCTGTTGATACATTTGACATATGTGGCGGTGTCTGTTGATACATTTGACATATGTGGCGGTGTCTGTTGCTACATTTGACATATGTGGCGGTGTCTGTTGCTACATTTGACATATGTGGCGGTGTCCGTTGATACATTTGACATATGTGGCGGTGTCTGTTGCTCCACTCTCAGGAAACATTTGTTCTGATATAAGAGGACCCTGCAGCAGTGCATACTGCACCTGTCACTATCTGATTATTTCATAGCCTGTGCATTGTCCTCTGGCATTTAATTAGTAATTACATGGTAGCAATTAGCATTTTGTAATACTTATTTTATGTGATTGACATGAAAAAAAAAAAAAAAAACATGTTTTGTTTAGAATTCTCCAACGCATTGCTTTTAGTCTGAATCCAACTGTATTATTTCGGAGCCTGTTTTAATGTAGAGGGGAAAATACATTAGAGCACTAGTCTTCTTTCTTATTTTGATCCATTAACACTCGTTGAACATGTCCAGAACAATACCATCATACTTCCATCATTGCCCACAGAAGCACCATTTTATTACTCCAACTAATTCCATGCAAGGTTCATTCCCCACATTTGTATGCATCCGTGGGCATAGCTCGGGCAGAAAGTAATCCGGAATGAGAAGGCTCCGTGTATTACAGTTCAAACAGGATAGAGCAATGACCTGAGGACTCACAGAGAGCACGGAGACGTGGGGGGGGGGAGGAGATTAAGAAGGGCACCATTGTTTACCTCCTCCAAGGTGCAGGGTACTTTGTTGTTTATAAATGTCCTAGCTCTTATTGGTTACCTCGAAGGCTTTTGGAATTAGGAAGATGGGAAAAACTTGAGGAAGGATTCCGGAGGGGGTTCGATACAACTTTAATAATGCGTGGCAGGGGCTAAATGAGCCATTCTACGGTACTCTAAGGCTTCTCTCCCCCACTCGTCGCCCCTCACGGTATCATGCCCTGAATTATTAAAAGTGTTGTTTACCCCTTATTGCATTGCTGCAATGCGCCTTGTCGCTAGAAAACAACGAGCTCCGAGCTGCATCACTCTGGAGCTCTGTGCTCCGGCTCCCCACCTTCGTCTGCGTTGTCAGGGGAGCACATGTGAGAGCAGTGGCCAGGGAAGGATGCGCACACACACACACACACACACAAACTCTCACACACACACATAGGCAGATAAACAAAAACAAAAAAAGAATCTTACCCAACACCTAAATTGTTGCAACAACTTTTGACAATAATAACACAGATACATTTGCGTTCCCTTTTATTTCTTCATTCATTGCTTTGTATTGTGCAAAACATTTCTTCCTCTAAACTGCATGCACTGCTTATGGTTTGCAGTGAGAGGTACACCTTTTTAGGGGAAGTTTTGAGGTCCTCATTTGGTGAAGTAGGATTCACATGGCTGATGCTACTTGTAGTCTGACAGGGGAGGGTTGGGCTCCAAATCCCTCATGATGTCTTTCTGGTGTGTGTGTGACTCTGCACCCCACTGACTTAGACTTTAGGGAGAGTCACGTACCGATCCAGGAGGAGGACCACGCCAGACACACTCAGTCGAAGAGACGGCATCACTCACTTAATAAAACAACACCCATCACCATCACATTACCATCACATGTGCCTAGTGATTTGGCCAGCTTCCTGTCAAATGCCCTGTTCTGATATGTAACAAAAATATATATAAAGATAGCAACGGAAAATGTAATTCGAAGGTCTGGATAATAACATTGTGGAGACTATCACTGATGCTGTAGAGAGGATACACTGCCTGCCTCCCTACACTCCTCTGCTCTACTTTTTAATCACTCAATTAATTATTAATCAGAGGTTGGCCTCGATACTGTTGAAATAAGATAGAAGCACACAACTGCTGAGAGGACCTAACAGAAAAGAAGACAGAATATCAACTATTTATCACAGACAGACCAATGACCAAATGTCACCAGATTAAAGAAGCCACAAATGCTATTAAATGTAAGAAATGCTACAAATTCTCTTTTTAAATAAAGCAGCTATGCTGAGTTGAAATCAAATGTTGTTGTTTTTTTGCACTTTCTAGCTGCATTTCAGAGGCAGTTACAGAGAAGAATTTGACATAAACTGCCTCGAG
Source organism: Thymallus thymallus (assembly GCA_023634145.1). Taxonomy (NCBI): domain Eukaryota; kingdom Metazoa; phylum Chordata; class Actinopteri; order Salmoniformes; family Salmonidae; genus Thymallus; species Thymallus thymallus. The sequence goes on along the minus strand of CM042398.1, from coordinate 30,842,097 downwards.
CCTTTCTCTGTTTATGAATATGTAGCTAGAGGGATATTGTATTGATTGCTTAATTGCCTGATTTCCCCTACGGTTTAAATCAGTGTTGGAAGACAACATATATGCTCCTCTGTATTGAAGAGAGAGCCAACACTCAGCCACCGGACCACAACGGTGTCCTCTTTCTTCTCAGACAAGTATTGCCTCGTCTTTCTGAACTCCTAAGGTAACACTGAAACGTCTCTTGGAGACTGAGGCAGTTAAAGGTGGACTGTAGTAATAATTACAACATGTGGAGTTACGTCATACTGTCAGTAACAGTGCCTCCTTTATCTCATGCTGCATACTGAAGTGCTATGTATTTACTCCCAACATGTCCAGCCCAGCACACTGTATTTAGGGAGAACATGACACTGGATCAGAGGATGATAGAAACACTTGTGCTGCTACTCTCTGGGGAAGGTCCCTCTCTCTTAATTAGGAACTCATTGAGGCCGCTCCGGGCCTGCAGTTTATCTCACTCTCACTCGCACGCTCACTCTCCACTCTCACTCTCTCGCTCTCTCACAGACACACACTCCCACACACGCGCTCTTGTAAAACAATGGGCGAGAGTGTGCGAACCCTGGATGGCAACAGCAAAGCAATCACAGCGTAGCAATGCCCCCCCACGCCTGGCCCATTAATAACTGTAATACACACACTGCGCCCTAGCCACCTCCGCCGCCAGCCCGCCGAGAGCACCACTGACACTTTAATGGCCATTTTTTACTTTTGTTTTTAAATAATGCATGTGTTGCTTGTCAGCACTGCTTCCAGTTTCCCTCATCTCCCCGTTGCAGCATTCCTTTGTAGAGAAATGTCAATGGGGACCTGTGTTTTCCTGTGGCTGGCGCTCTATAAGCTGCATTCATCATACCTGGGAACGTGTAGTAGTGAATATGTGTAAATCTTATGTTGTGGGGACCTCAGTGTTAGTGTATCTCCTGGCTCCTCAGCTGCTGCAGGCGCCTAACTAAGGGCGGTTCTCTTCTTTCCAGTCAGAAGCTCTTCATACACTGCAGCCGTGTCACTGTGGCCAGGGCTGGAGGAGGAGGGCTGAGGGCTGACGTTACATGTCTCGTACAGGCTTGACAGTGTGCCAATGTTGTGGTCTGGGCGTCAGGGGTGTGGCGGTTCCACCAGGCGTCAGGGGTGTGGAGGTACCGCCGCCCCCACACGCTTCGGCGGTGTAGTAGTCGATCAGGGGCGCTGGAGGGCGGCAGCCAATTGTCAAGTGCCGCCCTAGGCGATCGCCGAATCTTGCCTAATGGGAGGGCTGGCCCTGGGTGCCGCTGACTGTCCTCACCTGGAGATTGTGCTAATGGGGGTGGTAATGTGACTAAGGGGGGTGGAGGATGGAGGGAACGGGAGTTCGAGGGTCAAGGAGTTTGATTTCCTGTATTGATGGATCAAGGACTAACCAGAGCTGTATGTAACATACTGTATGAGGCACAGTCATGGGTGTCTTTGTACAGACTTTCTCTGACAGACACCTCTGATCATTACACACGGATGTTATCACTGTAAGCATCTCATTAGGCTAGCTGGAGGTTCCATCATCTGCAGTTGGGGCACATGTACTTGTGCTATCGATTCTACGTTTCCCTGTTCATCATAAACCTCTTGAAATCAATAGGCATAACAAACAATGTGGTGTTCTGTATTATATTTCTGATTTCATTCATTTCAATTCCTGTGGCTGCGCAATGATTTCCTATGATTTCATTTCCCAAGCTTGACAATAAAGCCCTAGTACGTTGCTGAAGTGGTGGTTGTTGTCCATTTGAATGACTCTGTTTTCTCTCCTCTCTGTAGGAAACACGTTGTGTAAATCAGGAAGCATTGCTGTCTTCGGGAACGTCGTGTACAGCGGGCTGCTCAACGAGCACCTCTGGCGTTTAGGAGTTCCTCTCTTCACAAGGCTGGTAAGAGCAGCTCTGGCCCCTCACATCACACTCACTTCTCACACTTACCTCCGTTTTTGTACTGAGCGTCTCACGTGGCTCCGTGGTGCAGGGGAGAATTCAGGTGGATGGATATCTGCCTGTAGTCTCGCGTGGCTGGGTTTGATGCCTCTACTGTTGACATCTTGTTATGCGAAGTTGTCATATGTTCCATGATCTGAAAGTCCTGCAGAGTAAGTTTTAAGGCAACGAATCCCCACCACATCTAAGCTGTTTGTTGAATTTTTTACTCTTTTGAAAGGCTTTGGTTCCTCTGAAGGTTTGAGCTAAAGCTAAGAAAGCCCCATGTGAAGATGTCAACAAAATCTTCTACATTCTTCTCTGGCCGTAGATACAGAGGTGAAGGCATATGTGTTTTTTTTTTTCTCTGCCTATGAGGTTCATATAGAGAGACAGTCTAGTTTCCTTTAGAAAAAGAGCATAACCAGCGAAATAATTCATGAAATGTAGTTTCATGCAGACAGCCTAAGGGAAAATTACAAGATTATAATTAAGGGCTTGAGAGTACAAGTTGATACGGGTTAAGAATTAATGACAAGTATTTAGCGCTTTCTGTCAAAAGAAAATTAAATGTTGGTTTAGACTTAGATATAATCAAAATAAATAAAATCATCGTACTTTGGAATCTGCTGATGTCAGTAGTCATACAGCGCTAAGAAACGATGGCCAACTCAACATTGGGTAACTTGTTATATGTTATAAGTTCATAGATTTTCTGTTCGGTTTCAGCGTTATTATGGATGTTTACAATTGGACAGATCTGTCATGCTTCTGTCAGTTATGAGCACAAATAAATTGCATGACTGTATATCAATTGGCTTGTTTTCGTTACCAAAATGGTAGGAGTACAAAACTAGAGACATCCTCTTGAGAGAAATATGAACCAAATATTGTGGCTCCAGGCCAAACACAATGCTGGAGATAAGTTTCTTTCCAAGTGTGTGCTTCTAACAGTTTGCTACACCATGTGTCCAGTTGGTATCCTATTATCTGTATGGGTGTGGTCCTATGTGGTCACCACAAAAAGTCAGCATGCTATGTCAAATTTAGAACCAAAAATTAGGGTACATAAAAATGGAAAACGTTTATGGTACAGAAACTTTAGTACAGATACTTTTCCTGCAACTTTGCTGATAGGAATATCGAAATATGTCCAAAAAAAGTCTACTGAACGCACACACAGACACAAAACAAAAACCCACCAATATAAACCAAGAAACACACACTCTCACACACACACTGACACACTGACACACACACACACACACAGACACACACACACACACACACACACACACGCACACGTACACACACACACACACACACACTCAGAGAGAGAGCACAATAAATGATTCAGAGCTTGGTGGCTTGTGCTGAGGTGAAGCCTTTGAAGGATGAGGAAGTGATAAAGACATCGAACAGCCTACCTGTCAGGGGCATTTATGCACTGGAAATGTGCCTCTGTTGTGTTTGGCCAATGGGGAGAGTGGGACAACACAACAGTTTCTCAGGGTTCACCAGTCACTGACAATAATACTGAGGCTTCATACTTTCAAATATCACTAACAGGTCAGTACTTATCGTACAAAATCTACCCAGTTTCTGTATTTCGACAAGTATACCTATTTTAATTGTTTTACAATTGTAGTCTTGTAAGTTGCATTTACAATACTATGAACGATTTGGAAGGCTGTCTCTCCTTATCACTCACTCACTCACTCACTCACTCACTCACTCACTCACTCACTCACTCACTCACTCACTCACTCACTCACTCACTCACTCACTCACTCACTCACTCACTCACTCACTCACTCACTCACTCACTGACTCACTCACACCCTCTCTCTCTCTCTTTCTCTCTCACACTCACACACACACACACACACACACACACACACACACACACACACACACACAGATAATAGCCACCCTGTCGTGTAGATTTTCTCCGTGTTGTTCCTGCAGTCTGTTCCGCTGCTGCTTGGCGTTGACCGGACTCTGCCGTGCTTTGCTCTGAGGCCAGAGGTACACTGAGGACTACTTGTTGATAAGGAAGCGTGTTGTGTTGTATTGTGTTGTGTTGCCGTTCACACTGTGACAGCAAGGTGTGGCAGGCAGTGTGCGGTATGGTAGTCACTGTGCTTGCCCCTCACACAGACAGACACACCAGGCCTGGCCCCGGAGTGATTTTAGCATGACAGACTAGCATGAGAGGCTCACACAACCCCTAACTGCTGTTGCTGTACACTGCCAGTACACCATGTAAACACTGCGTTATTTACATTAGATAGACTATACAGTACCGCCTGTGTGTGTGTTGCTGTGTTTGGTGAACTCAATGTATGTGTACTGTATGTGTTTGTTTGATGTTGGGTACTTTCTTTTATTTTGAAAGACTAGTTCATTTATTGGGATTGACAATATGTTTGGCTGCAATTTGAAAGTAGAACACCCACTGCCGTTTTTCAGAGAATTTCAGATCATTTTTAAGTACATTTCCTTAAATTCTTGGCCTATTTCCCCAGCGCTAAAACCTTTGAGGATGGTTCCAGAAGTCTTAGCTATGAGCCTGATCCTCCTCATATAGAAATGTTGATATCTACCTGTGGATAAAAGCACAGAAAAAGGATCCTTAGCAGCTGTTCTTGAAACGCTTTAAAGTGAATTGTCATTAGAGACAGTCCTTCTACGAGACACAGAATGGGGGATCCTTTCTTCCTGTATTTGGGTCAACCAGCACAAAGCCCATTAGCTGAAGCAGCTGAGACCAGCCACCACAGACTCAACTATGTGAGAAATGGGGATGGAGCTGGGGTGAGAGAACCATGTCTAGTGTATACAGAGACCCTTAGGACCCCGCGCTCAAGGCTGTGGCCAGGGCTCAATGCTCAGGGGACCACAGCTCAATGCTCTCACTATAAAGGTCTCTCTATGATCTGATGAGAAGAACAGGGCATGAGAAGAACATCAGCAGATATGAGGTTATTCCTGATAACAAGCACTGGGATTACCATGAAAACTCCACTCAAAAAACGATATTTAGAATCGATAATTAGTCCACTGTTGATACAGTCCCACATTATTTAGCATGTCAGCAGTCAACTTTTAAAGATATTTGACAAAGTGTCACTTGCCACATCATCATGTTGATGCGTTTTTGCATCACCTGCAGCGACAGTGGACTAACGAACAGAAATATTAAAAGATAATTGGATGTATTTTTCCTTTAAGAGGAGGGAGATCCTGAGCTGAGGGTGGCCATTTTAGGGCTGAATAAAGTGCTTCACTTCCTTTCTCTCTCTGAATGCTTTAGGCTCTTGACTCCATAATGGACAGCCGAGTCCCCTGGGGGAGTCTAGACGTTGGTGGGAAATCTAAATGGGCGGGAAAGCCACTAGAGTCCTGCTAAACACTATAGAGGATGGAAAAATGGAACTTGGTGAGAGAATAGAGGTGGGAGAGTAGGAGGACGTAATGAAGATGGCCGGGCCCAGACGCTCCATCTTCTTCCCCATTCTCTTTCTATTCCCAGTTTCATCGGTAATTAAGGTTATCCCTGGAAAGGAGACATGGGGATTATTTGATGCTAAAATTAAATCACATTCTCATTTTATTTTCTCCATTCTACCTTTTTTCGAATCCCTGAACCCTCTTTCCCCCCTCCTCCCTCCCTCCATTTTTCTCTCCGTCTCTCCGTTTGCTCCCTCCCTCCCTCTCTCTCTTCGCTCTCTCTCTCTCTCTCTCTCTCTCTCTCCCTCTCTCTCTCTTCGCTCCTTCTCTCTCCTTCTCTCTCTCTCTCTCTCTCTCTCTCTCTCTCTCTCTCTCTCTCTCTCTCTCTCTCTCTCTCTCTCTCTTCGCTCCTTCTCTCTCTCTCTCTATCTCTCTCTCCTTCTCTCTATCTCTCTCTCTCTCTCTCTCTATCTCTCTCTCTCTCTCTCTTCGCTCCTTCTCTCTCTCTCTCTCTCTCTCTCTCCCCTCAGTTATTTATGAGGAGGACTTGAAATAGACTTCAGTATTTGATAAAAGCGTGATCCTTAATCTGAGTTGCCTGAGAAGTGCATTTCATTTTATTTCCCGTCAGAGATTGATGGAGGAGAGGGGGGGGGGGCGCTTAGCCAACGTGATTGCTAATGTAAATCCATTGAGTCTGGTGGACATGTAAAAAGATATGGATGACTTGTACGTTAATGCCCACAATAAGAGATGGTGTGTACACAGTGGTGGAGAGGCTCTGTTGTGATCTAGCAATAACAAGAGAACAAAGTAGTGAGAAATGTATTACTTATTCATGAGCTATTTCAAATAGTATAGCTATGTCTAAAATTAACCGCCATTTTAACCGCCATCGATTTAAAAAAATATATATATACAAATGCTTGACAGAATATTTGGAGTTCCTAAAATAACCGTCTGGTGTTTTACATTTCAACAATAAATTCCTCGTTTTTTAAAAGTGGTTTAAAAAGGTTATAAATTGAAGATGACAGTAGCGCCATATGAACGAGGCCCCTTGTGTGCCCAAATCGCTCAAAGCCAGCTGCAAACTACAAATGTAACCCTCCTTATGTGACAATTACTGATGGCTAACATAACCTGAATGTATCTCTTCTGTTCATTACCACAATGTTCTCTATGGCTGGCAAATGTTCTTTTGGATCCTACAACAAATTAGCTCATCCCCCAGGACATATTTTACTGGATGATCCAGCACTGGAGGAAGCCACAGAAACCACTCCAGCTCTCCGTAGTCTGCCCTGGTTGCCACAGGGTTAAAATTAAAAGCTTTAGCTCCCAGTCGTGTCTTGTTGATATGTTTAGAAATTTGCTGAGGAAGGCTCATTGTTACAATGTTGTCTCTCCCCTTAACAGCCGCCAGATGGAGAACACACTAAAGCATGTAATGTAATGGAGGTCTCTCATCACCCACACCCACCGCGCAGCACAGAGCTTTGTTCACACCCCTAACCAAATTCTTCTTTCATATAATATACCTAATGCATATTTCTACCAAAAACACTTTGGTCCATCTGAACCCCCTTGGTTTTTCTTGACCACTCCACTTTCTGGTTGATCCTGGCTGAAACAAGATAGACACACACACACACACACACTGAAAACACACACTGAACACACTCACAGCCTTTGCAGAAAAGTATAGAAGACGGGGAGTCTCCAAGTTCCGCTTGGCATACGTTCAGTACATTCAGTCTTTATTGGTGCTACATACAGTGTTTTCTCACTGACCCTCATACAGCTGAAGCTGCCATAACTCAAGTACATCCTCTCAGAGAGTGATTTTCTCACTCCCGCCTCAGATAGCCCGCCACCATCAATAGCATTATCATCAACAGAAAGCCCTCTTCCCTCCCACTCTCTCCATCACCAGCCCCCCACCAACCCCCTCCACCTCCATCCCCCTCCTTGGGATGCTGAATTTTACAGTACCGTCTGTGAGATCCCGGTTTGTTCGGCGTGCAGCACCGCACTCCTCTATGCGGAGGAACACGGCTCCAGTGGAGGAATGCTGCAGGCAGCTGTCAAGCGTTCTAGTACAGCCTCCGCGCTGTACTGACTGATTCAACATTCACCAATAAGAGACAGCAAAAGGCAAGACAGAGTGAGAGAAAACCGAGTGGGAGAGGGCAAGGGAGAAAGGGAGAGGGAGAGAGCAGGATAGAACGAGAGAGAGAGAGCGAGAGAGAGAGAGAGAGAGAGATGTGGAGAGACAAGAATATCAACTGAAAAAAAGAGGTTAGAACACCTCTCCAGCTTCCTTTCCTCTCTCCTGTCTGCTTCTTCTCTGTGTGACTGAAACAAGAGGAAAAAGGGCTTTTGAACATTTAAGGGCAAAGGAAGCAGCTGTCAGAGAGAGAAGAGAAGAGGGGAAATCTAGTCGAGCCCCATTGAACAATTGAGAGGGAGGGCTGCCCCAGTGGAAGAAGGACCAGTAAAGCGCTCGTTCCAAACGATCGGACTCACCTCTCTTCCTGACTCCCAAACTGGCTGGACTTGTCCCACTGCTCAGCCCACACTCTCCGCCGTGCCTGCACCCCTACCTGTCCCACATCCGAAATGATGATGTATTTTTGGGTGAGTACTGTTACCACGGACAGTTTCTCTCTTTTTGTTTACCATAGTGTTGACTCGGACTGCAGAGGCAGGTAGAGTGTGAATGCTCAATGATGCATTGGTGTGTGTGTGTGTGTGTGTGTATAGATGTGTTAGGAATGTTACCCAACGACCCGGTTGGTGGTGATTTCATTAGTGTAGTTTTGTAGCAGTTGGTCTCAATGTGTTTGCACACATCTACAATGGTTCCATTTCTCTTCCGTTGTGGCCGGGTGTGTTTGTATCACATATCCCACATGCATGAACAGAGTTGATGGTTATTCAACTTGCATGTGTTGTTTTATTGATGGGAGAACACTGTATTGTTTAACCATAATCTATAGAGGCCTGCCACTTCTCCCTCTTTACACCAAAGATTTATTTAACTGGATGTTATTTTCACCTTACCATAATTCTTCCTCCGTTCATATTCTGCAGACGTAGTTAACAATTAAACACACCGGCATGTATGCATCATTTGAAGCAATATCTGTTTATTTTAGTTCCTCAAAGTGTTGGGGCTGGAACTGGCACTTTCGGGGGCCACATTTTAGATTCACTGTTTACGAATATCTTCTTTGAACGTTTTTTTATTTTATTTCCCATTTTCTCGTCCATAGCTTAGTCATTTTTATTCCACTCCAAAATATTTTTTACCGTGAATAAGTCACATAAAACATACAGTAAGAGTGTGTACAGTGCTTTATCCAGAGGTGCTAATTAATTGTGTATGAGATCATTGGTGATTAGTCAGATCAGTTGTGTCTGCTGTGTGGTTTTCTTTCCCCTCCCCACCACAACAATCCCCACTCAATACCCTCTGCTATTCCTCCCTTCTACATTGAGATGTCTACAGTAATGCAGATTGCAGCTCCTTGCAATCCATATCAATTTACAGACGTTCTCTGCTTTCTTCCCACTACCCTCCATACCAAGTCACAGTAAACTTAATGATTTGAAAAACACATCATTTCCCTCCAATTATCTAACTGTGGTGGAATTGGGGTTGCGTCTGGTCCGTAGTGGGAACGTAGGGTGTGCTTGTGGCTATCGATTGCCCGTTTTTGATTTCAGGGAGGGGAGAATCGGCTGTGGAGAAACTACTTGACTCTACCAGCCTCCAGTTCAGTCCATTCTGAGGCTCAGAATTATTTGTTATTTTCCATAAAAGCAACAGCCAAGTGCATGAATAATACAGAATGTTATATATCAAAAACATGACATATAGTGGAGCCCTACTCCCTACCCCCTCTAGTACTGCAGTTTAGATAGAGTACAATTGGCCGACACAGGCCTACCCAGCAGTCAAAGCAATTAAGTGTTCCTGGTGCTACGTGCTAACAGGGGTTTGATGCTAATTGGGAAAGGCATCTCCATGTCTTTGAGCGAGCAGGCCTCTTTGAAGGTGTGTGTGTGCCACGGGGCTCCCTTGCTCAATCTCATCTAACTACCCCTCCTCTTTCATCGCCACAATTCAGCTGTTCCCTTCCTTTGCGACGGCCACACAGATGCATGCTGGGAGAAGTAGCGGGCGGTGGTGGGTGGTAGCGGTGTGGTGGCCTGCCTGGGCATGGACAGTGTGACACAGAGGGGAACTGGCTGGGACATCTGGGATCTTTATCTAACCCAGTTAATCTGGGGGAAGATTTACACGATGCTGTGGTGTGTGTTGTTGTCACCCAGCATTTAGTTACTGTGGCAGGGGAGGGAGGGAGGGAGGGAGGGAGCGTCTCTCTCCTGTTTGAGGTGCAGGTGTTGAGCATTACCTGTCGTCCCTCCGGAGGCCTGTCAACACTGGATCAGTCTGGGGAACCTGCGAGCTCCCCTCATTAGAATATTTATTCACCAAGCAGATGTTCTTATCCGGGGCAATTACCTTTGGCTTACATTTCCCTGTTGCCCCCTGATATAGATGAATGTGTATACAAAGACAGGCCCTGGTTATGCAGTGTACTCCTGGGTACCACCCACCACCAGCTCCTTCCTCCTCACAGAAGTCTCCAAACAGCAACAGACCGTCTGGTCAGTGTTAGTTGCTGCCTTCCTCACCCCAACACCACCTCCACCTCTGTCACTAGAGGTGGAGCAAACTGGAATAATATTAGAGATGGACGATTGAGGAATGGAGAGATGGTCGAATGAAGATATGGGGGAATGGAGGGGTGGCCTGTTTACCTACCATTGTCTCCACTCGTTTGTTCCTTTGCATTAGAAGAGGATTTGAGGAGGGGAGACAACGTGCATGTTTCTGTCCTCCCCTGAATGCCATGAATAATTGAGCAGGGCAGGGCCTTGGCTGCTGAGCAGAGAGCCTGGTATTGGGGGGAGAGCAGAGTGGATATATGGCTTCCTTGGCTGGCATGGAGCATTGGTTTACTGTTGACTTCCCCAACACACCACCAACACACTCACTCACGCTACATTTTAATTTGAGCCAGTTTGCTACAGCAGGAAAATAATCCTGCAGCAACAGGAAATGGGAATTATTATGTGGATTAACATTTTTGTCCATTAATATCAAGTCTAAAATGTCAAAGTGACCTCAAATACACTCCAAATTTTACATTTGAAGCACTGCAGGAAAGTTCTCCTGCAACAGGATAATCAAATTACTGCAGTGGCTGTGCCAGTCCCCACCACTGAATCCACCGAATCTTTCAGTGTGTTTGACCTATTTTAATGGTTTGCTTGTGTGTTTGAAACAACGTGGGGTTCCATGGATAGACAATGCCTAATGTGTTGTGCCAAGGCATCACGTTACTGAGCCAAGAGGCTATATTATGTATGTATATTAAAACAACTCTGGGAATACTCTGTCGTTCGTGATTCAGTACTGTAATGACATCGTTATGAAAAGTTAGTGTTACTATGTTTTGTCAGAACGAAGAACAAAGAAAAGTCTACCAGCACAAACTACTGCACCTTTTGAATGACTCATATTAGCCATGAAACTGTCATGATTTGGATGACAGCTTTTAATTGGATAAAAACATTTGCGTTAATTAAGTGTAGTAAAACACGTGCATCTGGCATTAAATCTGAACTCTACAAAATGTACATGGAGGTCTTTATCTGTCTGACTAGTGGAGGCTGCTGAGATGCATGGAGGATTGAGGCTGCTGAGATGCATGGAGGATTGAGGCTGCTGAGATGCATGGAGGATTGAGACTGCTGAGATGCATGGAGTGTTGAGGCTGCTGAGATGCATGGAGGATTGAGGCTGCTGAGATGCATGGAGGATTGAGGCTGCTGAGATGCATGGAGGATTGAGGCTGCTAGGATGCATGGAGGATTGAGGCTGCTGAGATGCATGGAGGATTGAGGCTGCTGAGATGCATGGAGGATTGAGGCTGCTGAGATGCATGGAGGGTTGAGGCTGCTGAGATGCATGGAGGATTGCAGTGTATGGAAGCCGAGCGGATCTGCCATTTAGGACGGGTGGCCGGGCAGCAAGTCCAGGCTGCTGGTTTCATATTGCAAGATGAAGTGTCTGCGATCGTTTTTTAATGTATTAATTGATCTGTGTCCTCAGACAGACGAATAAGGAGTAGTGTCATGTAGACTCTTTAGTACTCCCTGAGACGCTTTCATTAGCTGGTGCTCGCCGCCTCTCACTCCACCCCCATCCCAGGCCACTGTCGCTGTCGCCCCTCACTTACCTGACGGCCCTAATATCTCTGGACGCTTTCATCTCCCTGCCCCTGATAGTACTCCAACACAGCCGCCACGAACAACCTGGGGCTTACATCATCAAACGAGAGGTATTTCCTTTTTAAGGTGTTTTTTAGTAGTGCTTCACTTGAAAGGAACCTATTAAGAATATGAAGTTACTCCCAGCATGGGTTAATGCCGGTTAATAACCATTCATTAACTTTCATAGGCAGGTTTTACAACTCATGGCACACAGACACAGGCTAGTGTCATGGCATGGAACTTTGGTGTTCTAGAAAGCTTTGGTGTTCTATAAAGTTTGGGGTGCTCTAAAGCTTTGGGGTTCTATAAAGTTTGGGGTGCTCTAAAGCTTTGTGAAGGAAGTATTATCGTCTACATTCACATTGTTTTTAGCAGGACATGTTTTGTCTTATTTAACAACAAGACAATATGTCTGTGTTGATCTGGCAGTCGAACAACTTTCAGCCTCCAAAACTTTGTGGAAAACATCGTAATTGCACACTCCCTCAGAGCATTTTAAAGAGTGCAGAAGGCTTGGAGGTCAGCCTTCGGACTGAGAAACAGGAAGAAGCATTTTAAAGAGTGCAGAAAACTTGGAGATCAGCCTTCAGACTGAGAAACAGGAAGAAGCATTTTAAAGCGTGCAGAAGGCTTGGAGATCAGCCTTCAGACTGAGAAACAGGAAGAAGCATTTTAACGAGCGCAGAAGGCTTGGAGATCAGCCTTCAGACTGAGAAACAGGAAGAAGCATTTTAAAGAGCGCAGAAGGCTTGGAGATCAGCCTTCAGACTGAGAAACAGGAAGAAGCATTTTAAAGAGCGCAGAAGGCTTGGAGATCAGCCTTCAGACTGAGAAACAGGAAGAAGCATTTTAAAGAGCGCAGAAGGCTTGGAGATCAGCCTTCAGACTGAGAAACAGGAAGAAGAGACTGAGATCCTCAATCTGAACCCATTCCTTCAGTCTGGGATCAGTAGCGATCAGTACTCTTCCCCCCCCCCCCCCCCCCCGGGCCTAATGGGTCTAGAGCCCAGCTAATTGTAATTAGACTCCGACAGCGGGTTTTACTCGCAGGATTTTCACACCGCAGTCCTCTTTGATATTAGCTGTACAGCTGATAAGGAGATTAGATACTGGAGAAGGATGGAAGAGAGAGAAGGATGGAAGAGAGAGAGGGATGGAGAGAGAGAGGGATGGAAGGAGAGAGGGATGGAGAGAGAGAGGGATGGAAGGAGAGAGGGATGGAGAGAGAGAGGGATGGAAGGAGAGAGGGATGGAGGGAGAGGGGGATGGAGGGAGGGAGAGAGGGATGGAGGGAGAGAGGGATGGAGGGAGAGGATGAGAGGAGGAGGGGGGAAATAAAGGGGGCTCTTCTTAAATTACAGAAAGAGGGGAAATCACTTGCAAGTTTAGCTGAGGAAAATATATCTGGACGCAGTAAAAGCCTTGCTCTCGCTTATTGTACCTTTTATCATTAGCACTTTCATACACATGGTCAGCCTCCCAGGGAAAAGTCATTATCCAGCTGTGCTGTTATTTTTCTGCTGTTTCCTCCTGGTGGAGTGTGACTTCAGGGCCATAGCCAGCGCACCGTTTAATGTCTTCCAACACAATAAAGAACTCTAGCCTTAATGATGTGGGATTGGATGGCCATGCCTCAGGTTGTCCAGGGGCTTGTGAGGCGTTACTGGGACGGCCATTTTGCCTCGGCGCTGTGGAGGCTACACGTCAATTCAGCTCCAGCCATTCCAGAGAGAGGAAAAATAAAATGTGTTTTAGTGATTAAAGGCCAGATCGTTCAAGGAGTTCTTTTTTTCATGAGGCTGAGACAGAGAAAGACAGAGAGGGAAAGCGGCTTTAACAACTGCCTGGAAACAATGGACAGCAGAGGTGCCAGCTGGGTAGTAAAATAGAAACTGACTAATCCACATATGTTAGACACTAGCAAAGACGTTAGCATTGTAATATTACATCAGATAGGATGATATACTGTACATTAGTTTCCCGGCCGTGAGTCAGTGAATGGACACGAATGTGTTAGATTGTACAACGCAGCGTATCCTGGAGAATAATACACGGAGCCAAAGCCCAGCCCCCATTTCACCTGCAGCATCGGCTCACCCCCCCCCCCCTCCCCACTGTGCTCAAGGACTAGGGTAATGAAATATTGAGGGAGGCTTACGGCACCAACTTAACAAAAAAATATGATCTATAGAGAAACTGGAACAAAGGTTCAACCATTTTGCCCCCTTTTATGATGTCTTACACATACTTAAGGCTAATCAATAAGATAAGACATCATGGATGATTGAACACTGATTGGAAAGATAACTCATAGGCTTTAGGCTCATAGTGTGTGTCAGCAAGACTTAAGAGACAGGATTTATTTCCGGGCAATTTAGAGAATTCAGTCATTTAAAACGAGACACAGTCAGAGTATAAACCCTTTATCACAGTCTGTCTGGTCAGAGTATAAACCCTTTACCACAGTCTGTCTGGTCAGAGTATAAACCCTTTACCACTGTCTGTCTGGTCAGAGTATAAACCCTTTACCACAGTCTGTCTGGTCAGAGTATAAACCCTTTACCACAGTCTGTCTGGTCAGAGTATAAACCCTTTACCACAGTCTGTCTGGTCAGAGTATAAACCCTTTACCACTGTCTGTCTGGTCAGAGTATAAACCCTTTACCACAGTCTGTCTGGTCAGAGTATAAACCCTTTACCACAGTCTGTCTGGTCAGAGTATAAACCCTTTACCACAGTCTGTCTGGTCAGAGTATAAACCCTTTATCACAGTCTGTCTGGTCAGAGTATAAACCCTTTACCACAGTCTGTCTGGTCAGAGTATAAACCCTTTACCACAGTCTGTCTGGTCAGAGTATAAACCCTTTACCACAGTCTGTCTGGTCAGAGTATAAACCCTTTACCACAGTCTGCCTGGTCAGAGTATAAACCCTTTACCACAGTCTGTCTGGTCAGAGTATAAACCCTTTACCACAGTCTGTCTGGTCAGAGTATAAACCCTTTATCACAGTCTGTCTGGTCAGAGTATAAACCCTTTACCACAGTCTGTCTGGTCAGAGTATAAACCCTTTACCACAGTCTGTCTGGTCAGAGTATAAACCCTTTACCACAGTCTGTCTGGTCAGAGTATAAACCCTTTACCACTGTCTGTCTGGTCAGAGTATAAACCCTTTACCACAGTCTGTCTGGTCAGAGTATAAACCCTTTACCACAGTCTGTCTGGTCAGAGTATAAACCCTTTACCACAGTCTGTCTGGTCAGAGTATAAACCCTTTACCACAGTCTTTCTGGTCATGTAATAACTAATTCCCGGCACATACAAACACCAAAAAGCTTATTTTGAAATATTTTTCCATTTGTGTTCAGAATATATGTTTTATCCACACAATTTGTTCAAGTAGAGCATGTGCCTCATAAATCCTCTTGTTTTGCCCTGTTGCACTGTGGGTAATTCCATGAGTATGTCTCATATGGCGATTCTTCATCCTGTCACCAGTGTTGGAACAGAAGGCATACACATCACTAACACGTCTGTGGCATGGATATGCCCTGAAGTGTCAGTTCCCACACACAAAAACAATTGGAGGAGAAGCCCCAGTGAGAATGGGAAAAACATATCCACTGGCACTTTGCCAAGCATGATAAGGAATTCACTTCACTTCACTTCTTCCCCTTTTTTTGGAGGGGGGGGTGGGGGGGGGGGGGGGGGGGGGGAGTGAGGGGTTGGGGGGTGGATGGTGTTTCCACTCTTCCATATACACGTATTGAAATAGAATTATCAGGTTATGTACTCATAAAATGAAAACAAAATAATATGCTTTAAGTCAGAGTTGCCAGTTGCTTGTGATATCCTGCTAACTCGACATTTTACAGAACATCCAATACGACAAGCTAGTGAACACATTACATTCTCCTGTCTCGACCCTCTCCATACGCATTATTTTATAGAGACAAACACTCTGTATAAAGCTTGTCATTCACTCTTCTCAATCAATCCAGGCCCGTATAAAATCCTCTGCCACGTGCAAAGGCTTACGAAGCAGCGTGGCACCCTGGCAGTAAAATGAATATCAGGAGAGTGGCATTAGTGTTATCTGTTATTGACCGATTTCAGGGGATTTATGACCCTAATTGAGAGGCTTGTCAAAGAGAATGAAGCAAATAAAGAGTGGCTTGGACAGCATGACCCGCCAGTGGCCACTACTACTTCAGCATTCCCTGTAAATTGTACTTGGGATTTTATAAGTCTCAGTGGATGGCTCTTTACTCTCTCAGCCTGCGTCCTCTGGCCATGCCCCGGGCCTACCTCCCCTACCCCTCCTCTCTTCAGCTCAGGCACACACAGGCTCTGGATGATGAGGACCGGTACTTCATTTCACCCCATGTCAGTGCTGGACTCTATACTCTATATATATGGCAGTGAAGTGGAGAGAATTTAATAGGGGGTAGTTTGTGTGTGTTTGTGTGTGTGTGTGTGTGTGTGTGTGTGTGTGTGTGTGTGTGTGTGTGCGTGTGTGTGTGTGTGTGTGTGTGTGTGTGTGTGTGTGTGTGTGTGTGTGTGTGTGTGTGTGTGTGTGTGTGTGTGTGTGGTGTGTGTGTGTGTCTACAGAACACATAAAGGCAAACAATCATTGTTGAAATGGAATATGTGTGCGTCAGTCACATGTATTTACATGTGTGATACGATTGGGATATCATGTGTCCATTCTGCCCATGAAGTGACCCAGCAGCCTGTGTCTTTTCATACGCCCAACAGCCTTAATGTGTGCTGGCCAAAGCCCCCGTTAAACTAGACTAGAAAGAGAAATATTCAGCAGTGTGGAGGTGGCTCTCTTCGTCTGTGCAGAGGAGCCCATACATATGACTGAGGTTCAGCTGATAAATAATTCTAATTGAAATGCTGTATAATGTGACGCTTTTTTTTTTTTGTTGCCCCAAAATATATATATATAAGTGCATACGTGTTTCGGAATAATGTGACGGCAGCCACACAGCCATGTCGTGTGCATGTCGTTTTTCATTGCACTTCATGGTTCAACTGACAATCCCACCAAATCTTTGGTTGCTCTAATGTGTTTGTCTGTGCAGACAAATCACCACTGGCTCTCTCTGAAGAGAAAGAAAGCAGCCTAGTCTGAAAGCAGTGTGTCAGATCTCTATACTGGTTAAATATTTTACGACCTGCACCCAATAAGATTTGACTTTTGTTCACCACTAAACACTTCCAAATGAGCAGTGAATATTGTAGTGTAAGTGTATGGGTTGCACGAGGTCAACTCTTTCTGTCTCTCTCATTCCGACCCTATTCTTAATGGCTTTGGTTGTGTACAGAATGCACTAACTTGGTTTAAAAGCACTTTAGTTTACTGTGGTTCTGACATTGCGTGCTGCTATTGCATTGGGGCCTGCAGCAAAATGCAGAGGGAAAAATCTGAGGCATTGAGACAGTTTGAAATCAAAATGAGTTATAACAAGGGGTTTACTATTGAATACAATTCTGGTCTCTCAGGGGAGATGAATTTTTTATACCCATTGATATTCATAGGATATCATGTAGCGTTTATTCTGTACCTCAGAGGAGCATTTGGTCTCTGCTGTTTTAAATTATGCAGCAGTTTTTGTATTACTACGATGTAGAGACACTGTCAATGTTGGATGTTTACAGTAAACAATGTTGAGACACGTTCTACAATATAATTGTATATTCTATCTTCTTCAACAATATTACAACGCCACGTTCTCATTCTTAATTCTGTTACAGCCTATGGGCTTATTGGTTGTTAAATGTCATCTTCAGGATTTAAGGACATGCACTTTATCGTGTTGTTGGAGAAACAAAAAACACAGCAGTTCCACCTTAAAATACGTTTTTTTTTTTATGCAATATGGTTACAGTACATTTAAGAATAATTAAATCAATTTGAGGTGCTATTGCAAAGCATAATTTGACAATTATTATAATTTGTTGACGTTATAATAACTTTTCAATAACTATTTGTCTTGGATTACTTCCTGTTGAGATTTTTTTTTTAAACAGTGTTAGGTTTGGGGAGACTTTGAAATTGAATGTGAGTGTTAAGTTGTTGATGTGATAAAGTTGGGACGCTGTATGGGTTTTGAGGAGTCTGCGTGGTGCCTTTGTCCTTCAGTGAAGAAGAGGAGAGAACAGAACAGAAATGTGATGACTGATTGATGTGGCGCTGACACACTGGCCAGTTCCCTTGTTCTTTTTCCTCATGCTGTGATGAAACACAAGTCACTGTTACAACCCTCTTCTCATCTAACAGTATCAACAGTGGAGCTGTGGAAGTTTGACAGTGAGCGCAGGAGTATGGTTTTAATTAAATACAAAATTCAATAACCATAACAACACGCCTCATTTATGGTTGGCGAAGTATCGATTTATTTATTTATTTATTTTTATTTAGATACTTGTGCTTTCTTATTTTCTGCACATTTCTCAGGTGGCTATCGATGATTCTCAATTTCACCTAAACCACTCGTGAAAATGTTACTCAAAAAACGGTCACATGTAAACGTGACGTAGGCTACATACGGTGCACCTAGTGACAGGAGTGTTTTGTTATTTCGGAGATTATATGGAGATTATACATCATGTCTCGCATGGTGAGAGTGGTCATCATGGAGTCGCTATAAGATGGCCACACAGCGGTAGGCTAATTGCATACACACCTCTGTGTGTCTAATTTCCTCCAATATGTCGGCTAATGGAATTAAAAAACGTGTTGCCAGTGGAAACTAAGTCCATTAAGTTAAATAATTTAATAATATGCAATAATAATGAGTTAAGATTATTGCTCAATTAGGAAGGAGTGTATGGTTGGCTGTTTCACATTCATTTGAAATCACCTCAGTGTGCAGTAGTTTAATGAGATTATAATGGAATTGATATCGCATAGGTAGTGAGTCAAACCATTACAGGAGAACTCACTAGGAGTCCAATTGTAATCCTGAAAACACTTGTCACAGTTCAAATAGGCTTCTATTTTTGTTATTGTCTGTAGTAGCAATGGTATTAGTGTCAGTAGTCGTATTAGTATCATCTACTGTATTGGATGTTTTGTTAGGGAAGTTTTCATAGAAATATTTAATAGATATATTAATGGTGTGTATTTTGTTTAGTATTGTTATAGTACTGTATCGGTGGTGTCTCCCGTTGATTAAAACACAGGGGACATATTGGGGTTTTAGAGTCTGTATTTCAAGTGGACATTTCACATTCATACTGATCTTAAAAGGTCAGTATAAATTCCAGAGCTTATTCCAGTGTAAAAGTCAGGTAATGTGATCCTCAAGGAGTAGTTCTTCAGTGCCTTTCCATTGGCTTCTGCTGCAGCTTTGACCCTTGACTTTTACACTGATGCTCTGTGTACATTTACAGACTGCCTTAGACCACTGGAACCCAACAGGGAAATACAGCGGGTGAAATAAGTATTGAACACGTCACCATTTTTCTCAGTAAATATATTTCCCAAGTTGCTATTGACATGAAAGTTTCACCAGATGTTAGTAACAACCCAAGTAATCCATACATACAAAGAAACCAAAACAAATAAGTTCAGAAATTAAGTTATGTGTAATAATGTTAAATGACACAGGGAAAAAGTATTGAACACATGAAGAAAGGAAGTTTCAAAAAGGCATGGAAAACCAAGACAACAGCTGAAAACTATCAGTAATTAAAAAGCAATCCAGCCCCCTGTCAGTGCAAATTAATATGAGCTGGTTCAGTCCCAACTGATGGCCTACAAAAAGGTCTCATTGCCAAGGTGTCACACAAGACACATCTCATGATGGGTAAAAGCAAAGAGCTGTCTCAAGACATTCGCAACCTAATTGTTGCAAAACAAAATGATGGCATTGGTTATAGGCGCATTTCTAAGCTTCTGAATGTTCCAGTGAGCACTGTTGGGGCCATAATACGGAAGTGGAAAGACAATCATTTCACCATCAATTTGCCTCGACCAGGTGCTCCTCGCAAGATTTCTGACAGAGGAGTGAAAAGAATAATCAGAAGAGTTGTCCAAGAGCCTAGGACCACTTGTGGAGAGCTTCAAAAAGACCTGCAATTAGCAGGTACTGTTGTCTCAAAGAAAACATTAAGTAATGCACTCCACCGCCATGGCCTGTATGCACGCTCACCACGCAAGACTCCATTGCTGAAAAAAAAGCATGTTGAAGTTCGTTTAAAGTTTGCTGCACAACATTTGGAAAAGCCAGTGAAATACTGGGAGAATATAGTGTGGTCAGATGAGAGCAAAATTGAACTGTTTGGATGTCATAATACACACCATGTTTGGAGGAGAAATGGCACTGCACATCACCCTAAAAACACCATACCAACAGTGAAGTTTGGAGGTGGGAACATCATGGTGTGGGGCTGCTTTTCAGCAAATGGTACTGGCAAACTTCACATAATTGAAGGAAGGATGAATGGGCAAATTTACGAGGAGCACCTGGTCGAGGCAAATTTATGGTGAAATGATTGTCTTTCCACTTCCGTATTATGGCCCCAACAGTGCTCACTGGAATATTCAGAAGCTTAGAAATGCGCCTATAACCAATGCCATCATTATGTTTTGCAACAATTAGGTTGCGAATGTCTTGTGACAGCTCTTTGCTTTTACCCATCATGAGATGTGTCTTGTGTGACACCTTGGCAATGAGACCTTTTTGTAGGCCATCAGTTGGGACTGAACCAGCTGATATTAATTTGCACTGACAGGGGGCTGGATTGCTTTTTAATTACTGATAGTTTTCAGCTGTTGTCTTGGCTTTCCATGCCTTTTTGAACCTCCCTTTCTTCATGTGTTCAATACTTTTTCCCTGTGTCATCTCACATTATTACACATAACTTAATTTCTGAACTTATTTGTTTTGGTTTCTTTGTATGTATGGATTACTTGGGTTGTTACCAACATCTGGTGAAACTTTCATGTCAATAGCACCTTTGGAAATATATTTACTGAGAAAGATGGTGACGTGTTCAATACTTATTTCACCCGCTGTATACATTCAAAGGTGCCGTTTCGTAACATTTTATAGATAACTTAGATATTGAAATATACCTTAATTTCTGAATAAAGCAACTTGAAAGGCCTGAGGAGACTGTATGCATCAGTAGTATGTTATTATTATACATCTCCATTGACACATAATGAATTCTCAAGTTATCAATGATATTCTGTTCTTATTTGCGTTTCAGAAGAGGTGTAGATTGTCTGCTTATCTGGAAAAATGGTTGCTATCATGCACATAGCATCTTTTATGTTGAATGCCATTACCTTAGAGCTCTTCCTCACAGTGATTCATGACACAGAGACTCAGTCTTCAAATGAGGTTTTGGGACCCAGGAAGTGGAGAAATGACGGTGAGAATGAAATGGATGAATCAGTTAGATAGGGTTGTGTGCTGTACTGTATATGGGGGTGGTGTCTGTACAAGCATGCAACTAGGAATATGTGTCCATATGGGTGCACGTGTGTGTGTGTGTGTGTGTGTGTGTGTGTGTGTGTGCGTGCGTGCGTGCGTGCGTGCGTGCGTGCGTGCGTGCGTGTGTGCTTAATTAATAGGAAAACCCAGTAAAGAGGATTGTGTTCTCATGGATCCCTTAATCTTCTGAATTATCAGTTTAATAACAAGAAGCCATTTGTAGATTAGCCAGATCCAACTCCCAGAACGTGCTTGTGTACAATCTACTAAATGCTTTGAGTGTTGATGCTGTAAAACCTGTTTATCCCCTCTTCTCCATCTGTTCATGTGTAACTTCACCTTGATATACTGTATGTGCTAATGCTCCCACAGGACATTATATCAGACCGTGTGTCTGTGTCTGTGTCTGTGTCGGTGTCGGTGTCTGTGCCGGTGCCGGTGTCTGTGTCTGTGTCGGTGTCGGTGTCTGTGTCTGTGTCGGTGTCGGTGTCGGTGTATGTGTCGGTGTATGTGTCTGTGTCTGTGTTTGGATACGTCCCTTTAACATGCTAGTAAAGAGAAGAATGAATGAGCCCTCTGATAGATGGTCTATATCAGTGGCTCAGTTTCATATCAGCTCCCTAACTCTGTTAATTACCACTCGTGCAGCTTCCATGCTGGTTATCCATGCACACGCACTGCATATGAAGCATGGTAAAAGCCTTTAGATTTATCATAACCCTGGACTCTTTATGCCCTCAACACACGTCGATCTCACCTGAACCTCTTGTGGTAACAAGACAGATGAATCAATGAATGATATTCACATTGTGGGAGACAGGGAGAGACAAGAGATAATATCAGGGAACTACCGGGATGTTTCGAACACACAGGGTTGTGTCTGTGACACACTGATCTCTGGTTGTAAAAGAGGGCCTTCTGAACAATTTTATGCACTAATTGTGGTCTCATCCATTCATTTCTAATGACCGGTCATTGTTTACCGGGAACACCACTGGTTCAATCATCAACATTTATTTTTTGTGTTCAGATGCCCTGTGTGGACAAAGTCATGGAACCTTACACTAATCAGATTAAATGAACTACATTTTTAACACAACAGGAGGGTTAATCAACGTAATTGTTTACGTGTAAAGAACAGCTTGTGATTTGAAAATCCGTATGAGATTTTTAAATAGTCGATCTTGACAACTTTGGTTAGGTCAGTTGGATTTTCTAAACAAGGGCCCCAACAAAATTGTGCCGAAGGAAAATCTTTGCATGCTGCAAGAAAGGATTTCTAGATCTCAAAGAAGGGGAGGGTAGGAGTGTATACGCCTGGTATGCTCCTGGTCACTCTTGACAGGTGTTGCTGGGTGGGATGACTTTATAATGCGCACACTAGCCACACATCCTAAATAATTCACACATGCTTGAGCATTCTCCAACAGACTCCGTGCCGCCATTAGACTGTCTCTAGCTGCCAGTTCCAGTTCTCCTTTGTCTCTCAATTTTAACCATTCATCTAAAACATTGCAGGTGAATAATAAAAGCATTGAAAAACGACTAATGTCTCTCCGGTCGATGAGAGTTCACAGGCAATGTACTATATTAACGGGAGTTCACAACACTTCAACATTAGAGGATTCTTCGCAGAGTTCAGCATATTTTCTGGATCTCTCCCTGTTTCCTTTTTTAATCCGAGATGCCTCTTTGACAATGTCTCCCGCATACAAAATGCATGAGCGCAGCGAGGATCGATACGGACCCTTTAATCTCGCCACACAGACAGCTACCGCAGTCACGCGGTGAACCGACACCCGCCGCTGGCTGCCACTGCTGCAGGCCAGATCGGAAGGCGGGAGAGAGAGAGATCAGCCCAGGTGACAAGGGTTGCTGCACGGGTTTCTCCACACCAAGGTGAGGCAGGCTGCCTGGAAGCACAGTAGAGGTCTAGCAAAATTGCTTGACCAAATCAAACTACTCAAACAACCCTTTTTTTTTTCTTGATTTTGAGCTCATATGTGAATGAATATCTGATGTTTTTAACAGTTCTAATCCGTCAACATTCATCAACTATTCCAGAGTTAGTTATTTTGCCAGTCATGTAGTTATTTTGTGAAACATCCTTTTGCTCAGCCTATACCTGGCTTTGATCCTGGTGTGTAGAAACAGACGGCCTGCAAAATTGGAATGGTTGTTTGGAAGAGAGATTCAAAGGAAAAAGGAATCTTACAGTGCATCACTATTATTAGAAAAAACCCAAATCCCCTTACAGATGGAATAAAACAAAGCTTAAAGGCGGAAGCATCAACTTTTGCCGCGTGCATTGGTCAACTCTGAGATTTGTGTAAAGCTGACACATACTCTCATATAATCAGTGTCATATGCAGAACCAAATCCCTTCAGCAGGTAAAGGGAGCCAGTGTGTGTGTCACCGGCTAGAGCAGGGGAATGACCAGCTAAGCGGAGGAGAAATCAGCGAAGGCCACCTACATATAATTGATATATGCTCCTGTAGAGATAATACAGGGTACCCAGAATGCACTGCTCCATGGACTCCGTCTCCCTCTGTCTCTCCTCTCCTCCGCTGCCTACCTCCCCATCGTCTCCCCCCTCTCGTTTCCCTCCCTCCCTCCCTTTATCCCTCCCCACGCTATGCAGCTTCTGTTCACTCATTCTTTTAACCGTTTCTTTCACTCCGAGGTGTCAAGGCAGAAGGAATTAAGGAAGCGATAATAGGGTTATGTCAAGTGGACGTATGTGGTGTCTCCCTCCCTCCCTCCCTCCCGCCGTCTCAATGAAAGGTTACTCCAGTTACAGACGGTGGTGTCTCTGTGTGGATGCCTCCCTCCCTCCCTCCCTCCCTCCCTCCCTCCCTCCTTACCTCCCGCCGTCTCAATGAAAGGTTACTCCAGTTGGTGGGGCTCGGCTCTGCCTCTGCCGCGTTCTCCCCCGCTGTAATGAGAATGGCAACAGACAGCTCTCTGTCAGTCCTGCTACAGCAGGTGACTGGTAGCGTTAGCACGGGGGGAGAGTCGCTCTGCAAGAGCAATATAGAGACATGACCAAGACTGATCACAGTGGATATGCATGGCCCACAAAGGTATTCCCTCTCTCAGGTGGTGTTGTGTTCTAGTTCCATTCTTTTTCCTGCCTTTCAGAGTTTGACATTTTGAAATTCTCTGTTGGAATATCCTCTCCATCGTGCCCTCAACAGTTTGGCACGGAGGCAGGACGTTTGTGAAATGTTGAACAGGTTATACCTCAGCATTTGGGTTTAGAGGGAAAAGAAGTGTGATGTTACATTCATGACATAGACTTCCACACAGAGGTATTACACTAGCATCAACCTTTTGGGCCGAATCTCTGAAACCTTTTGGCTTTCTCTCTATGTCCCCAAAGGTATGTTTTGATGGCAGTAAAGTGGAGATCATTTATAAGGTGGCAGTGTGTGTGTGTGTGTGTGTGTGTTTGTGTGTGTGTGTGTGTGTGTGTGTGTGTGTGTGTGTGTGTGTGTGTGTGTGTGTGTGTGTGTGTGTGTGTGTGTGTGTGTGTGTGTGTGTGTGTGTGTGTGGCGTGGGTGCCTCTCCAGTAACAACAGCAGGAGCTCTGGGCACCCTCGGCCAGACAGAGGCTGGCAGCCTGGCAGGCACTCTGTATTTACACCCAACACAGTCACACCTCTGGTTTCATACACTCTGTTATGATATGTGCATCTGAGTCGGAGTGCGAGGCGAGGCGGTATTGATATCAGCCATCTCCCTGTGATCCTCTGAGGGAGACGTGGTGGCCAGGGTTTGAACCCCTGACCCCTGAGAGAGGGAGAGACGGTGGAAGAGCACAGCAGAGATGGAAACCCATCTGGAGTTTCTCTCTCTGCTGTTGGTTAAAGCGTGATGGTGAGAGGTATGCCTGCTGGATAGGGGACATTACTGGGCATGACCAATCTGTTCCAAATGGAATGCACTTGGAGTCAGAGCACCAATCGTTGTAATTGACCTTGCCTCGGGCCTTCGGCCGCTATGGTAACTGTTGCTACAGTAGCGTTGTTCAGGACGGTCAGCGAGTTTGAAAATGTCATCAGGAGAATAATGATCTGAGTAATTTTACGTTTTCATTGCTCAATCATTCCATGTGTAATGATGGTATTTCTATTGCTTTCAATCAAACGTTCCCAGCTGAAATTCCTCCTCACTTCATTTCAGTTAGGAGTGCGTTACTATTATTTGGGGTCAAATAGTGACACCTTGGTAGGACATGGTTGTCGTACTACGCAGTGAAACCGAGACATGCACAACGTGACAACATCCCCTAGAGCGTCTCTCTAAGGGCCAGTAAATATTTCATCATCGATCTGATGTGATTTCCTTGCATTGCCGTCCCTTTGGCCTGTCAGCTCTCTCTCTTTCACCATCTCTCCATCTCTCTCTCCGGTTCACCGAGCCTGACTCCTCCCTGTTTGCTGACCCCTCCCTGTTTGCTGACCCCTCCCTGTTTGCCCACCCTTCCCTGTTTGCTGACCCCTCCCTGTTTGCTAACCCCTCCCTGTTTGCCCACCCCTCCATGTTTGCTGACCCCTTCCTGTTTACTGACCCCTTCCTGTTTGCTGACCCCTCCCTTACTTGTTTTCCTCCCACCTTTCAGCCTCACTTCCTGTTCTGGTCTGGGCTATCACCCGCTCTTAGCTGGGGCACTTATTGTTCTGGTCTGGGCTATCACCCGCTCTTAGCTGGGGCACTTCCTGTTCTGGTCTGGGCTATCACCCGCTCTTAGCTGGAGCACTTCCTTTTCTGGTCTGGGCTATCACCCCCTCTTAGCTGGGGCACTTCCTAGCCCGGAGGCAAAGAGGAGAGGAGGAGAAGGCAGTAAAAGCTTCCTAGTATTGACGTTGACTGTCCGCTGTGAGCCTCCATCTCTCTCTCTTTCATTTTCTCTGAGAGCCAGAGGGGGTGGTGGTGGTGGTGGTGGGGGTGAGGGGGTGAGGGGTGGGAGTGAGGTGATATACAGCAGCTCTGTGTGAGAAGCATGGTAAGTCCTCAGGCTTTCTCCTGTGTCGCACCAGAGTGCTCAAAAGTCCTAAATGCCTGACCTCTCCCAGGCAGGTGAGTGATGGCCGGACATAACCTGCTGATCCCAGCACTGGGTGCATTAGTTTGCAATAAAGAAAGCCGTGATTGTGAAATGCGGCGGGCAAAAACATATGAGGATGAATGACCATCATATAAAAGCCCAAAACTGTTTCAGAATCCATTTACAGTGGTGGCTACCAGAGCCTGAAGCCTTTAGAAAGGGCCTACAGCAACAGCATATCCTTGTGGCTTAAATCTGACAGACGAACCAACCCAGCCCTTCCCTAACCCATTACTATCCTTTCATCAATGTTATTAGGACTTGACAGCTTTGGGGAGCCAAAACCAATACTTAAACTGTAGCCGGCTATTGACATTTAAAAGACAAGTGAGAGACAAACACAGCTAATTTGGTGCAAGAAAAGACTAGCAAATCCTGTTCCTTCACGTCTCCGTGTTCTGCCTGTGTGATCGCACCAGCAGCCCCCCTGTGACACAACCTTCCTAAGGACTCCGATCTGCACACAAAGTGAATAAATAATGAATGGGAGATTTGGGTCCATTGTTGCCTTAATTATGAGCCCATCAAAGGAGCTCTGACTCTTCCACAACGGGCCTGGCGCGCTGAGATGGGTGAGATGCAAGTTAAACACACGCCCGCCTAGTCCTCCTTGCGCCCGTTCCCGTCCTGATCCAACTGGCGTAAGACTCTGCCAGGGATGCCAGGGGAAAATGAGAACAGTGGGTCGGGGAGAGTGGCGCGGGAAGTCTGTAAAATGTCCTTGTTATAAAAAAACCAGAGGGAAAAGCAGTCAGAAGTTTGTTATGTTGGGCAGCTATGACACAACCTTTAATTAGTGGGGATCCCAGGCGCTCTGGGCCTGCGGTTTAATCAGTGGACCTTTAGCGAGAGCACCACCCTCGCCTCGCCGCACACCCTGAGGACATCATGGCGTCCGCGTGCCCCCTCATCTACTGAGGGGTTCTGAGGCGCCATGGCGATGCCAGATAATGAGGAAGGCTTGTCAGAGGGGCACTCCAAGGGTGCCCCTTCCAAAGGCCCCCGCTGCCTCTTCAGTAAATCTACCCAGCACAAAAAAGACTGTTGCTGCTTTGTTTTCATTTCAAAGGATCTCTAGAGGTTTCCTCGGAGACAGGACGGGGATTGAGGGGGTGTTGGGCCACAGAGAGACTACTCTGGACCAAATACCATACTCTGAGATCAGTGATCTTTTTGGAACATCAGTTAACTGATTTTAACAAGTGACAACGAGTGATAAAACAGAATTGAATACGTACCACATTTGCTCATATCATGTTCCTTTTATGCATTGAAAGCAATATTTTACAAATGATTTGTGAATGTTTCTCGCTGTCCTCCTGATGGGGGAGCTGTGTCCATAGTGAAACCCTGCAGCAGGCTGACAGAGAGCACGGAGGTAAGGATATAAGCAGTTCTTATGATCTCTTTTGATGATTATTGCTAGTGGTCACTATTGATCATGGTAATACGGTAAACTGTGGAAAACAGGCATGTGCCTCCAATTGTTTGGGCCGCATTAAAGCCACTGCCTCCATGAGCTCAGGGGATCCTACTGCTTTCCCCCCTTTACGGACTACATTAAAACCACACTGGCCTCGAGGAACGACAGGAAAATCACCGTATGTGTAACATATTTCCTGTTTGTGCTTGATCTATTATCCAATGTTTTCTTATGAAGGCATATTATCACTTGCTTTAAGAGCAGTGATGCCTCAAATCAGCTGATTGAATCTCCTGTGCCTGTCATCTCTCCCCACCTCTATGTAAGTCCTAAACACACTGGTGAAACACAGGGACAGGGATGGTGATTATAATGGTTATTGGGTAATCATGGTGTTGATGATGAGGGGGAAGAGGTCTTAGAGGAAAGTGATGATGGTGGTCATTGTGTGTTGGATGTTGGAAGTCAGCTCCTGTATTCCAACAATAGTCACAGCAATTGTTTCCAATTTCTTTCTTTTTTTTTTCATTGGAAGAATAGGCCTGTGGATCAAACCTGGAGTTAACTGAGGATATCTCCAGCACATTTTGATAGCTTTGATTCCACATGACTCAAAGAAAGGCACAGTGAAGAACATTCCAGCAACTCTCTCTTTGAAGGGAGTGATCTGACACAGCTAATTTGAATTATTAACAGAGAGAGAGAGAGAGAGAGAGAGAGAGAGAGAGAGAGAGAGAGAGAGAGAAGCTATTTGTCTCTCTCTGCAGTAGTAGCAGCACCTGCTATCTCTAGCCAAGTTATCCCATCAGAGAGTGTTGTATAGTACAGTGGCATACAGCAGTAATACTGGCCGACTGCTTGTACTTAACCCTTGGACCTGAACAAACCGTGTGCAGTCATGCCACTGGAGATCCAGTTAACACAGCCTCAGCCTTGTACAAGTCTCAATTAAGATCAGGCTGATTGCTAATTTAGGAAAGGACCAAGTTCTCCCTCCATTCTGTTCAACAAGTAGATGTACAAAACACATCAGCCAAGAATGACCCAATGTTATTACATTATTAGATATTGTGCTGGGCTGCTTATTTGTATTCCCTAATCTGTCAGCAATCTGTGCTCTGTCCCAGTGTCTGGGGCTAATGAATAGGAAGTAGGGGTTAGTTGAACTCCTTCCTGGTGTAATATCCCCCCTGCATACTATCTGAATGGGGCTGATTGAATCTGAATGGAGTGTCCCAGAGTGAGTTAATTCGGCACAGTGGATATGCGCCGTCGCCCACAGCAGGGCGTGATTATGATGGTCTGTCTGTGTCTGGGTGGGAAAGTGACCAAATTCACAATGATATTATTGTAGCTACCCCTGTGTCATAAATGGATTGTGTTTTGAAGGCTAACATCACACAGCCTTTATGTGAGCTCCGTTGCATTTTATATCAAGCCCCTTGTTGTTTCTACAGAAATTAGATTTGTAGCGTAAATCATTTATCGATAGACTCGGATGTATATGTACTGCTTTACTGCTCAGCAAACGCTCACAGATGAAGAGAGATGTCACTGCTGGAGCTAGAGCGGGGCTTTGTGAATACATTTGCCAAACTATGTATGCTGTGAATTAATATTTGCCATACATGTTGTATGTGTCCTTGAGTGCAACTCTGGCGTAGACGGAGGGAGACTGTGAACAGCATTAGGCTCTGAGGGGGGAGCCTGCAATTTAAAGGCTGAACGCAGCATCCCCGTGAGGTGCTAATGCCCAAGATCAGCTGCTGACCCTGTTATTCACATGGCCTGTTTGATGTGGGAATACACTGGGGACTTCATTGTACACCCTCCCCCCTAGCCCCCCCCCCCCCCATGCCCTACCACCCCTCTTTTAAAACCCCATCTCCTACACCAGTCGACTCCACAACCCCCACTCCCTCCCTCTCTCCGGTTTGCACAGAACCTCCCCTTCGGTGTCTGAATGCTTATGTTGGCTTTTATTGCTTCCAAAGTAAACAGAGTCGCGCCAGGGACAAGAGGGAGATATATATATATATATAGAGAGAGAGAGAGAGAGAGAGAGAGAGAGAGAGAGAGAGAGAGAGAGAGAGAGAGAGAGAGAGAGAGAGAGAGAGAGAGAGAGAGAGAGAGAGAGAGAGAGAGAGAGAGTGGTACCCTGTGCCAGAAGGAGAGCGAGAGAGAGAGAGAGAGAGAGAGAGAGAGAGAGTGTGGTACGCTGTGCCAGAAGGAGAGCGAGAGAGAGAGAGAGAGAGAGAGAGAGAAAGAGAGAGAGAGTGGTACGCTGTGCCAGAAGGAGAGAGAGAGAGAGAGAGAGAGCAAGAGACAGAGTAGCGAGGAAAGAGAGTGAGTGATCTTCTTGCTAAATGCACAAAGCATCCCGTTACCACACGCTGAGCTCCATGGCCAACTCAGGCTGTCTGCTTCTCTCCGGCTCTGGGATGCTACCTCACTCCCTCCACTGTCCCCCTGCCTTTCTCTACCTACACCAGGTAAGTCTCTCCATCTCCATCCCTTCCTCCCTTTTTCTATCTCCTCCTCTCCCCCCCTCTCTTTCTCTTTCTGTCGCGCTCTCGCTCTCCGTCTCTTTCATTTCTCCGTTGGCTCGGCAGCACGTGATAGCATTGTGTTTCCCTGAGTACTTCCCCAACCCCGACCCTTCCAACACAAACCGCGGGGGGGGGGGGGGGGGGGGGGGGGGGGGGGGGGTATTCCATCTCTTTTCTTTTCTTCTTTTCAACCTTTATTTCCTCCTTTCTTTAATTGCCCTCTCTAATCCCCCCCGTGAACAAGGGAGTTCTGAATTGGTGACGTGAGACTGGGATACGACATGTTTGTTTGGATCTCGGCTTCATGACTCATTTTGCTGTGAACGACGCACTGCATATTTTACTGCTCATGTTATGCTCACACACTTTTCACCGAGAAGTTTGTTTTTACACACAGTCACTCATTTGCATTGCGTGAGAGAGGGATACTGAGCAACTCTTTCACTTTTTTGTCATGATCATCTGCATTGATATTTGTTTGAGTAGTTATGTGAAGCATAGATGTTTTGTTTAATTGTTAACTTGTCACTGATCCTTCTTGCTTTGTGAGACTGTCAATTCACTCTGCAGAGGAATACACCAACCCAACAAGGTGACTGTTAAGAGCGGGTCCATATGCATCTCTTGAATTATTCAAAACATTTAAATTCAGCGAGGGGGAGGGGTGGTCGCCTGTTTAATGGTGTCTTCACTACGGCTAGCGTGTGTTGCAGTGAACAGTGTGTTACTGCAGTGATTGAAGCAAATAATGGTAAGGCTGGCAGGATGGAGCCTCCTGCTTCCCCCCTTTAAAATCTGCTCCCCCATCAGGGTAATGGCCCTCTCCCCTCCCACCCATCTGTCCAGCACGGGCCATTCCGACGGCTAGGCCCTCAGAGGGGGACAGGCATGTGGATGGCCAGGTGCCGCTAGCACACACTTCATGTGGAGAAGCCAGGGCTAGGATTCCCCAAGGAAATACTGTTTTTATTCATGGCCTCAGGATTGTGTGTGTGTGTGTGTGTGTGTGTGTGTCCATATTTTCGCATAGGTGTGTATGGGGGTTGGGGTCTATATTTGTGTATGAAATAAAGGGTGCTATGCATGACAATTGAGAATTCCTTCAATTTGACCTCTGCTATAACTGACTTATGGAAATAGAGAGACTGGTTTACAAAGACAGCATTATGATATGTGACTAACATACTGTATGGAGTACATAATGATCGTCTCTGCTTCAAACAAAGTTATTTTTTTACTCGGTTTGATCTCAATCCTTATTAAGTGGAGTAACACCTCCAAATTAATAGAACATTTAAAAAGGATGTTTTCACAAAATATCAAAGCATTTTACATGATACAATTCTTCACATTGCCTTGTTACGTGGGGCCCACCGGGCCGATGCTACCCCCTGCAGTGTTGTTCGGGAAATTACTAATTCATTGAATCAAGGTTCAGCCGCTAGCCCTCTCCTCTCCCCCTTTCTCTGTGCTGACCCGTCTTTTGTTGCGTGGCCATCGCTCCTTTTCAGACGGCGGCGGGTCACTGCATCCTCTACACCGCCCGTGTGAGGGAAGATCCACACAGAGACTATGAGAAGAATGAATTTAGGTGAAAGCCTTTTTCCTAGCAGTTTGTTTGAATTCAAAAAAATTAGGATTAAAACGACTCGGAGTGCTTTGGGTATTGTGTTAGAACATGAAGCTGTACGATATCACAGGCGTACAGAGTTTTATTACATAAAAGATTAACTGAACCAATACCATTTCCTGTTTTGCGTTGCGGCAGTTTCCCTGTGTTGTTGTACCTGGGCAGGAGGCTCGGTGCTCTTTTTAGTGGGTTGCTATGTATATGAATCTTGGCTAATTGTTTGTATTTCATTTAAACAAGAAGAAGCTCCCATTGTGTAATGAGAGAAACGCGGCTATTCTAATTACAGAATGGCAGTAACCATGCTAGCGATCCCTGCTGTAGTTCAGAGGGTATTTTGATACTCTCTGCTACCATGTGAAAAGCTGCCTGTCTGTCTGCGGAGATGACGTCATCTTTTTCCTCCATCGGTCAGTACTTAACAGCAGCGATATTCCTTGAGTTATGGTGTCGGATATTGACAGCGCTGATGAATTACAGAATGGTTGTTTACTTCACTGCTGCAATGAAGTAGAATATATATTTCTGCTACAAATGGTGGGGTGGGGTGGGATACGTAAACCCACAGTATTTAGTTGTGGCTTGTACAGTTGCTGGGCCTCAGTTGGTATCTCATGGATTTTCAATTTAGCAGGCTTTGGGCGGGCATCTGGCTGTGGTCGTAAATGCAACTCTATTATCTAAGTAGGAAGCAGTTCAATTAAAAAGAGGGAGTTTCTTATGGCTCTGGAGGAAATCAGCTGTTGTGTTTATGTCTTACATGTCTCTCTGTTTCAGCCATATCTGGAGATCTCACATTTCTGAAATTGCTTTCCTTGATTTGTAATTGGATTTTGTATCATTACATTCTGCTGGGTTGATACTGACCCCTATTGTTGTATCTATTGATTGTTTCTGTGGGGTTTTTTGCGTTATTAATTCCCCTCACCCGTTGTTTTGACTAGCATCTTAAATGGTTAGTCAACCCTTTAAAGGGAGCTTTCATGCGTTCGTGTAGATGGGTAGGTATTGTCTGGTTTCTGGTTTCACCTGTTCCTCTGTCAGTGGTGTACCAGACAGGCAGCCCAGGGGAGGTCGGTGTCCTCCTTCAGAGCAGCATACCACTGATCTCTCTTCTCTCAGTGTAACCTACTCCTGCCTGTGTCGAAACTGTGATACCTGCTACACAGCCGGGAGTGGAGGGAAGACAGGGGAGGCAGAGGGAGGAAGAACTGGGAATACACCACACACACTTTATCTAACTATCCATCCCTCTATCCCTCCCCCTCGGTTCAGGCCTTGATCCCTCCCTTGACTCCCCAGTGAGTATCTGACAGTAGGGGGATTCAGGTTCCAGGTCTCCGGGGGGTAGAGGTAATTCTAACTGTGAAAAGACAGGGCCTTTCTAGAGGATAATTATTTTAGGCCAAGCTGTACTAGTGACAGCTGTAAATGGAGACGCCGTCTGTAACTTGGGGCCTAATAGGTTTCTGTTTCTATGTGTGCTGTGTGGGTGCATGGGAGAATGAGTTTGAGAAATGAGCCACAGCCTCTTTGGGCTTTGGAATGAGAGTGTGGAGGAGGCGAGAGGGTTTGGTTAACTTGAGAATGGGGGGGAAAGGTTAACTGAGAATGGTTGTCTCTTTTGGTGTGACCCTGAATGAGACCCTCACTGTACATGGCCTTTATCGTTAAATGGTTCCTGTTAAAGCTGGACCCGGTATTCTTTGAGGATTACGAGAGGTAGAAAGTGAAGGCTGTTTACGAACCCTTTCTCCTCTTTTTTATATCCATTGGGAAGTTATTTTATATTTTCATCTTCTGTTTCATAAATTCGAAATGCATTCCTAGCATTTGAAATAATTTATGCAGTCAATTCACTTTGATTCAATCAAGCTCAGTTCAAAAACCCTATTTCAGTGGCAGGGAATACGTTTCATTCTCTACCCTCTGTCTCTGTCTCTGTCTCTCTCTCTGTCTCTGTCTCTGTCTCTCTCTCTGTCTCTGTCTCTACCTCTGTCTCTACCTCTGTCTCTGTCTCTGTCTCTCTGTCTCTCTCTGTCTCTCTGTCTCTCTGTCTCTCTCTCTCTCTCTGTCTTTCTCCTCTCTCTCTCTTTCTCTCTATCTTCTCTCTCTCTCTCTCTCTCCTCTCTCTCTCACTCTCTCTCTCTCTCTCTCTCTCTCTCCCTCTCTGCCATTCAACTGTTTTGTCCCTTAAACAGCAGATTCATAACAGCAGAACAAAAGGCGGAGGGGACTGATTGAAATGTTTTCGTACTTTTCCCCTCGCCGCTCTGGAGGAGAACTGTAAATCACAGCTCAGTCGTTTATGTTGAAATTTCATTTGGTGTGTGAACTGAGCTGAGTGAGGGTTGCCTGGTTCTTCAGAGAGGATGCCAGTCACGCCACACTCCCTCCCTGTGACTAGTGGTTCTCTTAAGGCTACATACCGACTTACTCTGTTAGACCGCTGTAAATGGAACCAAACTCCATTTCCTCCCCACAAAGAGGAATGCCACAAAGAGTTCAATACATTTACACATGCGTAAAGCCATATTGGGGGCTTTGAGTGTTGGGGGGTTGCATTAGCCTGGAGTTGCCCAAGCTTACTATATGCATAGCCTACAGTGTCATGCGATTAGCATGCACAGTGCTTCTGATGCTAATATACTCCACTTCCTGAAAAACAAAATGCGGTTGTGGATGTCTTCACCCTCCAGTATCATCCAGATGTTT
>CM042398.1:30645496-30802996 GCA_023634145.1 Thymallus thymallus | reverse complement strand
TGCGCTGGTGTGTGTGTGTGTGTGTGTGTGTGTGTGTGTGTGTGTGTGTGTGCGCAACCTGAGACTGGCACACTGGGGATATCAGATACATGGTCGTCCAGAATGACACTTCTCCTGCTGCGGAGTGTGTACTTCTCCTGCTGCGGAGTGTGTACTTCTCCTGCTGCGGAGTGTGTACTTCTCCTGCTGCGGAGTGTGTACTTCTCCTGCTGCGGAGTGTGTACTTCATTTTGTGGAGGTGATGAGGAATTGGACACACAGAGGATACATCTCTATCGCATCGCTGACACACAGTCTATGCTTCAATATATGCTAATGTTTGTGTTTACGAGTATTGAAGTTCTCTACTGTTTAATTCTCACCGTAACCGTGGACAACACTGGATCTTGTTTATGCTGTATTATTGACCATATCCTGTTTCCTGCTTGATTTACTAATAATAGTTGAGTTTCTCCTAAAAGTAAAAAAATGTATATCTGTTTCCTATACTGAACTTCCTGTTGTTCTCCATCTGCAGATCACATCACAGTCACACCACTGTCACACCACAGTCACACCACAGTCACACCACAGTCACACCACAGTCACACCACAGTCACAACACAGTCACACCACAGTCCCACTAATATTACCATCACGCTGAACACTGAAACATTCATGAAGCCTGATTTGATTTGATATTATATTTTATGACTTCATGATAATATATCCAATGCGTTATGATATAATATACAATACATCATGATATAATATACAGTACATTATGATATAATATACAATACATCATGATATAATATACAGTACATTATGATATAATATACAATACATCATGATATAATATACAGTACATTAAGATATAATATACAATACATCATGATATAATATACAGTACATTATGATATAATATACAATACATCATGATATAATATACAGTACGTTATGATATAATATACAATACATCATGATATAATATACAGTACGTTATGATATAATATACAATACATCGTGATATAATATACAGTACATTATGATATAATATACAGTATATCAATATGGTGTATGATATTGTGTGTTATATAAGATCTATTTCATGCCCTGTCTCGTGTACAATAATGGTACAGTCACTATTGGGTGGATACGCACTTTGAGAAACTGCATTACCTTTTGTTAAATGTTAAAATAGGTCATTACAAAGACAATATGAATATATAAGCTTTCGCAAGATATGCTCTTTCAAGTGCTTTCTGTTCAATCAGAAACAGAACAGAGTAGGACGTATGAGTTCTGGGATACAGCTGTGTTCAGTGGTGTCGGGTGTTCTGTGTTCAGGCCCAAAGCCACGGTCTGTGTAGAACCTGCGTGCTGTGTGCAGGTTCCCCCCTGGTCGGCAGAGACGCCTGCGTGATTGCAGGGGGGAGGTTAGGTGAACATGATTTTTATTTTATATACTTGGGAGATCTCTGTGTGAAAGTGTTGTTGACGTGCAGCGGCTGTGGTCTCATAGCACAGACACCTCACCCCTCCTCTCAGGCTTCAGTGAAGACTGGCTAATGGGTTTACACCCTTTCAGCTTTCCTCTATCCAGCTCGTTTTATACCCCAACTCTACAGGCAGAAGAATGGATTTAATTGGGTTGATTTAAAAAGCAACTTCTCCCTTCTTCCATCGTCTGTCCTCTATGTTCTCCGTCCATCTCTCTCTCTGTTTCTTTCTCCATCTTTCTCTCCCTCGACCCTCCTCCCTGTGGTGGTTCTTCCCCCCCTCCACTCCAGAGCAGCTCATCTAACTGAACCTGATCCTTTGATTTGCTCGGCTAATTCCCTGCACTCACACAGCTCAGTGTGGTGTCATAATTGGCGTGCCATTGATTTATGTCTCCTCTTACAGCGCCCGGAATGGCTGATGAGTGGAGCTTCCTGTCATAATAGGCCTCGTTCAGGCCTCTCGTCGCTCCGCTGCTCCCCTCGCCACGCTGCCATCCTTCCTGTCATCCGCCATTTGTTGTGGCTGAAACCCACCAGATTGTATTTATTTCCTTTTACATGGAGGACGACAAGGGATGAGTGATCATACTTTACCTTGTAAGTTAATGGCTCAGTCTGCGGTTTCACAGTCATTACGGCTCTGAACCAGACTTTCCATCTCCTCTCGTCTCCCCAGTGTCCAGAGATGTTGCTGGTCATCACAGGCAATTTTCCATTCAAACCCAGAGCAACTTGGTCAGGGTTAATTGTTTGAGTCGCTGTTGTGATAATTTTAAAAGCGTGGCAAATGCTGGATCAGAGCCCCCAATGTTAGAAGCAGCAAGACATTTTGAAGTGCGTCTCTTGTTCAGGCGAACAGCAGGGTACCCTGATGCACGCTGGGAGATAGGCTCTCCCCGGAGGCCTCTGTAATCTTGTTCCCCCGCAATAGAGAGGGAAGGGAGGGGGAGAGGAAGGAGGGTGCAGCCCTGGGGAGTCCAGAGCTCCATGGAGAGCACTAGCACATGTTCCATCTCCCCAGCCCAGCCCAGCCCACCTCACCCTCCCCTCACAATCAGAATCACCGAGCTAAGCAGTATAGAGAACTCTCCACCACTCCGTCACTAACGCTCTCCACCACTCCGTCACTAACACTCTCCACCACTCCGTCACAAACACTCTCCACCACTCCGTCACTAACACTCTCCACCACTCCATAACTAACACTCTCCACCACTCCGTCACTAACACTCTCCACCACTCCGTCACTAACACTCTCCACCACTCCGTCACTAACACTCTCCACCACTCCGTCACTAACACTCTCCACCACTCCATCACTAACACTCTCCACCACTCCATCAGCTTCTTTTTTCATCTTTTTTTCATGTGTTTTTTTGTGGCAGTTCATACAAGTTTCAGTTGGGGGGCTTTGAAAGATCAGATACTATCACAAATGTATTAGATATGCGAGATCAGACTGAAAGAGACAGGGCTATGCCAGTGATGGTGGGTCAGGTCGGCTGGGTTAGCGCGGGGAGCGAGGGAGAGAGCGAGCAAAACCAGAGATCAGTGGACTGCTGCAGCCCCAGGCAAGGCCCTGCCTTTTCAAACTCCCAGCATCGGAGTAAAGGAGCTTTGGATCAGACAGGCGGGGCCCAACCCAGACGAGCTGTCAGGGAAGAGTTACTGTAGGGTGGGTTGCAATGGAGATGGGAGTCAGTCAGGCAGTGTTTGAGCCGGAGCAACGTGGCAAGGAACAGCACTGTGTTAGTGGATAGGAGGAAGGAACAGCACTGTGTTAGTGGATAGGAGGAAGGAACAGCACTGTGTTAGTGGATAGGAGGAAGGAACAGCACTGTGTTAGTGGATAGGAGGAAGGAACAGCACTGTGTTAGTGGATAGGAGGAAGGAACAGCACTGTGTTAGTGGATAGGAGGAAGGAACAGCACTGTGTTAGTGGATAGGAGGAAGGAACAGCACTGTGTTAGTGGTTAGGAGGAAGGAACAGCACTGTGTTAGTGGTTAGGAGGAAGGAACAGCACTGTGTTAGTGGATAGGAGGAAGGAACAGCACTGTGTTAGTGGATAGGAGGAAGGAACAGCACTGTGTTAGTGGATAGGAGGAAGGAACAGCACTGTGTTAGTGGATAGGAGGAAGGAACAGCACTGTGTTAGTGGATAGGAGGAAGGAACAGCACTGTGTTAGTGGATAGGAGGAAGGAACAGCACTGTGTTAGTGGATAGGAGGAAGGAACAGCACTGTGTTAGTGGATAGGAGGAAGGAACAGCACTGTGTTAGTGGATAGGAGGAAGGAACAGCACTGTGTTAGTGGATAGGAGGAAGGAACAGCACTGTGTTAGTGGATAGGAGGAAGGAACAGCACTGTGTTAGTGGATAGGAGGAAGGAACAGCACTGTGTTAGTGGATAGGAGGAAGGGAAGGAAGGACAGCCTTCTGTTTCTAAAGCCCAGCTCATACATTGCTAATACCCGGAGTAATATGGGTCTCATTCATAATGGATAAACCCTTGGCCCCCGCTTGCAAAGTATATCATGCGCACTGTAACAAGGTTAAAGATTGGGCTGTGTTTGCCGGGAATGCTGTGACCACTGCTGGCCCAGGCATTAGTGTGGGCTGTGGCCGAGAGCCTGAGAGGGAGGGAAGTGATACTGCATCATATTAGTAGTAAGGGACTGGGAGTTTGAAGAATGTGTCACCTCCACCCATGTCTTATCCACAATGTCATGCGGCTCGACCAGAGGTGCCATCCTCCAAGCTTCGTGCCAGTCCTCTAAGGTCTTGCTTTCAGCTTGGTTCGTCTTGCAACCATCAGCTCACGGTCAATTGGCAGTGATTTAGCACTTGCGATGGTCCGAGCCCTAGGGTAAATTAGCCAGTTTATTTTCAATTAGTTGAAAATGAATGCCCATTATTCGTACGGGTGGAGAAATGCAGTCCCTTTCATTTAATATAGCCCTGATCAGTGCACCGTGCAGAGGGCTGATGTGGTATCGAGTGGCAGAGTTGAGACAGTGGCTTTCATTAGCTGAGCCTAAACTACAGTACTGTACTGTGTGGTTCCTGACGGACCATTGTGACTGGCCTACTTCACCTATTATGATATTAATAACTCATTAGGGAAAGATGCCAACATAAGAATGAGGGTTTGCTCAATCCACTATAAGCCCTCAAAGTTTTCTTTACCACTTTAGTTTCCGATGTGGACTCAGGTAGACAGCCGGGGCTTAGCGGAGAAGTAGCAGGACTGGTATTAAGGCAGCACACTGGTGACACACATCGCCTTTCCTTCACTCTCTATGTGACCGTGTGCATAAATCAACACTCCTGTTTGGCCCCATTACTGAGCACTTCCACTTCCCCTCCCACCACCACCACCACCACCAACAGCACCCCCCCTCTCACCAACACCACCAACACCACCAACACCACCCATCTCCCACCTCCTCTCGGCAGCCTAAACAATGCATGAGCTTCTCAAAGGGCAAAATGCCGTACCACTTTAGCAAATTAATATTTTATAGTGTGTTCAACTATGCAGAGCCTGGCTGTTGACTGGCCCCCTGTCGAGGCGTCCTCCTCAACACAGAATGCCCTCCTGTCCATCGCAGGGCTCCAGTGAGTTCAAGGGTCGTTCTCAAGTCTTCTGTTTTATTACACACCTGTTTATAACACCTTTTTATATCGATTGGTTTGACATTTTCCTTGTGATAAGGGAAAGTGGTTTGGCACATCTGGACTGGTGGTAACTCCGTCATGTTAATCATTATCTAACTGAACTCGTTGTCAGATTGCACGGTTGGTTCCAAATGAGGGGGCCAAGACTGTGTTGTGTACCAATAGAAGCGGCAGCGAAGTTAAGAGAATAATGTCTTTCCACAGAGCGGTGGCTCTGAATTCATTTACACCCATAACTCTGCCTGTGCCCGTCCGTGTACTGTGGTCCCAGAACTCTGAAGCAATCATCCAGAAGCCCTTTAGTGCACCATGTTTCAGTGAGGGATCAGTGAGGGATCATCCTCCCTAGGTCAATGCTCTTTGGCTTTCGTACCATGGCTTTCACTGTCAACTGTCTGTTCGCAGGCAGGAGAAACAAGGCATGATCTCTCTCTCTGTGTCTCCCGTCCCTATACCCTGGTTATGTAAGTGGAATACACTTATACTTCACCTTTTTTGCAACGTACCTACATACAGTATCTTACCTCTTTGGCTTCTTTTTCCTACCTTCACCACATCTTCTCTCCTTTCTTTCTCTCTCTCTCTCTGTCTCTCTCTCTCCCCCCTCCTCTCTTTCCCTACACTCTCTCCACCCGTTTTTCTATCTCTCTCTCTCTCTCTCTCTCTCTCTCTCTCTCTCTCTCTCTCTCTCTCTCTCTCTCTCTCTCTCTCTCTCTTTCATTTTGACTGGGCATTGTCTGCTGGTCGATATTTGGGGCTGAATTAGCTGAAAGGGGAAAATAGGTCTGTAAAAGTGAGGAGACAGCCTTTTGGAGGGCAGCCAGCGTATCTCCCTGGCTTGTTTATGCTTCAGGAGTGATTCCCAATAGCAGATAACCTGCAGGAACGTCAGCATGTGTCTGCCCTGAGGGATGGCAATGGATCCACCAATCTCTAATTATCAGGTCTGCAGCCCCACTGCATTATTATAATTTAGATTTTTTTTAAATTATTTAATATTGTTATATTATTAAAACCTTAATTGGTTTGGTGAATTGCAACCCTTTCCATCTTCTGTATCGGACAGTGCCAAAAAATAAATAAATTGGGGAATTTTTCTTTGTCTGAAGTAAGATGTTCAGGTCAGTCTCTGGAAGGTTGGGTCCAGTAAGATGTTCAGGTCAGTCTCTGGAAGGTTGGGTCCAGTAAGATGTTCAGGTCAGTCTCTGGAAGGTTGGGTCCAGTAAGATGTTCAGGTCAGTCTCTGGAAGGTTGGGTCCAGTAAGATGTTCTGGTCAGTCTCTGGAAGGTTGGGTCCAGTAAGATGTTCAGGTCAGTCTCTGGAAGGTTGGGTCCAGTAAGATGTTCAGGTCAGTCTCTGGAAGGTTGGGTCCAGTAAGATGTTCAGGTCAGTCTCTGGAAGGTTGGGTCCAGTAAGATGTTCTGGTCAGTCTCTGTCACGGTTGGCTGCATGGAGCGACCAAGACGCAGCGCAGGGATTATAGTTGGACATTTGTTTATTGTTACTATGTATAACTAATGATGACTATACTATGTATAACTAATAATGACTATACTATGTATAACTAATAATGACTATACTATGTACAACAAATCAAATACCAACTACTAAACAAAACGTCACGTTAAAACAAAACACGATATTTAAACGTAAAAGCACACTTACTTCTCCGTGACTTGCGAAATATACAATGACATATACAATGACCCACAAACCCATTGTGAAACATACAAACCTATGTAGGATCTGCCTCTAATTAGGGATCCAACACAAACCACCACCAGAAACAGAAAGAATAAAACTGTCAGACTCTGACCATGGCTACATAGAGAAGCAAATAGGCTGACAGTCTCTGGAAGGTTGGGTCCAGTAAGATGTTCTGGTCAGTCTCTGGAAGGTTGGGTCCAGTAAGATGTTCAGGTCAGTCTCTGGAAGGTTGGGTCCAGTGTATGTCCCCTCTGGGGGTTAGTGTTTCTGCATTAGTGTTTGTCAGGGGATTTTTTAGGGCAACTCACTACATCACTTTGACATTGATTAAAAATATATGGCCCTGTTCTTGAGGACAGTATACAAATCAGCACGTGTCGTCAGTCCGGGCGGTGTGGTGTGGTCTGTCTGTCTGTCTGTCTGTCTGTCTGTCTGTCTGTCTGTCTGTCTGTCTGTCTGTCTGTCTGTCTGTATGTCTGTCTGTCTGTCTGTCTGTCTGTCTGTCTGTCTGTCTGTCTGTCTGTCTGTCTGTCTGTCTGTCTGTCTGTCTGAGCCTCAGTCCAGTCAGTCCCCTGATTTAATTGCTGCTCTCGCTACTCTGCTCTGGGCGTCGTGTCATGTCGGTAGCTCAAAGAACCGAGGGCGCAGACCCATCCACCAGTGCACTCCGCCATGGCCCACCGCTCACACCACACTCCATGTAAATAACTTTAAGGCAACACTCAATGTGATCCTCATCTTAAAGGTGCAATATGCAGAAATCGCTTTGCCATTTCCTGGTTGCAAAAATGTGTTTGCCTAATTTCAGTTTATGTAACAAAAAATTAAGTATAGTGTAGACAGTCATTGTACCGTCTAAACCGCTGTGAAATATATTTTCCGTTACCAAAAATGTTGTATTTTCAGCTGTTTGAAGCTGGTGTTCAAAACAAAGCAAAAAAAAACTAAACTTAAGAATGGAACGCTCTCCTCTCCTCTCCTCTCCTCTCCTCTCCTCTCCTCTCCTCTCCTCTCCTCTCCTCTCCTCTCCTCTCCTCTCCCAACCCCAGCCACCACCACCTTCTATGTCTGCAACACTAACAATACCACTCTTGCTAGAACGGTTTCACTTTGCCGCTTTGTCTTTCCCTCTCTCTCTCTCTCTCTCTCTCTCTCTCTCTCTCTCTCTCTCTCTCTCTCTCTCTCTCTCTCTCTCTCTCTCCGTCTTTCTATAGCTCTCTCTCTCTCTCTCTTGTTTCCTCATCAGTTAAGTGGGAGGTAAACCTCAGTTAGGGTGTGTGGAAGTCACTTCAGTGGGGACAATAATATCTGAGACCTAACGCTACTCTGAGAGGAGTGTGTGTGTTAAAGTCCCACCACCCTGGTGGTTTGTTCATTGTTGTGGTTTAGGGAGATGTGCGCACTTCCTTCTTTAGCTAATGCCTACGACCCGTGCTGCTGTTGTGGTCTGGCCTGGCCTTCTCTATCTGACGGCTCCGTACGGTCATCTGTGCCTAATGGCCAGCAGAACTGTGGGGGGGGGGGGGGTATCCAAGACAGGGCAATTAGAGCTTTTATAGGGGTATCACATCCATTCTCCCCCTGCCTCTTCTCTCATCACTGGGCTGGGCCGGGCTGGTAGAGCTGCCTGCCTGCCGATTGATGGCCAAACCTGGAGGAGAGTGGGACTACTACTGATTAGAGAGGCCTAGCAGCCTGCCACTTCACCCCTCTCCGGTTTCTAGTTCTCTTTCTCTCTCTCTTATCTCCACTACTCATTCTGCTTTTGTGTGTGTGTGTGTGTGTGTGTGTGAGTGTGCCTGCTCCCTGACATCAATGTGACATGGCACTTAATGGACTCTGCCATGTGAAACAAGCACCCTGGGTTAATTACCTTGCCAAGGCCCTGGCCTTTGTAGAGCAGTTCATTCCCACTCGTGCAACCACTGCGAGAAAGAGTGTGCGTCTCGGCGTATTTGAGAGACTGCAGCGATCCCCATTGTGACTGTAATCCTCTCCGATTCAGGCTTTTCCCCAACGCCCAAGAAACAACTGTGTTGTTGTCCCTTTTTGGAAAATACAGAAGGCTAAAGCTACAGGCAAGCACTCACAAAGCAGCTGAAGAGAGTGGAGGGGCTACAGCGAGGAGAGCAGTACGCTCGGTGAATCCACTTCTCTCCCTCGCCTCATTCACATGTCGATTAACATTGCCGATGCAGCAGCAGAATCAGCGTTGAATGAGGCCGATTAACATCAAAACAATCTCAGAGTCCTTTTTATCTGCCGGCGTATCATGGTGACTTTTCGTTGAGTTATTCAGCGAAATGACAATCAAGATTGCCAGTGTTGAAATTATGTATTTGTTTATCTTTTCCATTTCACCAGACATAAATAATCTGAGTTATTATGAAAATGCAGTGCACTTAGAAATATATTTGACCATTATTATTTATTTTTTTTTATCTTCAAGCTCTGTTGATTGTTGATCATTGCTAGACAGCCATTTTCAAGTCTTGCCAAATATTTTCAAGCAGATTTTAGTCTACGTTGTAACTAGGCTACTCAGGAACATTCAATGTCATCTTGGTAAGCAACTCCTGTGCTGATTTGGCCTTGTGTTTCAGGTTTTTTTCCCTCTGAAAGGTGAATTCCGTATATTATTTTCCCAAAAAACTCCCTAGTCCTTGCCGATTACAAGCATACCCATAACATGATGCAGCCACCACCATGCTGGACAATATGAAGAGTGGTACTCAGTGGTGTGTTGTGTTGGATTTGCCCCAAACATAACGCTTTGTATACAGGAAAAAAAAGTGAATTTCTTTCCCACATTGTTTTGCAGTATTACTTAAGTGCCTTGTTGCAAACAGGATGCATTTGTAATATTTGTATTCTGTACAGGCTTCCTGTGGAGTAACTACAATATTGTTAGTAAATCCTCAGTTTTCTCATATCACACATCTGGCCTCATGGTGAAATCCCTGAGCA
Organism: Thymallus thymallus; assembly: GCA_023634145.1. NCBI lineage: Eukaryota > Metazoa > Chordata > Actinopteri > Salmoniformes > Salmonidae > Thymallus > Thymallus thymallus. The sequence continues at coordinate 30,793,159 of CM042398.1, read as the reverse complement.
GTTTCCTTCCTCTCTGGCAACTAAGTTAGGAAGGACACCTGTATCTTTGTAGTGACTGGGTGTACTGATACACCATCCAAAGCCTAATTAATAACTTCACCATGCTCAAAGGGATATTCCATTTTTTTTTTGTGTGTGTGTGTTGTTTGCATAGTAACAGATGTGTTGTTTTTACACATCTACCAATCAATGCCCTTCTTTGTGACGCATTGAAAACCTCCCTGGTCTTTGTGGTTGAATCTGTGCTTGAAATTCAATACTCGATACAGGGACCTTACAGATAATTGTATGTGTGGGGAACAGAGATGATCTGTATGTGTGGGGAACAGAGACGGGGGTAGTTATTCAAAAACCATGTTAATCATGTCAACCAATGAACACGGAGTACATGCAATTTAATTAGCAATTTGTAATGCTTTGTTTACTCCTGAACTTATTTAGGCTTGCCATAACAAGTTGATGAATGCTTAATGACGCAAGACATTTCAAATATACATTTTTTTTTAAAATACGTTTTTATGTATAACATTTGTTCTGCAAACACATTTCCACTTTGACATCGTAGGGTAATGTGTGTATATCAGTGCACACAATCTCAATGTAATACATTTAAAATTCTGTCTGTAACACAACAAAATAAACAGGTGAATACTTTATGAAGGCATTGTACTCACGAGAGAGTAGAGTCTTACTGTTCTTATATAGGAATAGATCAAATGAGTTGTTCCCTTTCAAATGCAACATTTTAGTTATAAAATACACAAAACAAATTTGGCATGCACAATACACGTTAATTGGTAACGAACACCCCACTTTAACGCCATTCCACCAACGTATCTATTCACAACACAAGGGGTTAAATACAGTTTTACAGTGTTCTTGTTATCTGACTGTTGTGGTGTTTAGAGATGTGGTCATTTTCAGCTGAAATCAAAGAGAAGTATTGATTTCATCAACGGAGAGTTCAACTAGTAGACCGAAGTATGAGTGTGATTTGAGTGTCTGGGAACTGAGACACTTTGATTAGGAAACGTGAGCAGAAAAACAGTAGTGACATGCTTGTCTTTATGAAAGAGAAGCAGCTCTGGTTTGATCTTCAGGTGCACATTACATGTTAACAGTCCCTGAAAGATAATGGTGCCTCACGTTCAGATAGGTGTCGTAAAAGAGTGAAGCTTTTTCCCTACACAAACTTGGGGTTTCAGTCAAACCTGCACAAAGGAAAAAAATCACGTTGTTGCGGCACTGCGAAATCCGCTTTGCTTCGTTTCACCTAGTTAAATTGGTTTTATTAATTGCGGAACTTGAAATGTGCATGTAAGTCTAACACACCAAAACTCATTCAGAGCTTTGGGTCTTAGTCCTTGCTTTATAGTCTAATGTGTTACAATCCTAGAGTGAGCAGAGATCCTTTCTCCTTAGAGAGGATTATTCATCAATGCTGTTTATAGAATACAGTATGATCGACAGCCTTACTTGAGAGTGGGCCTCCTCCATTATCATGTTGGTCTGCAGCTCAGCTTTCCTCCCAAACTTTCTGGGCAGCGGGAAACAGGGGAGGCCTTGGCCGGCAGGCACATCTGCATGGGGCATAGACCGACTCCATGAATCATTCAGCATCCAGAACCCTGCTTTTGTGCCAAGACAGAGCCAGGCCCCAGTACAGTCCTGTGGGTTTGCCTCTAACAATTTCCCCCGTCTACGTAAACTAAAACCCCTCTCCACTCCATCTCCATCCCGTCCTGTACTTCCCAGAGCAGCAGAGGGAGAGGAGGGTGAAAGCTGAGAGGCGCAGGAGGGACAACCAGATAGCGGTTAAGGAAGCTGACCGGAGCCTCAACCACATGTTAGCTCTGGAGATAAGGGACATCCTGATCGCTGGGAGGAATGAACAGGCCCGGATCACTTGTATTGTACACAGGCAGAGTTAGCCGTTCTGGCTTTAACCACTTTACCCACAAAACCATGTGGCTTCTTCATAACATTAACAGTACAGCACCGTAAGTGCCTTAAATATCCCACTGTTGTCATGACAGCTCTGTGTTATATTGCATTTTTCACATCGTACTTAAAACTGCTGAGGTGTTAGAAGACTGTGATATGAGGTTGTCTCACATGGGCTGAATCGTCTGCTAAATGACTCACTAACTGTAAGTCACTCTGGATCAGAGCGTCTGATAAATGACTCACTAACTGTAAGTCACTCTGGATAAGAGTGTCTGCTAAATGACTCACTAACTGTAAGTCACTCTGGATCAGAGCGTCTGATAAATGACTCACTAACTGTAAGTCACTCTGGATCAGAGCGTCTGATAAATGACTCACTAACTGTAAGTCACTCTGGATAAGAGCGTCTGCTAAATGACTCACTAACTGTAAGTCACTCTGGATAAGAGCGTCTGCTAAATGACTCACTAACTGTAAGTCACTCTGGATAAGAGCGTCTGATAAATGACTCACTAACTGTAAGTCACTCTGGATCAGAGCGTCTGATAAATGACTCACTAACTGTAAGTCACTCTGGATCAGAGCGTCTGATAAATGAATGTTAAATGTAAATGTCATTTTTATCAAACAGCTTTTGAAGCCTTGGTTTTGCCCAAAACGTGGTCAGTTTTTATGTTCTAGAAACTAAACAGCGGTTCTGGATAGAAGCAGCAAATTATCTACAAAATATGCCATCAAAATATGCCATCTATAACCTAAAAGGGTTCTTTGGCTGTCCCCAAAGAAGAACCCTTTGAAGAACCCTTTTTGGTTCCAGGTAGAACCCTTTTTGGTTCCAGGTAGAACCCTTTTGGTTCCATGTAGAACCCTTTCCACAGATTGTTCTAGATAGAACCCAAAAGGGTTCTACCTCAAACCAAAAAGGGTTATCCTATGGGGACAGCCGAAGAACCCTTTTTTTAACCCTTTTTTTGAAGAGTGTAATATGTCTATGGCAGACACTTTAAATGACTGTGGTTTGCAGAATGTCAGCTGAGCCCATTTAAATGTTCACAAGCCACAGCAGTGGTGGAGCTGCAGCAGCAGTGTGTGCCTACCTGTGTGGGTGAGGGGAGATGGAGGTGTGTGAGATTCACAAGCCACAGTACAAGATCTCCGGTACATCGCCATGATGTTTGAGGCTGAAAACGATAGCCCACTTAAGCCAAGTTTTGTTGCACTCAGCACAAAGACCGTAATGGCTTGTAATATATGGCAGCATGATTGAAAGCTGCAGTGTCGTTAAGAGACAGTGTTTTACCATGCAAAATATCTCCTCCTTGCCTACCCTTCTCCCCTAGCAAAGTGGCATTTCCATTTTGAGATTGCCTCCCTGGCCCTTTGTGAATAGAATCGAATTACGCTGAGAAGCACTGATTGATTCCTTCTGAGCACAACAGTTTTCCCCTTTCTCAAAGAACCTATTGAATCCAGTCCAAGAAGTCATTGTGACCATTATAGTGGGTGAATGGCTCGGGATGGGGACATAGAACTGAGAGAGACGTGTTGAAGGGGGAGAGAAGGGAACATGTAGATGGGATGAGAGTTCACATGGTGCGCGCCACAAATCTAAGGTGGGGATAGCACTACTTTTCACTCAGACTCACCTAGACTACAGAGGACCCCAGGGCCGTAGTGAAGACTATATTCCAGCTCATTACATGTCACGCTCATTTTTCACGAGGACTGTGCACCAGGATCCATCGATTTATTCTCAAAGAGAGTCTCACTGAGGAGGCAGAAGTTTCTTGTGAGAGGCGTTGTAAGGGGGTGCGGTATCCTATCCTTCAAAAACTACAACTCCCATCCCCATCCCCAAGCCCCCTATTCTACCCATGGTGACATTATGATCATCCTTTGAGGGGCACTGTAATGTAGCCTTCATAGTTAAGGCTGTGTGCCTACATAGCACAGCACAGCAGGAAGAGGAAGTCTCTCCCTCCTGCCACTGATGAAAGGCAGAGAGGGTGAAAGGTTCACGTCTGCACCAGTGCTTTAATCAACTTTACTGCAGACATACTGTAGCCCACCTCTGCCACCTACGCAGCACACTCCTCCTGCACCATGTACCTCCTCCTCGTACTGTAAGAGGGGAATATCCCTCATGTATCCCACTCTGGGGCCAGAGTAAAAAGGTGCCAAGTATACGGCAGGCGTCTCAGTGGAGAAGTTCTGGGACAGAGACAGGCTCTGCGTTTTGACTAGTTACTCATGGTGATGTACCGAACGGAAGGGCCTCCCCGGGTAGTCAACAAAGGGGTTGAGTTGGATTTGATTTCACTAGCTGGTGCAAGTGATGTTCAGCCAATGAATATATGGATCACATCCATGTGCCCTGTCACACCAGCCCTGGTGCCACATCAATGGGCCACTCCGGTTGTCATTTGGAGAAGTGCCAGTCTGATGTGCTGGAGCGTACAAAGTTTCCCTTTCTTTATTCATTTAGCACTGTCACGCTGTAAAATACTCCAGGATCATTGGGGCTTTCATTTTAAACTAGAAACTAGGAATCGGAGACACCTTTTTGTTGCATTAGAGAGGGTTGAAACGCGGATCAGTGCAAATGTTACCAACAGTCACGGTCTTCCTCCTGCTTTATACATTTTAATACAGGCCTGAATTTCCATCCACGCTAAAGGTAACTTCCTCTTTATGCCACCCAGCATATTAGAGTGATTTAGCTAAAGGCAAAAGAATGATTATGTGACAGCTGTCTGTGATGGTATTTTGGGGGGAATCTGGAGTTGAGAATTTTCCACAGTGTGTGTGTGTGTGTGTGTGTGTGTCTTAAAGAGGGTTCTTGTGTGTGCACCAGAGAATATGTGTGTTTGTGTGGAGATTGTTTTATTACAGGTGTCTATTTACTGTATTTTAAAGGGTGTCTGGTTTCCCTACACTACACGACCAAGCTCTACTGAAATATTTACCAGGCGGCGAAATTGTCACTTTGTCCAATGTCCCTGGATCATCTGACCCTCTGTGACCCTCCATTACTTCCTGCTTGTGTCCCTTTCTTCTTCTTCTCCTTCTTCTTCTCTTCTTCTTCTCTTCTGGATCAGCAGTATTCCCCCTGTCCATTTTCTCCCCACTCTCTCTGTCTTGACATGTATACCTACCTTCGTGAATGTGGAGTTTCTTTCATTGGAGCAGGATTGATGGAAATAGATGTTGTACAATCAGTTCTTTGTGCTCTTTTCTTGGTAGACTTGAGAATGAAGGGAAGTTAGTATGTATTTTGAGGGCAGCGGTGAGTGGAGCACTGTGAATAATTGGGATGTATAATTTGTAAGTGATTCACATGGATATGTATATTTCCATTCCGTAACGTCTTTGATGTCTGTGTAACACTAGGACCAGGAATGGAATCACAAGTAAGCCTCTCTCCTAAGACCTTTCGATAAATAGAGAACATCTCCAGTTTTCTCCATAAGACAAACACCAAACGTTCTCTGTTATGTTTCTGCTGAGGACACAGATCCCTGCTAAGGATTATGGGGTACTTAATTGACTCAATTATCCAGTCCAGTCAAAGTTTGTAAAGAAAAGTGTGGGCTGCCTGGATTTCTGTGGCATTAAGTCATCATTGAGGTGGGCACACGGGCCCAGTGTATTTACTGCCAGAGCCTGCATTCATCCGATCTGATACCTCTAATGCGGGTATCAATCTCCACAATACATTCTCCCTCCAATATGGGTCGTGTCATCTCTGGTTAGTGGAGTCTCCTGATCAGTCAAGCTGGGGCCGGATTGATTTTCTTTCATATTTTCTCATCTTGTCTTTTCTTCCTTCCCCTCTCCATTCAAAGGCCTCGGATGTTCCCTCAATGTAAGATGAATGTCGCGCAGAGGGTAAGAGAACGTCTGGGTTCGACCTGTTGGCACATCTATGAGACTTTCTCTCTACCCCTCATCTCTCTCTCTCTCTCTCTCTCTCTCTCTCTCTCTCTCTCTCTCTCTCTCTCTCTCTCTCTTTCTACCCCCCCCCCTCCAAAGACAAGCAACTATCACCTTAGTAGGCAAAACAGTGATATACAGTATATATTTTATTGTTATTTTTTTTTACCTTTATTTAACTAGGCAAGCCATTTAAGAACACATTCTTATTTACAAAGGCGGCCTACGGCGGCCAAACTCGGACGATGCTGGGCCAATTGTGCGCCGCCCTACGGGAGACATAGTACCCGTATTATCATAACACAGTCCATGTCCTATTATAACACATCAACAGCGACTATTGAAACTCTAACTATGACTTCCCATTTCATCTGTGTAAATGTATTCCCCCTGTCTCTGTATTGAACTAAGTGCTGTGTAGTGGTAATAAAAAAGACTACCAGGCAAACAGACCAGCCCCAGGTTCCCCCCCCGTTGACCGGTCTCAGACAGGGGACGGCAGGTCCAGCCACATCCCCGGGCCCCTGAACCCATTTGTATGGGCCGCACGACTTTCTCCGTAATGAAATATTCACAGGTCACTGGTTCCCTGAGAAATGATGGCGGTCAGTCAATTGCTTTTCAGCGAGTAATTTTCTTCAGACTTCCCTGCTTGTCATGTTGACAGTCATTAGCGCAGGAGGAAGGCTGGATCGAAGTGCAAGTGTTTATCTCCTCTGCTGCTGTATTTCCCTTATATCTCTTATTCTTTTTCTGTCTATCTCCTCTCCTCTCCTCTTTTCTTATCATCTCTGTTAGCGCTTGCGTTGGTGGTGAAACAGCAAATGTTTTTTTGCAGTCTGTCCTAGATGTATCTATGCCCCATCTGCCTTTTTTTTTTCCACCATGTATTTTTCTTTCAACTGAAAGTCAGCAGTCCTCTGTTATTTGAAACGTCGCATTAAGACCTAATTCTTCAGTGCAGACCAGGCAGAATGCAATCCCTTTTTAAGGTAATCAATCACCTTGAAAGAAACCTATCACAAGCCAATCAAAAGACACACTTCAGATGTGGTGATTGGTGATTGGTGATTGGTGATTGGACCCTCCAAAAAAAACCCGGGAAAGTTTAGCCAAGGCTAGTTTTTTCTTTATGACTGACCTTTGAAGATATTACCATCTGACGTGATGAATGGTCCAGGGAGGAGACATCAGCCTTTTCTTAATAACCAGCTGTGGTGATGGTGGAGGGAGATCGGCCAGCGCTCCTTCCCTAATCCCCCTCTTCTTAAAGGAGGAGAGGAGAGGGGGTAAAAGGACATCAGAAATGACATAGTGTTAGAAATAATATGGGGCCCTCCACGGCGAAGGCACTACAGTGAGCTCGGCTGACCCGGAGGGAAACTCCAATTAGCAGGGAGTAATGGATAGCCCTGTGGCTGGCGTCTGCAGGCGGGTAGAACGCTGACCCTCGGCCTCGCCCTGCCGCAGCTACACTCATTCCCCAGCATCACTCTCTCTCTCAACCTGTGATAGGCCTCAGAGCACACACACAAACACACACACACACACACACACACAAACGCACACACCCACACACACATACACGTACACATCCAGTGCCTTCAGAAAGCATTCATGATTTATTCTACATACATTTTATTTTATACAGCTTGTATTCTAAATGTATGAAATATAATTTTTCTCACCCGTCTTTACACAATACCCCATAATGACAAAGTGTTTTTAGAAATTTTAGTTGTAATCTAATTTTCAAAAGTACTGTATTCACACCCCTGAGTCATTACTGTGGAAGCACCTTTGGCAGTGATTACAGCTGACTGTTTCTGGGTAAGTCTCTAATAGGTTTCCACACATGGATTGTGCAACATTTGCCCATTATTCTATTCAAAATTCTTCAAGCTCTGTCAAATTGGTTGTTAATCATTGCTAGACAACCATTTTCAGGTCCTGCCATAGATTTTCAAGTAGATTTAAGTCAAAACTGTAACTCGGCCACTCAGGAACATTCACTGTCTTCTTGGTAAGTAACTCCAGTGTATATTTGGCCTTGTGTTTTAGGTTATTGTCCTGCTGAAAGGTGAATTCATCTCCCAGTGTCTGTTGGAAAGCAGACTGAACCAGGTTTTCCTCCAGGATTTTGCCTGTTCTTAGCTCTATTCCGTTTCTTTTTAACGATGACAAGCATACCCATAACATGATGCAGCCACCATCATGCTTGAAAATATGAAGAGTGGTACTCAGTAATGTGTTGTATTGGATTTAACCCAAACATAACACTTTGTATTCAGGACAAAAAGTGAATTGCTTTGCTACATTTTTTGCAGTATTACTTTAGTGTCTTATTGCAATGTATGTTTTGGAATATTTTTTTCTGTACAGGCTTCCTTCTTTTCACTCTTTCATTTAGGTTAGTATTGTGGAGTAACTACAATGTTGTTGATCCATCCTCAGTTTTCTCCTATCACAGCTATTAAACTGTAACTGTTTTAAAGTCACCATTGCCCTCATGGTGAAATCCCTGAGCGGTTTCCTTCTTCTACGGCAACTGAGTTAGGAAGGATGCCTGTATCTTTGTAGTGACTGGGTGTATTGATACACCTTCCAAAGTGTTATTAATATCTTCACCATGCTCACAGGGATATTCAATGTCTGCTTTTTTTTTACCCATCTACCAATCGGTACTTTTCTTTGTGAGGCATTGGAAAACCTCCCTGGTCTTTGTGGATTCATTTGTGTTCGAAATTCACTACTCAACTGAGGGACCTTACAGTTACTGTAATTGTATGTTTGGGGTACAGATATGAGGTAGTCATCGAAAAATCTTGTTAACAACTATTATTGCACACAGATTAAGTCCATGCAACTTGTTATGTGACTTGTTAATGAAATGTTTACTCCTGAACTTTGCCTACTTGGCTTGCCATAACAAAGGGGTTGAATACTTATTGACAGCTTTTCATTTTTTATTAATTTGTAAACAATTTCTAAAAACATCATTCCACTTTGACATTATGTGGTATTCTGTGTTGTCCAGTGACAAAAATCTAAATGTAATCCATTTTAAACTCAGGTTGTAACACAACAAAATGTGAAAAAAGTCAAGGGGTGTGAATACTTTCTGAAGGCACCATACACTCATAGACACAGAGCGTGTTAGCGTGTGTGCTGGTCCACTAAGCTGTTTGCGTGGCACTGGGAGAGTATTAGGCAGTGTTTTCTCCAGGGAAGGAGAGTGAGCCTGGTCCATGTGCATCCTCAGGTCTGTGCCAATCAGCCATGTGCCAATCAGCCCTGGGCCAATCAGCCCTGGGCCATGGCGTGCTGATGAGAGCAGATGACACTCTGGATCCCCAATGGAAAAAAGAGGAGAGAGGACTGTGTCTATGCTGTGGCGTCCTCCCCCACTCCGCCTGATAAGGCCCTTCTCAAAGCACAGTCAGGAGAGAAGAGTGGGATCTGTGGAGGATGGCTCTAAGAGAACCAGACTAGTGGGATATGTGGAGGATGGCTCTAAGAGAACCAGACTAGTGGGATCTGTGGAGGATGGCTCTAAGATAACCAGACTAGTAGGATCTGTGGAGGATGGCTCTAAGAGACCCAGACTAGTGGGATCTGTGGAGGATGGTTCTAAGAGAACCAGACTAGTGGGATCTGTGGAGGATGGCTCTAAGAGAACCAGACTAGTGGGATCTGTGGAGGATGGCTCTAAGAGAACCAGACTAGTGGGATCTGTGGAGGATGGCTCTAAGAGAACCAGACTAGTAGGATCTGTGGAGGATGGCTCTAAGAGACCCAGACTAGTAGGATCTGTGGAGGATGGCTCTAAGAGACCCAGACTAGTGGGATCTGTGGAGGATGGCTCTAAGAGAACCAGACTAGTGGGATCTGTGGAGGATGGCTCTAAGAGAACCAGACTAGTGGGATCTGTGGAGGATGGCTCTAAGAGAACCAGACTAGTGGGATCTGTGGAGGATGGCTCTAAGAGACCCAGACTAGTAGGATCTGTAGAGGATGGCTCTAAGAGACCCAGACTAGTAGGATCTGTGGAGGATGGCTCTAAGAGACCCAGACTAGTGGGATCTGTGGAGGATGGCTCTAAGAGAACCGGACTAGTAGGATCTGTGGAGGATGGCTCTAAGAGACCCAGACTAGTAGGATCTGTAGAGGATGGCTCTAAGAGACCCAGACTAGTAGGATCTGTGGAGGATGGCTCTAAGAGACCCAGACTAGTAGGATCTGTGGAGGATGGCTCTAAGAGACCCAGACTAGTAGGATCTGTGGAGGATGGCTCTAAGAGAACCAGACTAGTGTCTTTACATTGAAAGGAGAACATCAGGAAAAATCTATTCTTATCAAAAATGTGGAGAAATTGAATATTGGTTGTGATAGATGTTACTGGTCTTGGTATTTAATTGTGTGGTGTCAGTACTAAAAGGCATATTGGTCAAATCAAATTGTATTTGTCACATGCTTCGTAAACAACAGGTGTAGAATAACAATGAAATGCTCCGGTACCACTTGCCATACGGTAGCAGAGAGAATAGTCTATGACTTGGGTGGCTGGAGTCTTTGACAATTCTTTGGGCCATCCTCTGACACCGCCTGGTATAGAGGTCCTGGACAGCAGGGAGCTCAGCTCCAGTGATGTACTGGGCCATACTCACCACCCTCTGTAGAGCCTTGCTGTCTGGTGCCTTGCAGTTGCCGTACCAATCGTGGACGTAGCCAGTCTCCTGATGGGGAAGACGTGCTGTCGTGTGTGGACCATGTTAATTCCTTTGTTGAAGCTCTCGACCCGCTCCACTACAGCCCCAACGATGTGGATGGGGACGTCCTCGCCCCTCCGTTTCCTGTAGTCCACGATCAGCTCCTTTGTCTTGCTGACGTTGAGGGAGATGTTGTCCTGGCACCACACTGCCAGGTCTCTGAAGTCCTCCTACAGGCATCACTTACTGGAATGAGAATGTCCCACAATTCAACTCTTATGGAGAGGCTCTCTCTTCCTCCTGTGGACACATTACCCATGATGCCCCACAGCGGATGAGGGAGGCGTATGCTTGAGGCGTCACTGCTCTTCTCTGCTAACCACTCAGCCAGAACACTGCACTAATTGATGAAGAGAGATTGCGTTCTCTCCCCTGCTCTCCATCAAACTTTTTTTAAGGCACCGGAGGGCACCTCTTTATGAAGTCGCTAAGTTTTAAATGTAGCAAAACAAAAATGCACCCTTAATCAGTGAGCAATGTTGCTTGAAAAAGAGTTTTGATCTGTCTGGGTCTAATTTGGAGAATATCTCTCCACTTATCGTATCAAGAATCGAAGACGTTCCTTTTTTTACCTTTTTTATCTAATTTGGACCCTGGTTCTGTTACTGAGAAACATGGGGCCAGCTGGTTCTGTTACTGAGAAACATGGGGCCAGCTGGTTCTGTTACTGAGAAACATGGGGCCAGCTGGTTCTGTTACTGAGAAACATGGGGCCAGCTGGTTCTGTTACTGAGAAACATGGGGCCAGCTGGTTCTGTTACTGAGAAACATGGGGCAAGCTGGTTCTGTTACTGAGAAACATGGGGCCAGCTGGTTCTGTTACTGAGAAACATGGGGCAAGCTGGTTCTGTTACTGAGAAACATGGGGCCAGCTGTGTATCACCATTACAGCTTATGTCAACATGTATACGTTGCATACACATCAATCTTGCACTCAGCAGGAGCGGACAGAGCTATTATGTTAAAAGCCCATTTGCCTGACATACTCTTACTGAAGATGGCCTCTTGCAGGGGAGGGGTCTGATCCGGTGAATATTGATAGATTCATTGATTGATTGATGGTCTCAGGTGATTTATCGATTGATTTCGCTTCCAAATGAGCTGCGAGAGAGAGGTGAGCCCAGAGGAAAACAAACCATATTCTCCTTCAAGCTCTGGCTTTACATGATTATTTATTTTGGGTACCGCTGCTGTTTTCATTAGAATGTGGTCTGGAGTTGTTTTTGGAGTCATTTTCAATTAAATATACAAGAAGTGTTATACACTGAAATCACGGGAAGGATAACATACAGTACATGCTGAAAGGACGTTTTCCCCTCACCTGACTGAACAAAGTCAATCCCCTATCTTCTTGTTTAAGGAAGACTTGCGGGGTGTCGTTGGATAGTTAGAAGTGCATGGACTGTGGATGTGGGAATGGGATGTGTAGATTAATGCAGTGGAAAACCATCCTTCAAAGTGCTTACAATAATTTGAGTCAGGCATATCACTGGAGGAAATTGTATTTTTATTTACTGTGGCGGCTCTTCTCTCTACCTCTTTCTCTCTCTCACCTCCCTCTCTTTCTGCCTGGAATCCATATAGTTGTAGAGTTATAATTCAGGGACGGAGAGTTTCAGAGTGTCTTTAAGGGGCTGTCACTGCACTGGATGCGTTTCTCAGATTTGTACCTCTGTACGATGTGTGGGCGCGTGCATTTGTATTCAGGAGCAGATCTGAGTTTGTGTAGGCGTGCATGTGTGTGCGTATATACAGGCATGTACTGCATGTTCCTGCCCTTTATTAGCATGTGTTTGAGGGTTAATGTGTGGGTGTGTGTACATACATGCACAGTGTTGGTGTGAATGAGTGCGTGCAATGCGTTGTGTGTGTGTGAATGCATACGCGTGTGTTTGTGTGCGCGTGTGTGCATGTGTGTGTGTGTGTGTGTGCCTGTGTGTATGTGTGAAGGCATTTCCCATCTTAGAGGTGGTGTGGCTCTTTTCGAAGAGGAAAAGGGGAGAAAAGCCATTGATAAATTGATCACAGTGAAATTGTGGCATATTAAGACATGTTCTAAATCCCTCCCCCATCGGTCGGCCTCCCTCCCACACACACAATACAGCGCGCCACGGCTCTGCTCTGCTCTGCTCCAACATCAATTACTGTGGATTGCGTGGTTGACAGAGTGTAAACCAGGTGCCAGCCCTCAATCCAATTAAAGAGGTTTAATTGGGGGAAAATAAATGGAGTTTGTCCGGGAAGTGCTGGGTTACCCACACTAAGTAGATTTTTTTCCTTCTTTTTGAAAAGTAAGGTATTGTTTATAAAATGTTGAATTGAATCTAATAAAAGCTAGGGGCTATTGGGCTATTGCTTTTCTCCACACTACCTCCACTTCCTCCACAGGTCACTAATGCAAACAATCCAATCTCCCCTCTCTGAAAGGTGTACTGGGCTCTCTAAACAGGATTATTATCTAAAATGGCCCCATCAGGTGTTTCAGCCATACACTGCCAGGTTTTAGATGGTGATTGTAATTCACCGTTGCCAGCCGTTTAGGGACAGATCACTTTAGGAGTGTTTGTAACAACACGTTTAAAACAAAACTCCCAACCGACGAGTTCAGCCAACAGGTCACTTGCCTGTTTTAAATAGCATTATCACTCTAACTACATCTGTAACCATTGACGTTACATATATATATATGCAATATAACATGAGACTCCTCTGTGGTTATCAGTGTAGTAGTGGGTGTAGTTGTAGCTTAACACTCTGAGCGTAAAGGAGACTGAAGCACCAGCAGCAACCACAGCTCCATGCAGGAGTTAGCCAAGCTAAAGACAGGTGTCTAAAGCGGCCAGGTAGCGTCTCTGAATAACTCAGCATTGTTAGCTGTCTGATGCTAACCCTTCGACAATGAAAGAGTCTTGCTGCACATCAACGATTTAGCAGACACCCTGCGTCACTCTCCCATTTAGAGGGAGTCCTAAGGAGTTGACGGAGACTCCTTCTCTTCACCAGCTCCCTCCACTACATCCCTATAATTGGGAATGAGAAAAAGCTGGAAATGCTGTATCAGGGATCTGGCAGAGCGGTGGAGGCGTTTAAAACAGCCATTCAGCAATGTCAAGAGTGGAGAGAATTTGTGACAACAATTGTGACAGAGTTTTTTCAGCAGACACATTTCCTGAGTTGTAAAAGCTGTTTCTGTCCGCGGCCTATTAAAAAGTGAAATACGTACGCATCTGGAGTGGAAGAGCTCTCCGATTTGAGCATCTTAGGTGTGTCTGATAGTCTGTAATAGGACCATCTTCGGATCCCTTCCAGCCTCCTCTGCGTCTCCATCTCCGTTCTCTCCTTCCCTCGCTCCTCTCCTCCCTTCTGTATCTCACACTAGTTCTGCAGCACCCTCACCTCTTCCCTTCTTCAACGTCAGACGAGCAAATCGGCTGACAAGTGATAGTACTGTACACGTTTTTCCCAAGCTTTCAAGAATTACCACCATTTCATCACAGATAATCACATTTAATAACCCTTCTCATTAAGGAGACGAGGATCACGGGCCATTCATATTGTCTCTCCTTTTCTCCCATCGCCGAGTGCCAGAGGGGGCTGGAAACAAAAGGAGGACTAAAAAAGAGCTCAGCGCGACAGTGATTAACCGATTGGGGGAGTAGATGGACTGTGATGAATCAAAGTTATCTCTCAAATCTTAATAACTGGAATTAGCTGCTGATTAGATGAGCTTGGGCTACAGCGGGGAGCAGTAGGCATGTTCACTTCAAAGAATATGGCCCTTGTAAATCTGTCCCTCCCCTCCCCGTGCCCTTCACCGTAGAGCAAACCAAAGAGAAGGATTACAAAAGGAGGAAGAATAGAAATGAGAAATGGAAGAGAGGAGTTAGACGGTGTAAATGAGGCCTTTATTCGAGAAGTTCCATCTCGATTGGCTGAGGTTCGGTGTGTAACAAGCAACGTAATAAAGAAATCCACAAGGGATAGGGGGAAATTAATTAATTATCTATTTCTGTGTTTGTCCCCCCTCCCCCCCCCAGTCTCTCTCTCTATCTCTCTCGACAGTAGGAGGGGTCAGTGTCTCAGTGAAAGGGCCATAATGAGAGGGACACTCTGTCTCATTTGCATATGTTTGCCATTGTCACAGCGGTCAACGAATGCCATGTTGAGATTCCTGCATGTTAAAGTGCTGTCATTTGTCCCTTGCGAGGCACTCTGGCCTCCTAGCATAACCCTCAAAGAGAGACCACGACACTCAGCTGGTTCCTAACAAACGTTTGTGTCAATTCAACAGTGTTGAATTGCAGTAGAAAAATGCTAATTTGCCGGGTAAATTAGAACTAGTGTAGGTCATTGTATTGGCACGGTACGAGAATTGATGTACGTGTATGACCTGAATGAAATAATACCTGATTAACTGTACAATCATACATTTTCATTTCAGATAGTTCTTTATCTTCAAGACCAATAGAAATGGAAGAGTCTTATCAATTTAGAACATGTGTAATAGAAGTCTACAGATCTAAATCGTAATTTGATATATCAGAAGGACGATTGAGGGGGAAAAGACTACTGTGTATCGGACTAAGGTTTACTGTAGTGCATTTGATCAGGTCAAAAGCAACGCCTGCGGGCTTTAGTTCATTTGAAAAACTACACACACAGCCCACATGTCTATTTAAATTCCGACAACAAGTCTGGAGTAATTAGTCCCTGATGTAAATGTCTGTTACGCATCAAAAAGGCAACAACATTGAAAAGAGGCAATTATCTGCTTTTATGGTGTGGGGAAAACATGGCGGGTCTGATCATCTGTAAATGATAGTTGTTTTTTTAAAGAGACTGTTGGTTTTATTAGGAGATTTAATGCACCGTTCTCCAGCTCCAGACAGATCAGATCCATGCAGGGCTGCTACGGCGGGCGGGCGGGCGGGCGGCTGAGGAGGAGACCGACAGGTTCATTACATGTCACAGGAGTTCAAAGTGATCCTCTATCTGCTCTGTTTATTAAGTGGCGCTCCAGTCGTCTCTAAGGTATAGTAAGACTGGCTAGTCGCAGCACAGCAGAAGCTAAGAGAAGTTCCATCTCGATTGGCTGAGTTTCGGTGTGTAATAAAGCAATGTAATAAATAAATCCACAAGGGATAGAGGGAAATTAACTCTCCCTTTAATACCCTGTCTGAGGGTGAAGCCACGTTCATGTGCTAGTCTGAACTAGGAAACTCTGACATTTCTGACTTGCTAACTGGTTGCTAGTTATACTCGTGCTGCGTTCAACCAGTTAGCAAGTCGGACATTTCTGAGTTTCCTAGTTCCGACTTGCACGTGAACATGGCATTAATCACAAATAAATGCTCCCAATAATCAGGAAAAATCATGTCAGAAGGAATGAAACATATGTGACATGTGAAAATGATTAAGGCTCTGCAAAAAAATCTAAATTCATTCCAGGGGGGCGAGTATAGATTCAGTATTTATCTTCATGGATAGATTTTTCCTCTAATGAGGTGGCAAAACTGAAGAGATGAGAGTTGGCAAAATAAAATAATAATACCAGGCCTATTTGGAATCCCAAACCCGCTGAAGAGTGGTGTGGGAGAACACTGGGGGCAGCTAGTGGGATGCAAAGGCTTTTCTCAGTTGCTTCAAAGCTGCATTAAATTGGGCCACTGCATCTCCACCTCTCCATGCTCTCTCCCCTCTCTCTCTCCCAAAGTTTTGCTGTAATTGGCAGACAATGAGGGGGGAAAGCCAGCCGGTGCGCCCAGAAATCTGCTTCATCATGAGAAACCTAACTGGAGGATTTGTTTTATTGTTCTTGTTTACCTCTGCCTCCAAGTTGGGCTTTTCTGACTCACCTTGACTGGATGGCAGATGGTTGTAATTAACAGGCTCTCCCTGGCTGGCTGCAGCCTCTGGTGAGATGCTAGCTCAGCTAACACTGCTAACGCTAATGGAGTGTTGGATCATATGGCTTGCCTAATTAAAATGGACTTAGCTATACTCAAGCTTTATTTATGTGTACCTGTTAAGACACAACTAGAAAGCTGGGTGTCAGTAGCGCGGGCTTTAACAACAAGGGGCTTTTATGCGCCTGGCTGGCTGAAATTCCTCGCTGTGTTTTGTTTGTGTTGCTTCCTCTACGTTGGCCACTGTTAAGCTACGTGACACTCTCCATTTGTCCCCATTCTGTTTTCTGCTGCAGTGGGCCCAACGGGATTTGTCACAAGTTTGCCTTCCTCTCAGTGAGGCAGTCATTAAAGTGAGATGAGTGCTTCTGTTCTCTCTGTGTTGGAGCTGCTGCTAGATAACATGCTCTTTCCCTTCCTCTGCTTTGGACTCACTGCACTGGATAGGTTCTGTAAACTTGAGACATTTTAAAGGGTTCCTGTCAACATGGTAGTTCAGTAACTAATGTAGGCTACAGTACACATTATGTGCTGAATTACGCACAAATTCTCAATATTCACCTGGTATTCTTGTAGCTCAACATCTTAAACGGATCTTCTAATATTGTTACAGGTCTGAGGTTGGATCTGGTGACATATGAACCTGTGTAGTAGAGACCTTTTAAGGTCTTCCCGTCCCTAGCAAATGAGTCAGAGCGGCTGACTCTGTGTGTCTAAGTAAAAGCCATAAAGCTGCCCACTGTATCACACATCCATAGCTGATATCATCAGTGCCTCCCATTTGAGTGATTTCCCCCTGCATTCAATGCAACACAACCTACTGTCTTTAAGCCTTAGCCTTGCCCTCTGACCTCCCATGCACAGTAAAGGAACTGACACCACTCTGCTGGTATGAGTTCTCCCCAGCTACTGTATGTGCTCAGCCCATCTCTGCCTGGCCTACTCAGAGAGGAAGTCCCCAGCAGCTTTGCTGAAGAGGATCAGAGATTGTTGGCCACTGGCCAAGAGCTCTACCCATGGTATCCATGGAGATGGAATGGAGCTTCCATCATCTCGCTCCACCTGTCCATTGCCCTGTGTTTCTCTCTAGACGAGCAGGTCTGGAAGTCCAAGCCATTTGGGCCTGCCCAACCTCCTCACTCCCCTGCACCATAGACAGACAAAACTCACCAAATTGATTTCCTTAAGTAAGGGTTTCAATCCAATTTTACACTGGGAGAGTGCTTAAGATTAAAGAGAGTGTTTTTAAATGTGCTCTTCTGTAAGGAGAGAGATGGAGAGAGAGGTGAAAGTAAGAGATAGCTGAGTGAGAGAGAGAGAGAGAGAGAGAGAGAGAGAGAGAGAGAGAGAGAGAGAGAGAGAGAGATCGATACAGGCTGGCCGTTCTGTCTGGATTCCTGTATTCCCCTTGGTCCTGTCGATGGAGGAGGGGTTTAGCTAGCTCCCACCGCCTGGCCTTGTGCGTGGGCGCTGAATTACCACAGTGGGACCTGCTCGCCCATCGTTAACACGCCTGCAGGTGGACGAACGCCACCTGCCGCCCGGGGACTGATAAAACCACACAATCGACCAGGAGCAGTTTCTCTCCGGCCATAACGTAACGTCTCCCCCTCAGAGCCATGAGAGATGGGAGAGGTGGGAACTGCGACCTGCGCCTGAGAGCTTTATGGTTTCTATGGTGTTGGGGTTTTCATCAGGCACTGTGGATTATCATGATAATGCTAGCCAGCACCAGCTAAAAGGGCGTGTGGTCGCCGAGGGACCAACGCTACTCCTACTGATTTGCATTGGCCTTTTCTCTCTCCTAGTTCATTTCCAGTAGAATAACTTGTTTGTCACATACATCAGAGAGAAGGGGAAGATCATAGAGAGCCAGTGTTACTTTGTGTTTCACTAATGAGCCCCGTTCTCTACTCACCCCCCATAAACCCCCACTCCTTGCTTTTGGTTTGCTGCCCTTTGAAACAGTGATGTGATGCTGTATAGGGAAGTACAGTCTGGTTGCTGCATCTCTCTCTCTCTCTCTCTCTCTCTCTCTCTCTCTCTCTCTCTCTCTCTCTCTCTCTCTCTCTCTCTCCCTCTCGCACTCTCCCTCCCAGCTCCAGGCTGTTACCCAGCGTTGTGTGTCACATGGCTTTGCTTCAGTCCCATGCCCTTGTTCTATTCTCTGAGAACAATAGGCGTGACACAAATATACTGGTGCTCTCTGCCTCGCCATGTCTAACAGAATACTTGAATGTAGCCTTGATCTCCCATATGGTGTGAGAACGGTTTCTCATACATACCTTATTGTCATCTGGACTCAAGCTTTCTCTCCAAACTGATTTGTTGATGTTAGACCACTTGAACCTGTTCGAGGGGAAGCTATGTGAAAGGTCTCAGCTGCTGCTGTGCCATGAGAAGCTTCTGTTTTTAGGTAGATAACCACCCCCTTCCTTGAAATGGGTCCTTAAAAGTTTAAAATGGCTGACATCAAGAGTCGCCTTGAATAAGTATGCCCTGCAATGCAAGTGGGTTACATAACACCATGACTAGAGATGAAAAGTAGAGCACAGGGGGAGATTAAAAAAGTTTCAGCACGAAAAGGGAGGGAAGAAAGAGATGTGGGGAAAGTGAGATGGAGGTAGGCAGGGAGAGATGGAGGTAAGGAGGGAGAGATGGAGGTAGGCAGGGAGAGGTAGAGGCAGGCAGGGATAGATGGAGGTAGGTAGGGAGAGATGGAGGTAAGGAGGGAGAGATGGAGGTAAGGAGGGAGATATGGAGGTAAGGAGGGAGAGATGGAGATAGGCAGGGAGAGATATAGGTAGGCAGGGAGAGATAGAGGTAGGCAGGGAGAGATGGAGGTAGGCAGGGAGATATGGAGGTAGGGAGGGAGAGATGGAGGTAGGCAGGGAGAGATGGAGGTAAGGAGGGAGAGATGGAGGTAGGCAGGGAGAGATAGAGGTAGGCAGGGAGAGATGGAGGTAGGCAGGAAGATATGGAGGTAGGGAGGGAGAGATGGAGGTAGGCAGGGAGAGATGGAGGTAAGGAGGGAGAGATGGAGGTAGGCAGGGAGAGATGGAGGTAAGGAGGGAGAGATGGAGGTAGGCAGGGAGAGATGGAGGTAGGCAGGGAGAGATGGAGGTAGGCAGGGAGAGATGGAGGTTGGCAGGGAGAGATGGAGGTAGGCAGGGAGAGATGGAGGTAGGCAGGGAGAGATGGAGGTAGGCAGGGAGAGATGGAGGTAGGCAGGGAGAGATGGAGGTAGGCAGGGAGAGATGGAGGTTGGCAGGGAGAGATGGAGGTAGGCAGGGAGAGATGGAGGTTGGCAGGGAGAGATGGAGGTTGGCAGGGAGAGATGGAGGTAGGCAGGGAGAGATAGAGGTAGGCAGGGAGAGATGGAGGT
The DNA here is from genome assembly GCA_023634145.1 of Thymallus thymallus. Classification (NCBI taxonomy): domain Eukaryota; kingdom Metazoa; phylum Chordata; class Actinopteri; order Salmoniformes; family Salmonidae; genus Thymallus; species Thymallus thymallus. Next base: position 30,773,219 of record CM042398.1, on the reverse strand, counting down.
AGGCAGGGAGAGATGGAGGTAGGCAGGGAGAGATGGAGGTAGGCAGGGAGAGATGGAGGTAGGCAGGGAGAGATGGAGGTCAGGCAGGAGTTGAGGGCCCAGGCCTTGAGACTCTGTGGTCTCTCTGGAAGCTGGTCACTCCTCCTCATCTCTCAAAGCTGAAGGGCCTCTCTTTTTTCATTTAAGTAATGGAGGCATTTCCTTAATTGGCCAAGTGGTTTTGACTGTGGTTTGTTTGGCAACACGTCAGTGTAGCATTGTTTCCCAAAAAAATGTACAGCGTTGCGCAGTGCTGCACGGCTCTGCTCCCTCATTAAAGCACAGGCCTCCTCTCCTCTCCTCTCCTCTCCTCTCCTCTCCTCTCCTCTCCTCTCCTCTCCTCTCCTCTCTTCCAGCCCTACTAGCTACGGCTGTCTGTGGAAGCCTGCAACATTTGAGGCCGAACAGCAATGCACACAAGTGTGAAAAAATAAATAAAAAGCATTTATCTCTCCATCCCTAGCCAGTTAAGGCTTGTAAAAGAAGAGGCAGAAACTTCTCTATCTGTTTACTGTTATTGTTTTTCCCCTTACCCATAAGTCTCTTTGTCTTCTCTTATCGGAGGAGTTATGCGTTCAGCTCGTGTGATCTGTATCTTCAAATTTGATTGAGGATATTTGGTGGGAATGTGTTATTGGATTCTGGCGCTATTGTCTCACCTTTTTTAAAACACAATTGTGGGGTTTTTAATGTAGCGGTCTGGTATCTGTTCCAGCAGGACTCAGTGTACTGGAACAATCAGACTCCTGTAGTCCTACCATTGTTCTGCTTCACAATGTGCACCAGCCAGAAAAGTCCATTATTTCAACAGCTCATCATCTTAAGTGCCCACACGAGAGAAAGAGTTTGCAAAGCGTCTGCCACGTTTCTACCAGCCATCTATCACTTAAGTCACTCAGGAGCACAGAGACAGAACAAAACAAGTAGGAAATAATGAGAGGGGTGAGAAATAATTGTATTTTTATTTTATGTAACTAGGCAAGTCAGTTAAGAACAAATTCTTAATTACAATGTACCTACTGTACAGGGTCAGCCACTGGAGCAAACTAGGGTTAAGTGCCTTGCTCAAGGATACATCGACAGGTTTTTTACTAGGCAGTAGGTGTTCAAAGCAGAAAAGTATAACCCAGAAATGAATCGGCTGCTCCTATAACCGACCTGTCATTTGAATCAAAGGCTTAATTGATCTTTCCTTTCGAGTTTCCCCCTGGTTCCTGCCCCACCACCAGAGAACCATGCTCTACACCATAAACTATGTTCATTAATAATGATCAAGGAATCCTCTAATCTGGGGTGAAATATGGTATGATGGCTATTTCCCTGAGATACTTAGTTTGCAGGACAACTCTACTTCCAAAGCACCAGGGAAAGCAGCATGACTTTCATGCTGCGTTGTTCTCTAGTCCTACTAACAACGTACTCCGCTGTTCTAACAATGTAACTTTAATCACGAGGGATGTGGAACAAAGAATGTAACTCTGTGTTCTCCTCATTGTTCTAACAGGGTAACCAAGAGGCCACCAACCCCCCAGAAGCCATGGCCCAGCCGTACACCCCTGCCCAGTACCCGCCTCCCCCACAGAACGGCATCCCGGCCGAGTTTGCAGCACCCCACCCCCTCCCCACGCAGGACTACACCGGGCAGAGCAGGGTGCCCGAGCACGCCTTGACCCTCTACACCCCCACACAGACGCACAGTGAGCCGCCCGGCACCAACAATAACACACCTGCCATCACCGCCAACACGACGGTCAGTACCGCTCAATAATACAACACACACCTGGCATTATCTTAAGTTAGGTCGATGACCGGAGGGGTTTAGGGAACCTTAGCCTTAAGACAATTAACAGTAGTATTGTTAATAAAGGCCTGGAAGCAGGAAGACCACAAGTGATGGAATATTACATTTTACAGTCATACGGTTGTACAATGGCTCGTTAGGTTAGGTAACGTTAACGTTTACACAACTACCAAGGGTGCAGGAGTAGACTTTGATGTCAGAAAATACATAAACATGTCAAAGCGTGGATCTGATTCTGCGTGAGTTGGAGTTTATTGAACTTAATTGGAAACGTTGTGGCGAAATGAAAGTGCATTTTTGAGAAGCCGGGCTAGAACCCTGGAAAATGTGGAAACCTGAAGTGTTTTATTTATTTCCGCCAATGCGATTCAACATGCTGTACAAATTAATCATTTAGTCTCTGTGAAAGGGGGACAAGCCCTCCCCTGATCCATTTGGTTTTGAAGTTAGTGTAAAAGATAGGAGGGGAAGATGTACTCTATGCCTGCAGGGGCTGGGCCTGGGCTGGGCCAGCCAAAAAGCCCTGCCTAACTGGTCAAATTAGCTAATTAGCTGTAAATGTATATAAACCTCTGAGAATGTCCCTCAACATATTGCACTGCCTCCTGTGGAGCAGCTGCTAAGCCAGGATTATACAAAGACACTTTCTCAGAGTTAAATATGGGGAATTCAGCATACAGTTATTATTCCATAGTAAAATATGTCAAATTCTGCATAATATGCAGCTATTTTACCATGGTTAAATATGTCGAGTTCAGCACACTACGCAGCTATTTTACCATGGTTAAATATGTCGAGTTCAGCACACTACGCAGTTATTTTACCATGGTTAAATATGTCGAGTTCAGCACACTACGCAGCTATTTTACCATGGTTAAATATGTCGAGTTCAGCACACTACGCAGATATTTTACCATGGTTAAATATGTCGAGTTCAGCACACTACGCAGCTATTTTACCATGGTTAAATATGTCGAGTTCAGCACACTACGCAGCTATTTTACCATGGTTAAATATGTCGAGTTCAGCACACTACGCAGCTATTTTACCATGGTTAAATATGTCGAGTTCAGCACACTACGCAGCTATTTTACCATGGTTAAATATGTCGAGTTCAGCACACTACGCAGCTATTTTACCATGGTTAAATATGTCGAGTTCAGCACACTACGCAGCTATTTTACCATGGTTAAATATGTCGAGTTCAGCACACTACGCAGCTATTTTACCATGGTTAAATATGTCGAGTTCAGCACACTACGCAGCTATTTTACCATGGTTAAATATGTCGAGTTCAGCACACTACGCAGCTATTTTACCATGGTTAAATATGTCGAGTTCAGCACACTACGCAGCTATTTTACCATGGTTAAATATGTCGAGTTCAGCACACTACGCAGCTATTTTACCATGGTTAAATATGTCGAGTTCAGCACACTACGATAGCTATTTTACCATGGTTAAATATGTCGAGTTCAGCACACTACGCAGCTATTTTACCATGGTTAAATATGTCGAGTTCAGCACACTACGCAGCTATTTTACCATGGTTAAATATGTCGAGTTCAGCACACTACGCAGCTATTTTACCATGGTTAAAAATGTCGAGTTCAGCACACTACGCAGCTATTTTACCATGGTTAAATAAGTTGAATTCAGCACACTACGCAGCTATTTTACCATGGTTAAATAAGTTGAATTCAGCACACTACGCAGCTATTTTACCATGGTTAAATAAGTTGAATTCAGCACACTACGCAGCTATTTTACCATGGTTAAATATGTCGAGTTCAGCACACTACGCAGCTATTTTACCATGGTTAAATAAGTTGAATTCAGCACACTACGCAGCTATTTTACCATGGTTAAATATGTCGAGTTCAGCACACTACGCAGCTATTTTACCATGGTTAAATATGTCGAGTTCAGCACACTACGCAGCTATTTTACCATGGTTAAATATGTCGAGTTCAGCACACTACGCAGCTATTTTACCATGATTAAATATGTCGAGTTCAGCACACTACGCAGCTATATTACCATGGTTAAATATGTCGAGTTCAGCACACGACGCAGCTATTTTACCATGGTTAAATATGTCGAGTTCAGCACACTACGCAGCTATTTTACCATGGTTAAATATGTCGAGTTCAGCACACTACGCAGCTATTTTACCATGGTTAAATATGTCGAGTTCAGCACACTACGCAGCTATTTTACCATGGTTAAATATGTCGAGTTCAGCACACTACGCAGCTATTTTACCATGGTTAAATATGTCGAGTTCAGCACACTACGCAGCTATTTTACCATGGTTAAATATGTCGAGTTCAGCACACTACGCAGCTATTTTACCATGGTTAAATATGTCGAGTTCAGCACACTACGCAGCTATTTTACCATGGTTAAATATGTCGAGTTCAGCACACTACGCAGCTATTTTACCATGGTTAAATATGTCGAGTTCAGCACACTACGCAGCTATTTTACCATGGTTAAATATGTCGAGTTCAGCACACTACGCAGCTATTTTACCATGGTTAAATATGTCGAGTTCAGCACACTACGCAGCTATTTTACCATTGTAAAATAAGTTGAATTCAGCACACTACGCAGCTATTTTACCATGGTTAAATATGTCGAGTTCAGCACACTACGCAGCTATTTTACCATTGTAAAATAAGTTGAATTCAGCACACTACGCAGCTATTTTACCATGGTTAAATATGTCGAGTTCAGCACACTACGCAGCTATTTTACCATGGTTAAATATGTCGAGTTCAGCACACTACGCAGCTATTTTACCATGGTTAAATATGTCGAGTTCAGCACACTACGCAGCTATTTTACCATGGTTAAATATGTCGAGTTCAGCACACTACGCAGCTATTTTACCATTGTAAAATATGTCGAGTTCAGCACACTACGCAGCTATTTTACCATGGTTAAATATGTCGAGTTCAGCACACTACGCAGCTATTTTACCATGGTTAAATATGTCTGACACAACGACAGATATAAGGGACCCAAAAGCGGACACGGAGGCAGAGATATGACTGACTGTTTAATAGGAAAAATAGGGCAAGACAGGTTCGTAGTCAAGGACAGGCAATGTTCGTAACAGGGAGACTGAATGGCAGTCGTCCAATAAGGGGAGTCAGGCTCGTAGTCGTAGTTCAGGCAGCGTTCGGTACCGGGAATCAGAAGACTGGCAGTGCAGAGGAGTAGACAGGCTCGTAATCCGTAATGCAGGCAGAGTTCGTTTGGCAGCAGATCAGATGGTCGAAGGCACATGAGGGGGCTAGACAGGAACGTAATCCAACAAGCAGGTAGAGGTCCAAATACCGGGAAACAGACTGGCAGAGTTAATAATACGAGAGAGTGCTGGAAACGACTGACTAAGCAAGACGATCTGGCCAATGCCAACAGCACCCAAGATGCTAAATACACAAACTGATTAATGATGGTGATAGGGTGCACCTGGTGTGGGGAGGGGACAAACACAGACAGGTGAAACATATCAGGACATGACAGTACCCCTCCCCCTACGGGCGCCACCTGGCGACCGACCCGGGTGCATACCTGGCTGACCGGGATGCCGTCGATGAAAGTCGGCGATGAGCTCCGGGTCGAGGATGTCCCTGGTAGAGACCCAAGACCGCTCCTCCGGCCCGTAGCCCTCCCAGTCAACCAGGTACTGGAAACCCCGGCCCCGGGGACGGACTCTCAGGAGGCGACGCACCGTCCATGCAGGTTGGTTGTCAATAACCCGAGGAGGAGGGGCAGGCCTGGGAACAGGAGACAAAGGACAGTGAGATACAGGTTTTACACGGGACACATGAAAGGTAGGATTAATGCGGAGGGACCGGGGCAACATGAGGCGTATAGCTGATCGATTGATAACCCGGGAGATCTGATAAGGGCCGATGTAACGGGATGAAAGCTTGCGACTTTCCACCCGAAGGGGCAGATCTCGGGTGGACAGCCACACCCTCTGGCCAACACGGTAGTGGGGAGCCTGGGTCCTGCGACGGTCGGCCTGCCGTCGATACCTGGTATTTGTCCGTAGTAGAACAGCCCGGGCCTTTCTCCAGGTCCGACGGCAGCGCCTGACAAACAACTGGGCCGACGGGACGCCAACCTCCTCTTCCTGCTCCGGAAACAGCGGAGGCTGGTATCCCAAGGAGCACTCGAAGGGCGAAAGCCCAGTAGCGGAGGAAGGCAGGGTGTTGCGGGCATATTCCACCCAAACGAGTTGCCGGCTCCAGGTGGTGGGATTGTCCGAAACCAGGCAACGTAGCACCGTTTCTAGGTCTTGATTGGCCCGCTCTGATTGGCCGTTAGACTCTGGGTGGAATCCTGAGGACAGGCTGATAGAAGAGCCAATAAGGGTGCAGAAAGCCCTCCAGAACTGGGAAGTGAACTGAGGACCCCGGTCGGAGACGATGTCAATGGGTAATCCGTGGATCCGGAAAACGTGCTGTACCATCAATTGGGCAGTCTCCTTGGCCGATGGCAACTTAGGCAGGGGGATAAAGTGTGCCGCCTTCGAAAACCGGTCTACTACGGTGAGGATGGCGGTATTGCCGTCGGATAGATAGATAGATAGATAGATAGATAGGTACTTTATTGCTCCCCCGGGGGGGAAATTTCATTGTCAAGCAGCTACAACAGAAGTGGCAGACCTGTGACAAAGTCCAGGGAGAGATGTGACCATGGACGATGAGGGACAGGGAGAGGCTGCAGGAGACCAGCTGGGGCCTGGCGGGACGTCTTGCTTCGGTTGCACACCATGCAGGCCGAGACAAAAGAGGGGACATCCACCCCCATGGTGGGCCACCAAAATCGTCGCCGTATAAACGCCAGGGTCCGACGAGCGCCGGGGTGGCAGGTCAATCTCGACGAATGACCCCATTCCAGGACTCAGGATCGAACAGGGTCAGGTACGAACAGGCAGCCCGGCGGACCCCCTCCTGGGTCAGGGCTCAACTGTTGCGCATTACGCACAGCCTCTTCAACGCCCCAGACCAAGGACGTGGCCAGACAAGAGACAGGGAGAATGCGTTCATTTCCTTGGACCGTAGCAGTAGGGCTGAACACATGGGAGAGGGCGTCTGGTTTTGTATTCTTTGAGCCAGGCCGATAAGACAGGGTGAAATCAAAAAGAGTAAAAAACAGAGCCCACCTGGCTTGTCGGGCATTGAGTCTCCTGGCTGAGCGTAGGTACTCAAGATTCTTGTGGTCTGTCCACACAATAAATGGTTGTTCCGCCCCCTCCAGCCAATGTCTCCACTCCTCCAATGCCGTCTTGACCGCCAGCAATTCCCGGTTGCCGACGTCATAATTTACTTCAGCAGGTGTCAGACGACGGGAGAGGAATGCACATGGATGCAGCTTCTGATCGTTGTCTGACCTTTGCGACAACACAGCCCCCACGCCGATATTGGAGGCATCTACCTCCACTACAAATTGCCGGGCTGGGTCTGGGTGAATCAAAATGGGGGCTGACGTGAAGCGCTGTTTGAGGGCAGTGAAGGCCTGGGCTGCTTGGGGTGACCACACAAAGCTCACTTTAGTTGAGGTCAGGGCAGTGAGTGGGGCCGCCAAAATGCTGTAATTTCGAATGAACCGTCGATAAAAATTGGCAAACCCCAGGAAGCGTTGCAGATCCAGGCGTGAAGAGGGCTGTGGCCAATCAGTGACGGCTTGGATCTTGCCAGGATCCATCCGGATGCTACCCGCGGCCACTATGTAACCCAGGAAAGGAATGACAGAGCGATGGAACTCGCACTTCTCTGCTTTTACAAACAGCTGATTTTCTAATAAACGCTGGAGGACCTGTCGTACATGTGCTGTGTGTTCCTGGGCAGAGTGGGAGAATATCAAAATGTCATCCAGATACACGAAGACAAAACGATTAATCATGTCCCGGAGCACATCGTTAACCAGAGCCTGGAAGACAGCGGGAGCGTTAGTCAACCCAAATGGCATCACCAGGTATTCGTAGTGTCCACTAGCCGTGTTGAACGCCGTCTTCCATTCATCCCCTTCTCGTATCCGTACCAGGTGGTATGCATTTCGGAGGTCCAGTTTAGAGAAGATCGTGGCTCCCTGGAGCAGTTCAAACGCGGAGGCCAGCAGAGGGAGTGGATAACGATTCTTCACCGTGATGTCATTAAGACCCCGGTAGTCAATGCATGGGCGAAGAGTCTTATCCTTTTTGGCAACGAAGAAAAACCCTGCACCAGCAGAAGAGGAAGATGGCCGAATAATCCCAGCCCTGAGGGAGGCCTCTACATAATCTGCCATGGCCCTCGTCTCCGGACCGGACAAGGAGTACAGACGTCCACGGGGGGGTGATGTGCCTGGATGGAGGTCTATGGCACAGTCGTATGGCCGATGAGGAGGTAGCGAGGTAGCCCGAGACTTATTGAAAACCTCCCTTAGATCCCAGTATTCGGAGGGGACAGATGACAAATCGATGTCCGCCGTGGCCTGTGAAACCTGTCTGGTAAGAACATGAGGTGCAGCTTTCAGACAATGAGCAAGGCAAAAGGGGCTCCAGTTTGTAACAGAACCGGTAATCCAATCAATGTGAGGGTTGTGTTTAACAAGCCAAGAATGGCCTAACACAATAGGAGCGTTAGGGGAGTGTAAGGGCAGGAACTGGATCTCCTCCCTGTGGTTGCCAGACAGGATCAGAGTAACGGGCACCGATATCTGGGACACCCGCCCAATAGAACGACCGTCCAGGGCTGTGGCCTCGATGGGTGTGCTTAGAGGGCGTGAAGGAATGCCTAATTTGACCAGAAGGGAGTTATCAATAAAACAGTCGTCAGCTCCTGAATCCATAAGGACATTTACTTTAAGGGTTTGGGAACCCCAAATAATAGTGGCAGGAAAAGGAAAACGAACCGGGGGTACCCATGGGGTTTTAGTTTGACTCACCCGTATTCCTGCAGTTACTGATGAGCCCGCCCTTTTTAAAGGACAACCGGCTGCATAATGTCCTTTCTCTCCACAGTAGAGGCAGCTGCGACTGTCTATCCTGCGTCGACGTTCCTCGGGCGTCAGCTGTGCCCTCCTTATTTGCATGGGTTCAGATGTAAGGACCTCGGACGCCCTCGGTGGTTCCCGGAAGAATTCGGGTGGTTTCGGCAGTCCCGGTGACGCTCTACCACCCGGTCCGCCGAAATGCGGAAGTGCCTGAGCAGGACGACGATTTTCTCTCTCACGATTTCGTTCCTGAAGTCTACTTCCTATACGCATGGCAATGGAGATGAGGCTGTCTAAACTGGGAGGCACCTCTCGGGCAGCGAGTTCATCTTTGATGGGATCACATAATCCGTCATAGAAGGCGTCGAGCAGAGCCTCGGAATTCCATGAGCACTCCGCTGCCAGGGTACGGAATTTAATTGAGTAATCCGACACGCTGCTAGTCCCCTGTTTTAGATGTAGCAGCTGACGTGCCGCTTCTCTTCCGGATACTGGAGCATCGAAAACTTTTTTTACCTCCGTAGTGAACGCTGCTAGACTGAAACTAACGGGAAGCTGCTGGTCCCATATCGGCGTAGCCCATGCCAGGGCTCGCCCCGTCATCATGGTTATCATATAGGCGACCCGTGACTTCTCTGTGGGAAAAGAGGATGGCTGCAGTTCGAAGATACGCGAACACTGGGACAAGAAAGGACGACAATAACTTGAATCACCAGAGAACCGTTCGGGGGCAGGTAAGTGCGGCTCTCTAAGGGATACCGGGGAAGGTGTTGGGTTGCTGGGTATAGGTGGGACAGGAGACGGGGGGGAAGCGCTCTGTGCCGGTAGTGCCAGTGTTAATCTCTCCAAGTGTTGGAGTAGACATTCGGTGGCTCGCTGCTGGTTCCCTCTCTGCTCACGGAGCTCTTCTGTTATTGACCGTAGCACCTCCTCGTGTCGATCCAAAACAACCCCTTGGTGGGCTATCGCGTTTTGTAGATGTGTCAACTCCGCTGGGTCCGTCATGGCCAGATCGTTCTGACACAACGACAGATATAAGGGACCCAAAAGCGGACACGGAGGCAGAGATATGACTGACTGTTTAATAGGAAAAATAGGGCAAGACAGGTTCGTAGTCAAGGACAGGCAATGTTCGTAACAGGGAGACTGAATGGCAGTCGTCCAATAAGGGGAGTCAGGCTCGTAGTCGTAGTTCAGGCAGCGTTCGGTACCGGGAATCAGAAGACTGGCAGTGCAGAGGAGTAGACAGGCTCGTAATCCGTAATGCAGGCAGAGTTCGTTTGGCAGCAGATCAGATGGTCGAAGGCACATGAGGGGGCTAGACAGGAACGTAATCCAACAGGCAGGTAGAGGTCCAAATACCGGGAAACAGACTGGCAGAGTTAATAATACGAGAGAGTGCTGGAAACGACTGACTAAGCAAGACGATCTGGCCAATGCCAACAGCACCCAAGATGCTAAATACACAAACTGATTAATGATGGTGATAGGGTGCACCTGGTGTGGGGAGGGGACAAACACAGACAGGTGAAACATATCAGGACATGACAATGTCGAGTTCAGCACACTACGCAGCTATTTTACCATGGTTAAATATGTCGAGTTCAGCACACTACGCAGCTATTTTACCATGGTTAAATATGTCGAGTTCAGCACACTACGCAGCTATTTTACCATTGTTAAATATGTCGAGTTCAGCACACTACGCAGCTATTTTACCATGGTTAAATATGTCGAGTTCAGCACACTACGCAGCTATTTTACCATTGTAAAATAAGTTGAATTCAGCACACTACGCAGCTATTTTACCATTGTAAAATAAGTTGAATTCAGCACACTACGCAGCTATTTTACCATGGTTAAATATGTCGAGTTCAGCACACTACGCAGCTATTTTACCATGGTTAAATATGTCGAGTTCAGCACACTACGCAGCTATTTTACCATTGTAAAATAAGTTGAATTCAGCACACTACGCAGCTATTTTACCATGGTTAAATATGTCGAGTTCAGCACACTACGCAGCTATTTTACCATGGTTAAATAAGTTGAATTCAGCATATTATTTCGCTATTTTTCCATGTAGCTAAAACTTCTTGAATTTGCCAAATTACGTGGTTCTTTTTTCATAATTTGAAATGTCAAATACCGAATATTACACAGCTGCTTTCCGTAGTTAAATATACAATTCTACATATGACAGCTAGTTTTGATCATAGTTCAGCATATTCAGCAGCTTATACTTTAGACCAATAGATCAGAGCAAACACTATAGCAATGTGATCTCACCAGGTAGGCTTTGACATGTGGTTTAAATGAAGTGAAAATATACGTCATATATTTCCAGGGGGAGAAAATCTGACTTCAGCCCGCCCTTTCTTTCTTTCCTCCCTCTCTTCCTCTCCTCCTCTCACATGAAAACACTTGCTGGGAGAGGTCAGCTGGGATTCAACAACGTCCCCTGAGGGATTCAAGTCACGCATAAAAAATATCATTAACAACTCCATTTTCCTAGCCATAGAAACACTGAAGCACCATGGGTAATGGGTGGGAAAAGCAACTGTGAAGTCCAGGTACAGACACAGCAAGGCCTTGTGTATAACTGTAGCATTGCTTTGTAATGAAATCGTGATTTGAAGACGTCGTCATGGCTGACTCTTAATGGCAGCTACGCAGATACGCTGGAGTGTGTTCAGTGAGTAAGGAGAGACTTTGCAGGAGGTTCCACTCCCTTGCTCAGAACCCAGCCGTATCGCTGGCCCTCATTCCCCGGCGACACTCACTCCTCCGCCTTCCGTGCTCTCGCCATTTTATATTTGATTTCATTTCATCTGTCCGCCCGCTGTGTAGAAAGCCAAGTAATGTGACCATAGAGAGATGAGAGGATGCTCTGCTTTCCTTCACGGCTCCCTCCCTCCCTCCCTCCCTCTCATTATCTTTCTTCCTCTCCCTTTCCCTCCCCCTTCTTTTCCCCACTCTCTCTTTCTCTCTCTACCCCTCTCTCTTCCCTTCTCTCTCTATCTCTCCCTGCCAGTGAGGAGAGAGGGATCAGATTAGTGGGCTGTAAACAGAGGGGCTGGCTAATCCCTGGGGCGCTGGTGTAGGGGAGCGCTCCCCACCGCTGTGTTCCCCGCCGCTGTGCTCCCCACCACCCCTGCTGCTCCCCACCACCCCTGCTGCTCCTCGCTGTCCTCCCATGCTTTGATGACAGACCCAGCCTGTTTGCTTTGGGTGCCACAGAAGGGAGCGGGTGTCTTTGATTAGGACGCCGTGCAGAAACACAGATTGGGGCGCAGATCAGACCTCACTGGGCTCCCACTCCTCAGTGCTTAACTCTGCCCGTCTCGGAAAACTTACAGACTTTAAAAGTCATGAAGAGAAGAGAATGAAATACAGTGAAATGTATGGATTCTGTGTGAATTCCCGGCGGAAGGTTGGCAGTGTGTGTTTAATGAGGTATTGCCTCTCTTCTCTGTCCTCATCTCTCCAGTCAGTCAGTCCTCCTCTACTCCAGAGAGGTGCTGTTGTCCAAACTCAGACCTCTGGGGCCTGCTGTGACTCCCATGTTCAAACGATACTCACATGAAAGTGGGTGACTTGAAGATAGAAAGAGGCAGCCAAACTTTCTCCAAATCCTCAGAGAGAGAGAGAGAATGCCAGCAAGTTCTGTTTCAAAAAAGCGGAGCTCGTTATCTAGCAAGCGCCATTCAAATAGTCCGAAGTTGGGTTTGGATTTCATGAGTAATCATTATTTTTATTCAGATAACAAAATATGGCAGTGTCGTTAGGACTGCACTCAATTCCAGATTTCTCAAAGTCTGTGTCAGCTGTATGAGGACTGTCCAAAGTGGATTCTGGGAGCTTGTGATAACACAGACACAGACACATGGGCTATACATATGTAGACACACATACAGTTCAAGAACATGGAAGAGCACGCACACTCACTCAGATGATCTCTCTCAGAGAGATTTAGCGATTCTCAAGAGATTCTAGCAGCCTATGGCTCTCAGGGCCTGGATGATGAGTGTATATAGGACCCAGTTATCGGGGATGTCTGTGTTATCTATATGAATAGCAGGCCAGTGGGAGGGAGGTGGAGGTGGATGGAGGAGGGGCTCTACTCTACCTCTCTCTCACCCCCTGCTATTTCAGGTGACTGAAGAAGGGATTCGTTTGCAGCTTCTTTAGAGAAGAGGAAACAATGGAGGAGAGGAGAGGGGGATGAATTAAAAGAAGGCATTATAATTCTTGTGAGCGACGAGTCTGTATCCCCCCCCACTTAATCGGATGTAATCTACCTGCTTGGCAGCGTTCCAATCAGATCGTTTCAATTATGTGCTTGTAATGCCACTGAGACGGGGGGGGGGGGGGATGTGCTGAGCACAGCACTTTGCAAGTGATTTGCAAATAACGGTGAGGGAGTCTGTTAGAGGAATGAGTGAACAGGAAGCAGGGTGGGTGACTCGCCGCCCGAGATGACAGCTACGCTTGGCGGGTGGCGGGTGACACCGGAGGTTGCATCGTCCTCCCCCCAGTAGCCTCCCTCCCTTTGCCGTACTGTGACAGCAGCCGCGAGGATTGTAAAGTGCCTCTGAACGTGGTCTCCTGTGGCAGGGACATTCAACAGGGGGTCCACTGGCCCCTAGGGGTCCACGGAGATACTGCAGGGGGTCCGTGGAAATATATATTTTTTAATTAAGTGAATCCCCCCCCCTAATGTTTTCATGGCTATCACTAGCAACAACAGAATAAACACATTTTGAATGACATACAGTAGAACAGATGAGAATATCATTTTTCCAATGATTTCAACGTTATTGTTCAACACCTAATATTGAGCAAATTACCCTCATTGGAGCCAATTACACTCACTGAAGTATCTGACATACGTAGGCTTTGAAAAATACATTTTTGCCAAGACATGGCTAACCTTTGTTTAACCAGCTAAACAGCTGCTCTTAGCGAAAATGTGTTTGGAGTTACCTTTCTAGCTAATATGCTATGTAAGCGTTTTGTTTTGATTTGATTTGATTTATTAGGATCCCCATTAGCTGACGCCATGGGGTTCTTACTGGACTTGCCAGGGAGGGGGTCCCTGGGTAGCCGGTTGCCTGGGAGGGGGTCCCTGGGTAGCCGGTTGCCAGGGAGGGGGTCCCTGGGTAGCCGGTTGCCTGGGAGGGGGTCCCTGGGCAAGAAAAGGTTGAAGAACCCTGTCCTATGGTAATACGCATGTCATTATACACTGCAACCATCTCACCTTCTCCCAACCAGCCTGGATCCGGATGATCCCTCAGGAGTATCAATGGAGAGACAATGGCACTAAACTCACTGACAGAGACACAGAGATCCACAGATGGAGTCTGGGTTATATAGCTGTAGGTGGATGAGTGTCAGTCGTATGTGTACTTACCCTGTAGTCAGTATGGAAGAAGTGTGAGAAGTAAAGTGAATCTGGATGTTTGCTAACACACAGCTAGAGGACCCCATGATAAGAAGCCAGTAGCCAAGCTGGAGGACAGGACAGTGAGTCAGTCGTGTCTAGTCTGGTAACATACGGTAAAGGTCGATAGTGTCAAGTGTGACCGATGAAACAGATTGACCCGCGGTCCCCAGTGCCTTGTCACCCTCCACAGGAGTCAGGCATCTGTCTGCCATGTGTCACCCTGGGACCCAACATGGCTACTCAGGTTAACCTCTAGCACAGGAGGACATGGCACACTGAGGACCCAACATGGCTACTCAGGTTAAGCTCTAGCACAGGAGGACATGGCACACTGAGGACCCAACATGGCTACTTCTTCACTTTTCACTCTGTCACTCACCACTCCACCCCTCCACTACTGTACCAGCCTGATACTGGAGCTAGCTATCCCAGCTCACCCCTCCACTGGCTCTTGTGCCCTTCTCCACATGATAACCTCTGAACATCACTAAACATCACTGAACACCACTGAACACAGGGTGTCAGACCTGCCATCACCACCGTGTCCTACCTGGATGGCTGAGGGGGAGACTAAGTGGGACCTTGAATCAAACAACTGTCAGTGTTAACAATGTATGTCACCATCTCAGAATGGGCCATAAAAGCAAATAAATGAGGGTCATTACAGTGGAGATTGTGATTATGATAATGAGAATAATACAGGCGATCATCATTACCATCATGATGATAATGATAATACTGTGATGATGAATTATAATGAATAAATCCCTAGCCCATTTCCTAAATGGTGGGAGATGTATCACCCAGGGGCCTGCAGCCACCCGACGGCCTTGGAGCAGGGAGCGGGTTTTTGGAGGGTGGAGAGAGGTCTGTGTCTTTCTGTCTGTGTGTGGGTGGGTGTGTGTGTGTGTGTGTGTGTGTGTGGGTGTGTGTGTGTGGGTGTGTGTGTGTGGGTGTGTGTGTGTGTGTGTGTGTGTGTGTGTGTGTGTTTTTGTTCTCGATCTAAAGTTCCTCTCTCTCTTTTCACTCTGTCGTCCTTAACTAGACCCACTCTGTCGTCGTCCCCCCCCCCTCTCTCTCTCTCTCTCTCGCTCTCTCTCTCTCTCTCTCTCTCTCTCTCTCTCTCTCTCTCTCTCTCTCTCTCTCTCTCTCTCTCTCTCTCTCTCTCTCTCTCTCTCCGTGTGTGTGTGTTTGTACTCGGGGGCTGTCTGTGTATGTGACTCCAGCCAGTGTAATATGGAGTGTTTGCCATTTGCCATTGCTCATGGAGGACATCTCTGGGGACCTTGGAGTTTACATATCATATTCAAACAGCTTTTGTACTCACTCTCACTCTAAGCCAAGCCTCGCTCCCTATTTTACTCTCACTCTAAGCCAAGCCTCGCTCCCTATTTTACTCTCACTCTAAGCCAAGCCTCGCTCCCTATTTTACTCTCACTCTAAGCCAAGCCTCGCTCCCTATTTTACTCTCACTCTAAGCCAAGCCTCGCTCCCTATTTTACTCTCACTCTAAGCCAAGCCTCGCTCCCTATTTTACTCTCACTCTAAGCCAAGCCTCGCTCCCTATTTTACTCTCACTCTAAGCCAAGCCTCGCTCCCTATTTTACTCTCACTCTAAGCCAAGCCTCGCTCCCTATTTTACTCTCACTCTAAGCCAAGCCTCGCTCCCTATTTTACTCTCACTCTAAGCCAAGCCTCGCTCCCTATTTTACTCCTCTCTCATTTCATTTTTATTTCTCTCTCCTCTCATAGATTTTTCATTTATTTCAAAACACCAGAAGTGTCTGCAAGATGTCTGGGTTTTAATTTTGGTAAACATTTGGTCTCTGATGATTCTTCCACGGAGATTGTTCCTGTTATAACAACTTCCTGTTGTTATACAGACGGAGAGGATAAATGGTTCTGATGACCAGTGAAGGTTTTTATAGACAACAAATCTTGTGAAACCATCTCCCTCTAAAACTGGGTCGGTTTGAGTAAACAAGCCAGCACTCGTGTTGAAATTCATCACTCTTGTCTGAGAGAGAAACAAGTGGGATTTGTCATCGACATCAGACATGTCATTTATATCACAATGTCAGCATTGCATTCACATAATGATGGAGACAACAATGTAGGAGCTGTGGGCCTCTGCACTCCTACGGCAGTGTGCAAACACCACCAATAATGTATCTGAAGTCTAGATGTTTCAGAAGCGCTATGATTTATATCCATTCCTTTCTGTCAGACCCCTCAATCTTTCTTTCCTGTGGCTCCAGAAGCTAAGTGAAAGAGATAAATAAGCGGATTTGTAATGCATGACCTCAGGTTTTAAACTGTAACTCATCAGCTGTGTTGTTTAGCATTTTCTGCTTCCCGCCAGATTGAAAAATAGCAGACGCTAAGTAAATTAGTTAGCCGGTCCCCCGCTGTCTCTCTTCCCCCTCACCATGTGACCCAAAAGTACAGTAGCATGAACTAATAAGCTGCTTGTATAATTCTGCTGTTTGTTTCCCTCTGGCAGACAGATGACGTGACGCAATCAGAGGTCTCCCTGCAGCTCCAGCTGCAGCTCTCGGACTCCTCGGAGAAGCAGCAGCCCAAGAGGTTACACGTCTCTAACATCCCCTTCCGCTTCCGCGACCCCGACCTGCGGCAAATGTTTGGGGTGAGATCCCTTCCCTCTCCCTGGACTCACTTGGGGGAATCCTTTCTTTACCCGCCCACACATGTCATGGTACCTGCCTGGAGTGTGTATTGCTCTCTCTGTCTCTCTAGAAAGTCCAGACAAACATTCATCCTGATCCCTGAACAGGTGTAGTCTCTTTTCCCTGAGAGTGTAACGTCTGTCTCGCATTTCACACCAGTCCTAAAAATGAACACAACAAAAAAAATATATAATTATAATGGACCCAAATCGGGAGCATTGCCAGAAATCTAATTTAAATGTTGCATGCTAATTTAGGTCATTATAAGCTACAGGCGTTAATTTTCATCGTTATGGAGACGACGTCAAACTGATGATATTAATTACAGGAGAGCCCTGGCTACGGTATAATAAATCACTGGACAACACGGCTTCTCTCTCTCTCTCTCTCTCGCTCCCTCTCTCTCTCTCTCTCTCTCTCTCTCCCCTTCTCTCTCTCTCTCTCTCTCTCTCCTTCCTGTGATGTCTGATTGTTGGGTTTATTGTTTCCAGCTCTGGAGCAGGTCCTGTGGAATCCAAATTGCCTCAGTAATTAGCTCGGAGGCTTTGTGTGCCTGGCCAACGTGTGTGTGCAGCTTATGGATATGTGATGCAAATTTAACTGCGACTTTCCGGGCAGCCGGTGGCTTGGTCCTGAGATTGATGGTTGTGGGCAGAGCTGCTTGCTGGTTGGTAGAGGAGATATCCTGTCTATGCTGTATTAAGGTGCCCACTCATCTCCGGCTCCACCCCTGGACATGACCTCCACAATGACCCTGTGTCTGTGTGTGTGTGTGTGTGATCAGTAGTGTGCAGTCCCATCCCTCTGGCTCTAATAGCTGCCCTGTTGCCAGAGGCTTAATGCACCATTACTGTTACACATGAGCAGAAGCCGCAGACATACAGGCAGGCAGAGGAGAGCGAAAGGGACGGGCAGTGGTGAGATGGTGCATGTGCCAATGGTGGAGCAGTGGAACCCAGCGCAGCGCGGCCGAACCCAGTGCTGCTGCCAAGCCCCCAGGAGCTCCATCTGCTCCCACACGGTGTGAAGAGCCCCTCTCTCCAGCTCTCCAGTGACGTGCACACTTAGCATGGGCCATCAGCCACCAGCAGAGAGCTAACACAGACGCTAGCTAGCCCCTGCTAACAGAGACTCTAACTAGCTAGCCCCTGCTAACAGAGACTCTAACTAGCTAGCCCCTGCTAACAGAGACTCTAACTAGCTAGCCCCTGCTAACAGAGACTCTAACTAGCTAGCCCCTGCTGACAGAGACTCTAACTAGCTAGCCCCTGCTAACAGAGACTCTAACTAGCCACTAAACAAGGAGGGAGGGTCTGAGAGTTACCCTACCCCTTCGTAAGGGGTTCAGGGTGCGGAGGATGACCCTCTGAGTTGCTAACGAGGTGCTGCGGACCTTAATCAGTGATTAGAAAAGTGATATTTGAGAGAGCGGGCGATTAGAGGAGTGAAAGGAAAACACTCAACGCTATTCGCTAGCTCAGGTAGCGCGGCGCACCATGCTGTGCTGCTGGAGGCCATTCCTCCTCATTCTGCTCCTGGGCTCTTCAGCAGTGAAGAAACATCTCTGGGCAATCAGACCTCTGGCCCCCATGCTTTCACACTGAGCTCCAGTCTATCTCACCAGATCCTCCTCTCAGACAGTAGCAGCACTCTACACTACTACACCGTGCTGTATTATGCTAATGACAGCTAGCCTCCTCACATCACTCAGGTGTTTTAGCCTATTAGAAGTAGGGATACATGCGGTGCCCTATCCGTGGTTGGTAGCTCTGCATTCCAGTTTATGACAGTGTAGAAATGCATTTGCATCTCAGATAGGAAGTGTAGCGAACGAGCGAGGCCTCATAAAAAAAGCGTTCACGAGATACGAATATTAACTAGTGCCTATGATTTTTTTCCCCCCAACTGACACTTTTTCTCATTTCCTTATTGATATGTCGATTGTTTACTACGGCTGATGTGGGGGTGAGGACGGAAGGAGGCGACGTCACTCCCCCAGCTCTGGCTCTGTCTCCTGAGACCCCTCCAATTGATGCCGTTGTTTATTGGCGGTGGTGCTGATGCAGGGGCTGGGGCTGAGCTGGGGCGTGGAGGGTGTAGGGAGGGAGTAGAGTGTGGGAGCGGAGTGGCTGAGATCCCCGGTACCATGTGGGAATCCACTAAGATGACTTCCCCAGAAACTAATTAATCGACGCCACAAGCCCATTACTCTTGGTTAAAACAATTAGCATCTGCACATTGCATCGGGAAGCATTGTCATCTCTTGTGAAGAGGGACACCGCGCTGGGATGCAAATGCGTCTGTGTGTGATGGAGCCGGGTGTGGTAAAGCGCTACTATTGGAATCAATGGAGCTGAGCGCCATACGAGGCAGATGTGGAGAGGGGGCCTATATAGAATTGCAATCCCAGATTAACAAGATGTACTTGAGTTTGTGGCCCAGGCTGAGCCACCCCTGGCGTTGCCTGTTTGGAAGGTCAAAAAAAACAGATTTTTTTTCTCAGGCGTTGTGGGGGTCAGCACTTGACCCTTGGGGATGAAGGATATCATATGTGTTTTGCCAGCCCATAAACCCTGCTCCTCCACCAGACCCGCAATGCTCATCACTCTCCTCACTCTCCATTGGCCAGAGCAGACAGATAATAGCCGGTTCTTCCTAACCCCTATTAGTGGCTCAGTCAAACGATCTATCCATTCCCACGTCGACCACGTGGAAGGCCTATTTCTTCCCTGTTGTTCCCAAATGAAGGCGATGCGGACCGCTTGACAGGGTAATTACTTTTAATGAAATAATACGGCCATTGTAGACAGCAATTAAAAGTGACTCTCACTCCACTCATTAGAGGGAAACTTACGATTGGCTTTCATTCCTCTGTTTTCTAATGATTCCGAAGTGGAGCCTGTTAAATCGAAAGGCTTGAGCACGTTAACCCCTTGGGACCATCACTGGAGTCCTGTTCACTGGGAAAACAAACCACACTCACACCAACTGAGAACGAGAGAAGGAGTGGAGGGGAAAAAGAGAGAGAAAATGGCAGGAACCTGTGTAGATAGAAAGAGAGAGAAAATGGCAGGTACCTGTGTAGATGGAAAGAGAGCTCAGACAGATGTTGGGCAGGCAGACGTCCTGCTGGTCTGTCTCTCTTCATGTCAGTTATCTCTCTCTCTCTCTATCGGTTCAGGGATTTGAGAAAATGAATTTTCCTCAGGAGCTTCTTCACGTCACAACACAACTTTACAAACAACCACCTTGCCATACGTGGATGTAACTTTCTTCTGTGTGAAATATCTCCTGTTACTCTAACTTACAGTATTTGTTTTAACAGCTTTTTTTTTTTAAATCATTGATTTCATGAAATAACAATTGTACCATGTTGGCATGGCAACAATAACTATTTCTCTTACTCTTTTCATAACTTAATCTCTCCTCTCTTGTCTCCTTTCTCGCCGCAGCAATTTGGAAAGATTCTAGATGTGGAGATTATCTTTAATGAGCGAGGATCCAAAGTAAGTGAACTATATCCCCAGCTGCTTCATTACCATGTACTTCCTCTGTTTGGTAATGATGGTATTAGTGCCGTGTGTACATTGGCTCAGACTATTGCTCTCTAAGCCTGGTTCTGGAGAGCTGGAGAACTGCGTTAAGGCATTCGGGCCTCTCTCTGCTGCCTCGTTGGTTGTTGCTCTAGCTTTGCGCTCCAGTTGGGGAATCATTACCCTTGTCAATCAATCAATCTGTGATTGAGCTGTTTCAAAATGCACATAATCCAGTACTGTAGCTCTCCGGACTAGGACTACAGACTTCTAGTTTAGAGACTAGAGCCTAGTAGTCAACCCAGATCTAATATGAAGTGCTATAGAAAATATAGAACCGTCACGGCCAAAACAGGCTTAGTGTCTATACACGTACCGTAGCTCTATACCATGTCCTATAAAACATCCTCTGGTGTAAACAGCACAGTGCTAGTCATCCACTGTTTATATAATCGTCTGTGCCAAGCTCCAGAGTATTCCATTCATAAATTAGACAGCCTCCTCTAGCTGGGTGTTCAACCATGAATGGGATCGATTCCCACTCCTACCTGGTAGTTTGGGGTCTGTGGAAGGTATGCAGCCAGACCCTCATCTAGGAACCTATGCTCTGCTCCAGCTCAGCCCTCACAGCCAGACAAGATTGAGCACCGGATAAAGCTGCCTCCTCCGCCGCAACAAGCATTTATTGTTTGTGCCCTACAAAGCCATTACCCATGATGCCTCTCTCCCGCACCCTGTGCGCTATATAATGAACCTAGCAGGCCATTAATAAACAATCTCTTTTCTATGAAGCTTTGGCAATTTGCATTCAATATGTTTGTCTCTTTTGAAAAATGGTGGCTCCACTTTCGCTCCATGTAAGCTAATTATTTGTGCATGATAAAAAAAAAAAGATAGAGGTGCCAACCATAGTCGGGAGAAATGTCCAAAGGATTAATTTTGCCCTCAATTCCTTTTTGAATGTATTTCTTTATCTCTCTCTCCCCAAGGACAGCTATCTTGTTATTTATGTTCGGGAATGGGAGCTCGGAGATCCTATGTATGCATACAAGATCACAATGCTCTCTATCTCTCACATGTATTATACTGTATATCTTGAAGCAATTATCAGCCTGGCCGTGGCTCCGCCCCCACCCCCACCCCCCCCATCCCTCTATATGTATATATAGAAACCAAGGAATTGGGACTTGTTGGGCCAGCATATTTTAATGCTGGTGATGGATCTTAGGCCCAGTCTCCCAGTCCCCATAACTCAAGCTGGTGACAAAGTTCTCAGGGGAGGGGGCACGTGGGGGTGGAAGATGGGGATGGGGGATGGGGGGGAGGGTATTTTGGTGTGGGTTTAAAGGAGATATCCCCATTGTAAAGCCAGTGTTTTTTTTCTACCACCTCCTCTGCGGTAGCATGTGATTTATTAATGTACAGATGTTGAGATACGTATAGCTACTTTTACTACCAACCAATGCCTTGATAGTATGGTAAATGCGCCATCAGATTTTAGACACAGCTAATACGATGATGAATGCTAATATAATGACACGTCTAAGAAAAAGAGCCAACATATGGCTTAATTTAATTGCTACAGTGCAAACTTTGGCTTTTGTAATGGATTAGAAATGGTTGATGATCCAATTAAACTAAATTGCTTGAAGATGTTATGAATATTCCTTCCTTGCTCAACTTCATCTCAATCCAATGGGGGTTGTTTTTCACAAGGCCACCGTTGAAGTCTTCACAATAATGATTCGGCTATAATGTTGCGTAACAGAGTGTAATGCCTGCAATGCTCCGTGGCATTCTCCAGAGGTGGTTTGTGGTGTTTGATTGGGCAGGTTTGTCGGTGTGTCTGTGCGTGAGGCTGTGTCATCGTCGCCTAGCTCCTCCTGACGTCTCACTAACAACCACAGAATGAATAATACTGCGTATATACAACCCTGCTGATCACCTAGTCCTGTCTTCTCTCTTCTTCTTCTTCTTCTTCTTCTCTCCTTCCTCTCTGTGTGTCCCTAATCCCCTCCTACCCAATATTTTACCCATCCTGTCTACCTTCCTGTCCCTGTCTGTCTTACTGGCCTGGTGACACACGTGGCTCCCTCTTAGGGCTTTGGGTTTGTAACTTTCGAAACGAGCACAGATGCTGACCGTGCACGGGAGAAACTAAACGGTACAATCGTAGAGGGACGCAAAATAGAGGTGCTTTTCCTTATTTCCTGTTTCCTCTCCTTCTTCTTCTTCTACTTCCTGCCTGCTGACCTCTCCCATGCCCCTGCTGACCTCTCCCATGCCCCTGCTCTCACCTTTGTCCCACAAGAGACCTGCATATAAGCATGTGCCCGCTGTGTGTGTGTCGTATTGTGTCGTGTGTGTGTGTCGTGTGTGTGTGTGCGTGTGCGTGAGCGCGTGTGTGTGTATGCGTGTGCGTGCCTGCATGCATAATGGAATGTGTCGGAAGCACTCAGTGGAACCAGGGATCCATACATGTCAAGATGGACGTGCCAGCTGTCCATCATTATAACTGGAGAGGGAATGCATGCTCTCATCACATCAGGGCCTCACTGTCACATCTGGATAAAGAAGACCTACCTGTCTACCTGTCTACCTGTCTACCTACCTACCTACCTACCAGCACACCCTGTTGACATCGTTTGGTGTTGTCTACTATAAATGAAGGCCCCTATTCAGTCGTTCCCGTCAGGTCAATATGGAGGGAATCTGTCTTTTTTTTAATCTGTTTGTTTATCCAACCAGTTACATGTGTCGCTTTTGGCTTTTCCTCTTTCATATCCGTAGGTAATTGGTGCATGCTTTCCCACTTGCTACAGTAATTGAATCATCTCAAAAGAATATGTAAATGATGACTAAATGAATGTAAAGGTGATTCAAGGCCGTTGTCTCCTCTGGCTTAATTGAACCTCTCCAGTCCTGTGAATTTCTGTGGTCATTTGCATAATTAATGTATTAATTTGTGTGGTATTTCTCTGCCAGTCTTTTGGCATGCCTTTTGGAAGGGTATTTTATAACTGTGGCACCATTTTGTTTTTTTCTGGGGGACAGGTGAACAATGCTACAGCAAGAGTGATGACAAACAAAAAAGTGGCCAACTCGTTCACAAACGGTAAGATCTGCCTCTTGTTTAAGCTACAACTTTGTTCAGATACTGTACATGAAGGACAATACTTAATATTTTGGGGTTCTCTTACTTTATTTAACCCTGCTTAACCCATACACACTCTCTCCTCTCTCTCTCTCTCTCTCTCTCTCTCTCTCTCTCTCTCTCTCTCTCTCTCTCTCTCTCTCTCTCTCTCTCTCTCTCTCTCTCTCTCTCTCTCTCTCTCTCTCTCTCTCTCTCTCTCTCTCGCTCTCTCTCTGTGTCTCTCTGTCTCTCTGTCTCTCTATCTCTCTCCCCATAGGCTGGAAGCTGAACCCTGTGGTGGGAGCTGTCTATGGTCCTGAACTGTATGCTGGTAGGAGTCCTTCTCTACTACACTCCTCTAGTCTAGCACCACTCTAGTCTAGCACCACTCTAGTCTAGCACCACTCTAGCATGCTACACCCCTCTAGTCTAGCACCACTCTAGCACTACTACACCCCTCTAGTCTAGCACCACTCTAGTCTAGCACCACTCTAGCATGCTACACCCCACTCTAGTCTAGCACCACTCTAGCACTACTACACCCCTCTAGTCTAGCACCACTCTAGTCTAGCACCACTCTAGTCTAGCACCACTCTAGCACTACTACACCCCTCTAGTCTAGCCCCACTCTAGTCTAGCACCACTCTAGCACTACTACACCCCTCTAGTCTAGCACCACTCTAGTCTAGCACCACTCTAGTCTAGAACCACTCTAGTCTAGCACCACTCTAGCATGCTACACTCCTCTAGTCTAGCACCACTCTAGTCTAGCACCACTCTAGTCTAGCACCACTCTAGCATGCTACACTCCTCTAGTCTAGCACCCCTCTAGTCTAGCACCACTCTAGTCTAGCACCACTCTAGCACTACTACACCCCTCTAGTCTAGCACCACTCTAGCATGCTACACCCCTCTAGTCTAGCACCACTCTAGTCTAGCACTACAACACTATCACACAGACCCACACCACGTCTACCCAATGGTTATATTCCAACATGGCTCAGTCTCAACCTGCTTCCAACACAAACCTCTCTGTAGATCAGTGGATCTAGAATAGAACTGTGGACCAGATAAGATGTGGATGATCCAAGCCTCACAGAGAGAGTTGAGGCAGCCTGAGCAATTGTTTGTGTGGTGAGCACTGTAAAGGCGAACAAAAATATTTCCTGACCAAGCCTCCCCAGCAACTGTTATCAGATTGGGGAGGCTGCTGCCATGGATGGATTTGCCAAGTGCGCCAGATTGACTTTTACAGAGCTAACCGAATAAGGGAGATTGAGTGAGCGATATTGTTGGCACCTTCCCTGTTGAAGGCTGGTATTCCTCATGGTCAGGGTAATGGAGGAATGAGACAAGCTCAGTGGGGTTTTCCCTGTCTCTCTCCCTCTACATGACACTTTTATTGTTGTATGTTATATGAACCCTTTGCATTTTAATGAGGGGGAAATGGTACTATTTCATTTGGAAGAAGTGCTGAGCACATCGCACCCCTTTAACGGCTTCCCTTTCTGCTCATTAGACTAAAATCTGTTCATTCCCTGGACAGCTTTATGGCGAACCTCTAAATAACTGTCCATGACAGAAAGCAGTCATCTATCATTTTTATTTCATCTCCAGACCCTCTCACCCTCCTCCTCAACCCCCCCCCCTCCCCCCACCACCACCACAAACACACCACCATCCCTTTCCCAAAACACACACACAAACACACCACCATCCCTTTCCCAAAACACACACACAAACACACCACCATCCCTTTCCCAAAACACACACACAAACACACCACCATCCCTTTCCCAAAACACACACACAAACACACTCCTCATGAAATACTCAGATACATTCAAAATCATTCAGATCCAATACAAATTAATACATAATTCAGATCCAATACAAATTAATGCATCATACAGATCCAATACAAATTAATACATCGTATATATCCAATATAAATTAATACATCATATATATCCAATATAAATTAATGCATCATACAGATCCAATACAAATTAATACATCATATATATCCAATATAAATGAATACATAATACAGATCCAATACAAATTAATACATCATATATATCCAATACAAATTAATGCATCATACAGATCCAATACAAATTAATACATCATATCTATCCAATACAAATTAATACATCACATATATACAATATAAATTAATACATAATACAAATCCAATACAAATTAATACATCATAGAGATCCAATACAAATTAATACATCATACAGATCCAAAATATGCAATACACACATATTTTCATTTATAGTCACACATTCCTATACAGACATATTCTGACCTATGCAACACACATACACGTACATACACACACACACACACACACACACACACACACACACACACACACACACACACACACACACTAGCCCAAATCATGTAATAAATCAGAGGGAGTGTGGTCCTCCATCGCAGGCAGGGGGAATCAGGGGGCGATGGTGATTTATTGGCTGCTAATTTTTCAAGTTGTCTTGACATGGCGCTGAAGTTTGCCAAGCCTTAACAACAACATATGCTTGCCAGCTGGGGAGATGGGAAACATTATAGATGTTTTAAACAAAGAGTCCCAACAGGTCAGCCTTTGAACAACAGCTGACCTTGCTTTTCATGTTTTTTGTTATGACCCTGAAATAAGAAACACCTTTTAGTGGTTCCATCCATGGATGTATTCTTGAATAATCATGGGTACATTTAATATACTATGGGTGGGAGTAGGATGGGATGTAAAGGTGATTAATCACTGTTTTCAGTCCTCATTTCTGTGCGGGAGATCAGTGAAATTGGGAGCCATAAATTGTGGCGTGGTGACAGCGCACTCCGTCTCCATTCGTCCAGGCACTACAGGTTTATTGTCCTCAAAACCCATTCAGGAGAATGACGGATGAGAGCTTCACGCAGGCTCCTCGCTCTTCACCTCTTGCAGGGTACACTGGCTCCTCCTACTGATAGGAGGCTGCGTGGCGGTGACTGGGGTAGTTGCGGTGCCAGCCCCAGCCCTGTGGTGTGTCCCCCTAGACCCGTGCCCCAGCCCTGTGGTGTGTCCCCCTGGACCCGTGCCCCAGCCCTGTGGTGTGTACCCCTGGACCCGTGCCCCAGCCCTGTGGTGTGTACCCCTGGACCCGTGCCCCAGCCCTGTGGTGTGTCCCCCCGGACCCGTGCCCCAGCCCTGTGGTGTGTCCCCCTAGACCCGTGCCCCAGCCCTGTGGTGTGTCCCCCCGGACCAGTGCCCCAGCCCTGTGGTGTGTCCCCCTAGACCCGTGCCCCAGCCCTGTGGTGTGTACCCCTGGACCCGTGCCCCAGCCCTGTGGTGTGTACCCCTGGACCCGTGCCCCAGCCCTGTGGTGTGTCCCCCCAGACCCGTGCCCCAGCCCTGTGGTGTGTCCCCCTAGACCCGTGCCC
The DNA here is from genome assembly GCA_023634145.1 of Thymallus thymallus. NCBI lineage: Eukaryota > Metazoa > Chordata > Actinopteri > Salmoniformes > Salmonidae > Thymallus > Thymallus thymallus. Next base: position 30,746,149 of record CM042398.1, on the reverse strand, counting down.
CAGCCCTGTGGTGTGTACCCCTGGACCTGTGTCCTCTGCTGCCTCCTCTCCCCCTGCAACTCAAACCTTCCCTGGAGCCCTCTGTAAGGGGGCTGTGGAGGGCGTCCTGTGAACAGCAGGTGCATTGGGTTCCCACTCAAATGGACTGGGGGGTGGGGGTTTATGTGTGGGGTGGGGGGTGAGGTATATTAGGGCAGAGACAGATAGCATTGTCTAGTATGGGGGATATTTTGTCGTATTTTCGTAGAGAGATTTCCAGGGAGAAATGTATATTACTATGACAATATGAATATTATGTAATACCTCAACTCATGAATGATGTATTTCAATGGTGTAGCTCCTAGTCTTTTCTATAGCATGGCGTGTCAATTTCAGCACCATGGGACAGCTACCAATATGCTCTGCCTGCCTACACTAACTGAACCAGGGAATCCATTTCAAACAAGCACTGTGCGATTCAGAGAACAACTTCTACTCTCTCTTTTACTAAATCCTTAGAGGATAGAAGGTGAAGTCTTGTGTGGACCGTCTGAAAGCCACCAGCTGAGCAAATGACAGAATATAAAGGCAAATTGTCATCTTAATATATCTGGACAGATCCTCTCATTGTTGAGGGATAATTAAGCTCCAGTGACTTGATTCGATTAAGCTGTTTTGGGTCCCCAGTGCTTGGATTAAGTTCTCATTCCACTGACTTATTTGAGCAGGAAGCATTAAATAGATCAACATATTGAGAAATGCGGATTTTTTTTTTTTACAAGGCTGGTTTTGACCCCATGATTTGCACGGAGCAGAATTAGGAGAGGTTAGGTCCGACTGGCTGGCTGGCTGTGCTCCCCTCAACTTGACACATATTACATATGAGGTGCGGTGTGACCCTAACGCCCTCCAGCACATTACTCCGATTTTCCCCCAGCCATCCATCCTCTCTCTCAGAAAGGTGTTTGACTTTGGTTGCTAGGCCAGGTTTGTGCTCCCATACGCCGCTATAGCTGCTGCTGCTTTCCATTGGTTTACCAAAGTGTGACCACAGTTTTTGATTTATGAGTTATTATTGAAGCAGTGTAGCCTATCACCAACTCATTATGAGTTTACATTCACATATATCATCGCACGCAGATTGCATACACCCCCACCGACCCCACCACCCCCCACACACCCACCTATAAGAAGGAAATGGAAAATTTGGAGCCCTAAAAATTATAGCAATTTGTACAAGGAAGAAGAAAAAAAATGCCCCTGAAAATATCAAAGAGGATTGTTTCTTCCCTTCGGCAACTGAGCTTATATGTCAGACTCTCCCAAAAAGAGACTAATTTTAATGTCAAGGTCAGCATTATAAATCACCAAAGCGAAAGGGCCACCTTGTGTGTCTTACCAGTCTAACAAAGTACCCTGGCTGCTCGTGGAGGAAATAGGAGGCGTTTCCCACCCCTTAAAGGAGGGAGATGTTAATGGCGTCAGACATTAAACCTGGCTGTCCGTGTTTTTAAAAGCATCCCTAATCTGTCTCCTTCTCAGCAGGGTTACTGGTGTGTACCGTTCATTGGGACGCTTCCAAATCCCATCCACCTGCAGGGTTAACACTACATCACACTACAGCCAGCCATAATGGCCATTGTCCCCCAGGCAAAATCCTGTACCAGTCTATAGGAGTGGTTCATCACATAAGTCCATTGTAAACTTACTGTAAAATCACTAGGTGTGATTCCACTGTGTCTAGTATTGATAGTGTTATGAATGTGTTGTATGTGTGATCTCCTGCTCTTCCCTGTATACACCCCCCCCCCCCCCCACACACACACACACACACACACACACACGCACACACACACACACACACACACACACTCACATTACACTCCAGCCTCACAGCAAAAATGAATTCAGGCTGGAAACCTGTGATGAATTCACCCAAAACATGTCATGGTACTGAATGAATCAGTCCAGGGGAGATGAGGGGGCTTTTTGCCCAGGATGACAAATAATATAAGTGATGGGGTAGCAGTGTTCTGATGGAGTGGAAGAGGAGAGGAGAGGGGGAGACTGGGGGGAGAGCAGGAGGAGCCTTTAACGCAGGGCCAAGTTAATCATGGAGAGAGAGAGGAGAGGGGGAGACTGGGGGGAGAGCAGGAGGAGCCTTTAACGCAGGGCCAAGTTAATCATGGAGAGAGAGGTGTGTTTGTACGTTGCAGTTCGTAATCAGACAGTGACTGGACTGATTGAAGATTAAGGAGAGATCTGAGCCTGTTGTCTAATCTGCAACCACGGAATTTATAACGCTGACCCTGGCACCTCCCCCCAACACCCCCCACCCATCACCATTGGCTGGTAACCGCTGCTGGGGGACAGGCGTGGGACTGTGAGAGGCTGAGAGGGCTCACAGATGGGGTCAGCCGGAGGTTTGGGTCTCAGTGGTCCCGTCATCCAGCCCATCTGCTCCATGCATCCAGTATGGCTGCACGGCAACCTTCACCTCCCACCTGTCTCTGCCTGTACTTCAGCACCACAGTACCTACAACCACCTAGAACAACCTAGAACAACCCTCCGCCTCAGCTAGCATACAGTTGCCTAAACCAGGTGACAGCAACGGTGTGAAACTAGTGGGAATTTATCAATTACCAGGCTGTGTTACAAGGCTACACCTGGGGGTATGGGAGGCAGTGGCAGGCGACGTCAGGAAGGATGCGTACAGCAAACTTGGATCCTTGCTGAGTACGGCACAAAGCAGTGGACTGGGGAAGAGGAGAGTGCTCGATGAGGCGAGCCCAGACAAGATTACATCTATTGTTCCCTTGTCTTTCACTAATGTATTCTGTCATAGGAGAAACCACTGCCACACGTCTCTATATAATGTGTTCTGTCAGTAAGGTAAGCAACGGGCAACATTCCATCTCTCTGAAGTCCTCCTTCCCATGTGTTTTTTCCACAGTGACAGGTTTCCCTTACCCGGCCACAGGGGCTACAGTGGCCTACAGGGGCGCCCACTTGCGAGGCCGGGGGCGGGCTGTGTACAACACCTTCCGCACAGCACCTCCACCACCACCTATTCCAGCCTATGGAGCGTGAGTACCTGTGGACCTGTAATACACTATACTGACAACATCAACAATAAACCATGCTATTATAACAGTTTGGTGGCTTCGTTAGCAAACAATTGTGTTATTTAATGTGTGTATTTGTGCATGAGTGCAGCATGTGTACGTACGCCTGTCTATCTGTTTGTGTTTGTCTACATGTATATGTGTGTTGAATATCAGGGCCATGAGAAGCTATAGAAAGCAGAGGTAGTGTATTACTGACCAGGTCTCACTGGACTGTGATGATCTCCTGGTTGATGTGAAGCATTCAGCCTCACACTCCTCTCTTATCAGCACACTGCCTGCCTGGCTGCCTGCCTGGGTGTCTGCCTGGCTGCCTGGCTGCCTGGGTGGATGTCTGGGTGGCTGCCTGCCTGGCTGCCTGCCTGGCTGCCTGCCTGCCTGCCTGCCTGGCTGCCTGGGTGGGTGTCTGGGTGGCAATGTGAGTGTAGGGGCGAGGAGAGGTCTAGCTAACCCTGGGCCTAGCCTGGCTGCCTGGCTATCTGTGATTAGATCAGGGCCTGTCTGTGGCGCTGAGTGGAGAGTAGAGGGGAAGAGAGGAGAGGGCTCCCGTGATGAGGACGGGTCCTAGGACTCTCGGTCCCCAATAACTCCCACCTACTCTCCGCTCCCCACCCCTCCTCTCCTCTCCTCTCCTCCTCTCCTCTCCCAGTGATTTATATGTAAGCATCACGTGACCGAGCTCCTTCGCTGTTGAGCTCCCTCTTTCATCCTCCCTTCCCTTTCTCTTCCTCCTCTTCCTCCTCTTCCTCCTCTACCTCCTCTACCTCCTCTTCCTCCTCTACCTCCTCTTCCTCCATTACCTCCTCTACCTCCTCTTCCTCCTTTACCTCCTCTTCCTCCTCTACCTCCTCCTCTTCCTCCGCTACCTCCTCTACCTCCTCCTCTTCCTCCTTTACCTCCTCTTCCTCCTTTACCTCCTCCTCTTCCTCCTCTACCTCCTCCTCTTCCTCCTCTTCCTCCTCTACCTCCTCTACCTCCTCTTCCTCCTCTACCTCCTCTACCTCCTCCTCTTCCTCCTCTACCTCCTCCTCTTCCTCCTCTACCTCCTTGACCTCCTCTTCCTCCTCTTCCTCCTATTCCTCCTCCTCTACCTCCCATACCTCCTCTTCCTCCATTACCTCCTCTTCCTCCTCTTTCTCCTTTACCTCCTATTCCTCCATTACCTCCTCTCCTTCCTCCTCTTCCTCCTCTTCCTCCTCTTCCTCCTCTTCCTCCTCTACCTCATCTACCTCCTCCTCCTCTACCACCTCTACCGCCTCTTCCTCCTCCTCTTCTTCCTCTTCCTCCTCTACCTCCTCCTCCTCTACCTCCCATACCTCATCTTCCTCCTCTACCTCCTCTTCCTCCTCTTCTTCCTCCTCCCCTCCACCGTAGCCTCCTGAAAACACTGCAGTGACTGGAAAGACCATTTCTTTTACCAGAGCAGAACATTGCATGGGAAGACGTGTAGACGTGCAGAGCTCGCTTCCATCACTCTAAGAGCTGACCCTGTAGACGTGCAGAGCCCTCTTCCATCACTCTAAGAGCTGACCCTGTAGACGTGCAGAGCCCACTTCCATCACTCTAAGAGCTGACCCTGTAGACGTGCAGAGCCCACTTCCATCACTCTAAGAGCTGACCCTGTAGACGTGCATAGCTCACTTCCATCACTCTAAGAGCTGACCCTGTAGACGTGCAGAGCCCACTTCCTTCACTCCAAGAGCTGACCCTGTAGACGTGCAGAGCCCACTTCCATCACTCTAAGAGCTGATCATGTAGACGTGCAGAGCTCACTTCCATCACTCTAAGAGCTGACCCTGTAGACGTGCAGAGCTCACTTCCATCACTCTAAGAGCTGACCCTGTAGACGTGCAGAGCCCACTTCCATCACTCCAAGAGTTGACCCTGTAGACGTGCAGAGCCCACTTCCATCACTCTAAGAGCTGACCCTGTAGACGTGCAGAGCTCACTTCCATCACTCTAAGAGCTGACCCTGTAGACGTGCAGAGCTCACTTCCATCACTCGTGTTTTCCGCCATGCAAATGTCTGCTTGACTTGGTCTCATTGGAAATAGGCTAGGATGTAAACATCAGTGTGCCGATCCAATCTGGCTGTATATAAAACCTCCCATAACCCAGATGAACTAACGCGTCTCCCCCATTGCTCTCTCATTTCCCAGAGTGGTGTACCAGGATGGCTTCTACGGAGCAGAAATCTATGTAAGTACCGTTGGCTCTTTCTCTCTCTGCATGCTCAGATGAAACAGAAGTAAAGCAGACCAAAGCAGCCAGCCCTGGAGACTAAAACGCGATCTCCCTGCCTCTCTGCCAAGCTTTTGTTGATTAGGCCTCTGTCTGCCATGCCAACAAAATTTAAAACCCCCTCAGCTCCTCCCTCCTCTCCCTCTCTATCCTATGATGTCAGACTTTGGCAAACAGACGGACCCCAGGTCAGTGTCCCGTGTCAAGTTGAGTCGTCTCTCCTCTTAAATGGCATTTGGAGGTGGCTTGCCCTATATCTATGCCTGTCTGTGTGAGTGTGTGTGTGTGTGTGTGTGTGTGCGTGCGAGTTTGCGAGCCTGCATGCCTGCCTGTCTGTCTTTGGTTGTCTGGGCAGGGACAGCCCTCTCTCTCTCTCTCTCTCTGTCTGGCTCAGGGGGCCAGCGTGGGACCAGCGTGGGCCTGTGTGCCTCTCAGCCATCACGGTGTGAGAGATAAGAGGAGCAGATAAAGGGATTAAGCTTCCCTCTGGAGCTGTCCATGCAGGCAGGGGCCACAGCACGCACAGCGTCAAGCCGGCCCAACGCACGCTGCCCTTGACAGAGAAAAACGGGACGCTGTGGTGATAATGCTGATATTACCACGCTGCCCCAGCAGTCCAAGCATTTTCAGGGGGGATGTCATTTGTCGTTTGAATCTGTCGTTTTTTGTCTCCCTCCCTGCCCTCTGCAATAAGGAGACAGACAACAGTGCTACTGATTGCCTCATACTTTCACCCTGTCTGCATTCGAGCAAAGGGCCAGTGTCTGGGAGAAAAAGTGCTGGACTCCACAATGATATATGGCTCAAACACAGCCCCATGTCGTAGCACTGTTTGTGAGTGGCTGTTAGCGACACCAGCGGCCATAGAGTGAACAGTGTAGAGGAGAAGTGGCTTAAAGTGGTCATGTCGACCCCTCCCCCCACCCCCTTCCCTCCTCCCCTCCTCTCCTCACCTCCAGCTAAGCCCTGGGTCTCAGTGTCCTCTGACCAGTCCCGGGGTATCTCGCCCCATCGCTCAAGCCGTCAGCCTTTCCCCCTGTGCTTTACTGCCAGTAGTATTGGCAGTGGCCACTGCACGAACACTGAACAGCTTCAGACTGTCCGAGTGCGCCCGGAGGTCTCCTGTGACAACAACAGCAAGTCCCACAAGCCTCTCTGTCCTCCACTATCATTCAGACAGTAGCCATGTCTGTCACTGTCATGACCAGGTCAAATAGTATTCATTTCAACAGTCCTGAAGCACTTGCCATTAAAAAGAGCATCCAGGATGATACCACAACATGAGATGGTGTATATTAGGATTGGATATATTCATATTCATACACACAGTCAGGCACACAAGTGACGTGCATGTGCTGCACTGTTGTGTGCAGCACAGTCCCTGCCTGGCCTTAGCCATGACTTCCTGCCTCTATGGGCAGGGGGTTGACTCAAATCCAGCGCCTGGCCTATCTGCCCTCTGACCTGATTCACCGTGCTCAAAGGGTTACTCGAACTGATGTAGTAGAGAGTTGTAGTTTCCAACACGCCAATGTTCTACATAGTTTAACGCAGAAAACTGACCATGATCCATTGCATGCCTTCTTGTCCGGTCCGTGTGGGGCATACACTGAGAGGGAGAGAAGAGACAGAAGACGTGAGATCGAGAAGGATGGAGAGCAGTTGCTTCGGGAGTAATGACTGCTCTCCCCAATTAAGTTTTTAATTCCCTCTCCCTCCATCTGGCAAATTAATACACAGGTCCTGACTTCCCAAACACTAAGCCTCGGTTACAGCCAGGAAGTCTTCATGCCCCTTGACTTATTACACATTTTGTTGTGTTACAGCCTGAATTCAAAATTGATTAAACATGTTTTTTCTTCTCACACATCTACACACAATACCCCATAATGACAAAGTGAAAACATGTTTGCTAATTTATTGAAAATGAGTATAGAAATATCTATTTACATAAGTATTCATACATGTTATAATTACCTTTGGTCTTTCTGGGTAAGTCTCTAAGAGCTTTGCACGCCTGGATTGTACAGTATTTGCACATAATTACTTTTAAAATGATTCAAGATCTGTCAAGTTGGATGTTGACCGATGCAAGACAGAAATTTTCAAGTCTTGCCATAGATTTTCAAGCAGATTTAAGTCATAACTGTAGCTCAGGAGCATTCACTGTCTTCTTGGTAAGCAACTCCAGCGTAGATTTGGCCTTGTGTTTTAGGTTATTGTCCTGCTGAAAGGTGAATTAATCTCCCAGTGTCTGGTGGAAAGCACACTGAACAAGGTTTTCCTCTGTTCGTAGCTCTATTCCGTAAATTTTTATCCTGAAAAACTCCCTAGTCCTTAACGATGACAAGCATACCCATAACATGATGCAGTCACCATCATGCTTGAAAATATGAAGAGTGATACTCAGTGATGTGTTGTATTGGATTTGCTCCAAACATAACGCTTTGTATTCAGGACATAAAGTTAATTTGTTTAGTGCCTAATTTATTTACTTTAGTGCCTTATTGCAAACATTAGAATATGTTTTTTTCTGTACAGGCTTCCTTCTTTTCACTCTGTCATTTAGGTTAGTATTGTGGAGTAACTACAATGTTGTTGATCCATCCTCGGTTTTCTCCTATAACAGCCATTAAACTCTGTAACTGTTTTAAAGTCACCATTGCCCTCATGGTGAAATCCCTGAGCGGTTTCCTTCCTCTCCGACAACTAAGTTAGGAAGGACGCCTGTATCTTTGTAGTGACTGGGTGTATTGATACACCTTCCAAAGTGTAATTAATAACTTCACCATGCTCAAAGGGTTATTCAATGTCTGCTTTTTTTATTTTTACCCATCTACCAGTAGGTGCCCTTCTTTACAAGTCATTGGAAAACCTCCCTCCTCCCTGGTCTTTGTGGTTGAATCTGTGTTTAAAATTCACTGCTCGACTGAGGTAGTCATTCAAAAAATCATGTTAAAAACGTATTTAATTTAATTTTACTCCTGAACTTATTTAGGCTTGCCATAACAATGGGGTTGAATGCTTATTGACTCAAGATATTTCAGCTTTTCATTTTTAATTAATTTGTAAAAATGTCTAAACTTCCACTTTGACATTATGGGGTATTGTGTGTATACCAGTTACAAAATCTCAATTCAATGCATTTTAAATTCAGGCTGTAACACAGTGTAAAGAAAAAGGGGTCTCTTCAATAATGCATCAGGCCAGTGCTGCTTCCCCATTCTGAATGTGGGCTGAATTTGGAGAGTGTCACACCACTGTTCTGTTCTGCCTCATGTGGGCCGTGTTGTACACCTCCTGTCACACACTGTGCCCCAGAGGGAACACATGGCTCTCCTCCGCAGTCTCACAGGGGATCATCCATTCTCCGCTGCCTCAACCACCATATATTAAACAGCTCCCTCTGGCGGTTTTCTGAGGGTCTTGCACCTTGGGTTGTCTCTGTGCATACGCTTCAATTGAAAGAAATGTGACTTTTTTTAATGGTATCATATGAATACTTGAAAAATTTATAGAGTATGCAGTTCTGATATGTTCCCAACAATGGACAATGTTTCAAACCCCATGTTGCTAGTTTTTTAATCCTGTTTTTGAGAATACTGGTAATATACATGCTGTTGTGGGTGGTTGTCTAACTGTCTGAGTTTCCACCAGGGGGGCTACGCTGCATACAGATATGCCCAGCCCACCACCGCTGCTGCCTACAGTGACAGGTGGGTGCACTCCACGTGTTGTAATAATACATCAAATAAAATAAGTAATATGACTTGAATAAAGAAAAGTGTTGTCATGGATTAAATTAGAAGTTGTGACAAGGTCTGACAAGTGACTTCAACCTTTCCCCACTCTCCGAAGTATCTCCCCCATAGAAGGGTGAAGATAAACTCCCTCTGGAGTTGTGACCCTCCCTTAGATTGAACTGTCCATTAGGAGATCCACTAAGCACACGAAAAAAAGTAACCTTGTTCGACAAGATGAAAAAAGAACAGAAGATCTATCCCATGCCTCTCTGCCTTTGGCAGGCGAGCGGGTATATCAACTGTATTTATGAATGGCCTGGGGTCTGCAGGAGGGAGGGAGGGAGGGAGGGAGGGAGGGAGAGAGGGATGGATGGGCAGGGACTCAATCACTTCTGACTGATGTCATTCGGGCTCAGGTGTGCTCCGTTTGGGGAGGCGTGGCTGATTCATTCGGGCCTTCAAAGCCGCTGTCAGGCTGGATGTGGGCTGGTTTGGGAATCTAATCTGGGAGGGATTGAGCATGTCACTCGTGATAACGTACACCCTGCCTGAGAGCCTGAAGATCATATCGATAATGTACGATTTATCTGGCCTCGCCGCGTTGCGAATTATGTGCAGCCGCGCTCGGCGGGAGCAGAAAATGTACAGCGTTTTTTTCCTCTGGGAGTGATTTAATTCCTGTTTCTCTTGCCTGTATTTCCCTCCTGAGATTTAATGTAATTCGCCCGAGTTGTTTGTTTTGTTCTGTTTTGCTTCCCTTGTCTGTTTGTTTCTTTATGAAAAAGCGGTCATGCCCATTGGATCAATAGGAGTTTGTCTCAGCAATACCTTATCAGACTTACCAGCGGAGCAATCAACCAATCATGAAAGGAGGTCACAGAGATCATAAGAAGCTTGTAAAATCCCAGTAAAATATGAAACATTCATTTTCCCAAAAACTTGTGCCCACAGGCCTGATTTGTATTACAGAGGCCCTGCCAGGGGCCAATCAGCGTAGTGAAGCCGCGTGACATACGTTCTGAGGGGCCGTTTGACCTCGAGGTGGTTAGCAATGCCACTCTGGTGAGAGCCCATTTTGTAGAGATTAGCCTTAGTGGGCCTCAGGGGGTTTGGTGCTAACAGTAGATATGAGTATACCACAGAGCCCATCCTCTCCCATTCTCTCCCCAGGGAGCCTTCTCATCCAGCTCCTTCGTCCTCCACGTCCTGCTCACTGACCTTGGGTGTTGGACTCCAACGGGACACACCATATTTAAATCTTATATAACTCAATGTCCTCCTCGTCCCCGCTCAAGCCATGCAGGCTGTATGTCTTTTCTCCTTAAGGAAAATTACATTTCTCCCTCTCTTCACTTGGTGTTTTTTCCTGGTTGATTTGGTGCCCTCAGTCCTTGGCTGGTAGTGCCTTATCTGCTCCGTACAGACCCTCATTTGCAAGCGAGCATTGAAGAAAAAACAAGTCAATAGAGGAATATGTGAAGTCGAGTAAATAAATATATAAGGCACACATCTTGTCCTGTCTCAGAAGGAAATTGGAAGGATTAGTTCCAAACCAGTAACAATGAAAAGACAGGGGTGTGAGCCCACTGTTCAGCTTGGGTAAACAACAGCAGGGTGAGAGAGTGTACAGACTGGGCCCAGGCCCTTCAACGCCTCTATATTTCTCTGTTTTCGCTTTGTTTCTCTCTTTCTCTCTCTCTCTCTCTCACCCCTCAGTACCCATCCCTACCAACTAATCGAGGTGACAATGAAAAGGACAATGGTCCAACCACCTATTCTACTGAGCCCTGTATCATTTTCTGAACCAGGGGGTAGAGAGAGGGAAATAATTGTTTTAGAGACTTGAAAATGTTGACTTTAAGGCCAAGTGTCAAACAAGCATCGGAAATATATTCTACGTCAATGACCAGAATCTCCTGCCCTTTTCCCATTGCAGCTATGGCAGAGTCTATGCAACAACAGACCCCTACCACCACACAATCGGCCCTGCCGCTACATACAGTGTGGGGACCATGGTAAGTCCACTCTCGCTTTCCTCTGCATCCTGTTGTTGGCTAGCCACACTAACACAGAGCAGAGGCCACCAGCCGCAGCACTCTGTCGCTCCAGGAGCACGCGGAGATAAAGACCATTGAACTAAAGCCATGCCAGTGGGCTTTATTTCCTCTTTGTCATGCTGTTTGGCACAACCTAGTGGAGCGCAGCAGAATTCCCTGGCATGTGGCCATTGTGTGAATTCAGTGAAACGGGTTTGTTTCATGTTATGTCACACAAGCTCACCTCATACAACGTTCATTTGATCCAGGCCTCTTCTAGGCTAGTGTAATCATCCCACTCCTGCCACTATTCAACTCCAAATTAATTATTCCATTCTTCCTTTCAGCCAAACTCTAAACTTGAAAGGGTGAAGTTGAATGGTTAATGTCTGTTTTTAGCTAGCTTTTGCAGCTAACATCAAAGACGAAAATACTATCGGTAAAAGACCATCCTATAATGGTCTCTCAATGTTTTGTTTTACAATGAGGGCATGGGACTGGGCTCGTAGACATATTTAAAAGATGAACGACCACCAAGCTCATGCAGCAGTGTGCCGTGGGACATGGAAGAGAAAGAGAGCGATGCAGGGAGGGAGTCCTCTCCCTCACCAATCCCAGGCCACACGGTTGATGGGACGACAAAATGACTCAAATGTACCATTCGCAATTTTTCAACGACATTAAAAAACAGCTGCTAGCTAAAAGCTTTCATTAATTAAGACATTAAATTGTTTTTCGCCTCTTCATTTATTTCATTCAAAACTGTGCTTCTTTTCCTCCAAATGTCCTTCCCTTCTCCACCATTTTTAGTCACCCTTTCTTAGCCAGGCTGAATTTAGCCCTTCATGTCTGAGCTTGGGTTGTGTGTGTGGGGCAAGTTGAAGGGGATCACTGTGGTGGGGTGGAAGCTGGTGAGGTGTGAGACCCTGGTAGTGAATAAACCATCTTGACACATTAGGAGTTCAGATCTTACAGTGCAGAGATACACCATGAAATAGATTCAGAATTGCTGAGAATTTTTTGGAGCATTGGTTACTAATTCTTTAGTTCTATTTGATCAATGGTTCCAAAGGAGAGAGCAGCGATTTTTGCATTTAGAATCCTTTCAATAATAAGTTCCTTGAGGTTGCTTAAAATTCTCTTTGCTGATTCCCGGCGTGCAAAAAATTAGCAAATGCTTTTTTATACTGATGAAAGTTTTATACAAGCAAGAGGGTTCCCTTTAATGAAGGGAGATTAGCCTTTGAAGGTTTGGGGCTTCGCCTTTGGAGGTTGTCCAAAAAGCAGCAAAATTGCTCAGAGTACAGGGGTTATATGTGTATATATATTTTATTTATTTTACTAGGTAAGTCAGTTAAGAACAAATTCTTATTTACAATGACGGCCTAGGAACAGTGGGTTAACTGCCTTGATCAGGGGCAGAAAGACAGATTTTTTACCTTGTCAGCTCGGGGATTCGATCCTGTAACCTTCCACTCTAACCACTCGGCTACCTGCAGTTGAAGTCGGAGGTTTACATACACCTTAGCCAAGTACATTTAAACTCAGTTTTTCACAATTCCTGACATTTAATCCTAAAAAATCAGTTAGGATCACCACTTTCTTTTAAGAATGTGAAATGTCAGAATAATAGTAGAGAGAATTATTTATTTCAGCTTTTATTTCTTTCATCACATTCCCAGTGGGTCAGAAGTTTACATACACTCAATTAGTATTTGGTAGCATTGCCTTTAAATTGTTTAACTTGGTTCAAACGTTTCAGGTAGCCTTCCACAAGCTTCCCACAATAGTTTGGGTGAATTTTGGCCCATTCCTCCTGACAGAACTGGTGTAACTGAGTCAGGTTTGTAGGCCTCCTTGCTCACACACGCTTTTTCAGTTCTGCCCACACATTTTCTATAGGATTGAGGTCAGGGCTTTGTGATGGCCACTCCAATACCTTGACTTTGTTGTCCTTAAGCCATTTTGCCACAACTTTGGAAGTATGCTTGTGGTCATTGTCCATTTGGAAGGCCGATTTGCGACCAAGCTTTAACTTCCTGACTGATGTCTTGAGATGTTGCTTCAATATATCCACATCATTTTCCTTCCTCATGATGCCATCTATTTTGTGAAGTGCACCAGTCCCTCCTGCAGTAAAGCACCCCCAACAACATGATGCTGCCACCCCCGTGCTTCACGGTTGGGATGGTGTTCTTCGGCTTGCAAGCCTCCCCCTTTTTCCTCCAATCATAACAATGGTCATTATGGCCAAACAGTTCTATTTTTGTTTCATCAGACCAGTGGACATTTCTCCAAAAAGTATGATCTTTGTCCCCATGTGCAGTTGCAAACCATAGTCTGGCTTTTTTATGGCGGTTTTGGAGCAGTGGCTTCTTCCTTGCTGAGCAGCCTTTCAGGTTATGTCGATATAGGACTTTGCACTTTTCGCACCAAAGTACGTTCATCTCTAAGAGACAGAACGTGTCTCCTTCCTGAGCGGTATGACAGCTGCGTGGTTCCATGGTATTTATACTTGCATACTAATGTTTGTACAGACGAACGTGGTACCTTCAGGCGTTTGGAAATTGCTCCTAAGGATGAACCAGACTTGTCGAGGTCTACAGTTTTTTTCCTCAGGTCTTGGCTGATCTCTTTTGATTTTCCCATGATGTCGAGCAAAGTGGCACTGAGTTTGAAGGTAGGCCTTGAAATACATCCACAGGTACACCTAAAAATGGACTCAAATGATGTCAATTAGCCTATCAGAAGCTTCTAAAGCCATGACATAATTTTCTGGAATTTTCCAAGCTGTTTAAAGGCACAGTCAACTTAGTGTATGTGAACTTCTGACCCACTGGAATTGTGATATAGTGAATTATAAGTTAAATATTCTGTCTGTAAACAATTGTAGGAAGAATGACTTGTGTCATGCACGAAGTAGATGTCCTAACCGACTTGCCAAAACTATAGTTTGTTAACTTGAAATCTGTGGAGTGGTTGAAAAATGAGTTTTAATGACTTCAATCTAAGTGTATGTAAAATTCCGACTTCAACTGTATATATATATAGGCAATGCTACCAAATACTAATTGAGTGTATGTAAACTTCTGACCCACTGGGAATGTGATGAGAGAAATAAAAGCTGAAATAAATCATTCTCTCTACTATTATTCTGACATTTCACATTCTTAAAATAAAGTGGTGATCCTAACTGACCTAAAACAGGGAATTTTTACTAGAATTAAATGTCAGGAATTGTGAAAAACTGAGTTTAAACGTATTTGGCTAAGGTGTATGTAGACTTCCGACTTCAACTGTATATATACTGTATATGTGATGTTTGTGTGTGTGTGCGTGTGTGTGTGTGCGTGTGTGTGTGCGTGTGTGTGTGTGTGTGTGTGTGCGTGTGCGTGTGTGTGTAACCTAGGGAACATCCTCTCTACACATCCAAAAAGGTGTCGGCACCATGGTTGGATTTGAAAGAGAATTATGATTAAACTCCTTTGAACTTCAATGGCTTTGGTTGGATCTGTGACATTGTTGTAGCCTAGAAAACCTTCTCCTACAGTCAAAAGCATGAAACAAGCACAGTATTTTTCCATTTGTTCCTTAATGTAATTAATGCAAGGAAACTGCATTTGAGGGCGGGTCCCTCTTCTCCACGTGGCAAGAGAAGAATATTGATATCTAGGAAAGGTTTTTTTCCCTCTGGTAACAAGAGCCAAATTATTTCAGGCTAAACATACTTTATCACTACCAGGTTATTCATCCTCCAGCTCCAACGCCTCATAACACACACACACCCAATTAAATATTATTAATCCCATGTCCTTCATACACAGACGTTTTAACAAAACCAATAAAGGATGGAAATTTGTGGGGAAAACAGAACTCAACAATCAAGCTGTCACCACCTTAATACTGATTGGTCCTTTTCCATCTTTGATGTTGCAGGCTAGCCTATACAGAGGAGGGTACATTCGCTTCACTCCCTACTAACCGAAAGAAAAAGAGAGAAAGACAGAGAGACATTACCCCCCCCCCCCCCCCCAAACAAACAAAAATCGAACAAATAAACAAACACGCAAACACCTCGTCCTTCGTGGAGTGCTAAATCAAACAAAAAGCTTCCAGGTCCCAATGCTGACCCCTCCCCCTGACACCCGCCCTCCCGCTACAGCTGATTTCTTCAACCTTTCTGATGTCTTCATTGGTCTGCTCCTATGATTTGTTTTGTGTTCATGTTGTGCTTTGGATTGATTTGGGAAAAGTTCTGTTATGCACATGTGACTGCTGTGGACGGGTGCTGTGTCACCATGACCAATGTTAGCCTACCGTGGCACGCATGATGCATGATCAGAGGGGTGTGTTTCTGCACTGGCCGTCAACTGGATGAGAATCTAGTGGGGCATTAGATACATTTAGCCTATTCTTGAATTGGAATTCAGTTGAATTAAATCAGGAAACAAAATAACGTATTTCAATTAGGATTACAAATACATAATTATAACAACAAAGACGATGCACATGCCCTGCTAATTCTAACTTCACAAGACTGTATGATTGCTCTGTAATGTTGGAGTGTCCCAATGCACTTGAATTGGAGTCTTAACAGTGATGTGGTGTGACAGCATGCAGAGTGAGGGCCATTGCACCAGGGGGGTCAGAGTTCAGTGAGGGGTCAGAGTTCGCCTGTGATTGAGACTGGGCTCGCTAACGTGATGGCACTCTAGGCTAAATGACTTAGGATTGTGAAGGATTCACTGTCTTTGTTTATTTCCGGCAACATCAGACATTTTTTTTTTTTTTTGTAGGCTACACTATCGCTCCTCTATGAAGTAGTGGAATTCCTGATATAATTCACTTTTCAGTATTGCACAAAAACATTCTGTACCTCAGGATCTGACAGCTAATTCAGTAGAACGCTTGTCTGTTCATTGAAGATGAACATAGTCAGTGCTTGACTTGGGTAGGAGCTTACCGGAGCTGGGCACCGGCACCTCAGATTTCATACCCAAAATGAGTACCGGCACCTATTTCAGTCCAAGTCAAGCATACCCCACCCAACACTACCAGTGGGTTCCCCCCACTTTCCAATGACAGAGTATTGTCTTACTGGTTCATTTTGCCCAAATCTCTCTCGAAGAGCTGAATTACTCGAGCAGGTAGATTGAGGGAGTATAGACGGATGGACTGTGAACATGATTGTATCATATTCCACTTTCAGGAGAAAATACCTTGTTCCACATGTATTATAACGCCTGCGTGTTGTCAAACCATATTCATCTGCTAGAGTTGTTATCATATATGAACTCTTGAGAAAATGGGAATTATTAGATCCAGCCAAGACACATGATATACAGATCCAAACGCAACTCTGGAAATCTATAATTACTCAACTATTGATATAATGATATACTTTACGTATGTATCTTCTCAAGTGTTATCTGTTTGTTGCACTTTATTTGTGTATTTTGAAAGTTTTCAAGATGTGAAGATGTTTATAAAGATATCATATACAAGTAGTTCTGTTTAGTCAACATGTTGAACATGATGTTGATTATTCATGTTGTATAGCAGAAGAATATATCATCACTTCATCAAAGAAAAGCCTAATATTTATGTTCATGAAACATTGCTCTTCGTTTTATATACCGTATTTAGGGTTGTACCATGGAGGATTTTATATCATTCAAAATAGCTTCGGAAATTATTTTTACTGTTTTTGAAGGGAAGCACTAGCGTGTGTGTGTGTTTGTGTGTGTGTGTGTACTTTTAAGCATTAACCATGTCAAATTAACCACTATGAGTGACACTGGAAACTAATTTTTGTTTATTTTGAGCTGTTCTCTTTGATATGTGTGTGTGTGTGTGTGTGTGTGTGTGTGTGTGTGTGTGTGTGTGTGTGTGTGTGTGTGTGTGTGTGTGTGTGTGTGTGTGTGTGTCTGAATACACAACCTGTTTTAAACTACTTTCCCCCGCATCCACTTTCATTGCACCAGTATAAAGCTGAAGGCTGCACTGAGCGCAAGTGGAACTAACACAGAGAATCCACAACAACGGCTCACTGAAGCCAAGTTCCACTGTTTCTTCAACTCAATTAGTGTCTACATTTTAAGCTGAATTTACAACAGTAGAAGTCTGCTGTTTGAACACGCAGGCTTGAGACACATACACAGAACGACATGTAAAATACTCCCCTCTGCCTTGGTCAAAGAGAACCTCATAGCTTTGAATTCTCCCTCTCACTGCCTACCAATTCTTAATGATGCCTGTCATTACAGCTGTTGTTTCAAAATCCTATCTTTCAGACGGCCACTTCTATACTGAACTTAATTGGAGAGTGAAATTTAGTCATCACTATAGTACCAGTTGACCCGCTTGAAAGGGAATAGACTATTTGAATCCCCCTGTTCAGTTTGGGTGCAGATAAGTGATGAATGAGTTGAATAGGAAAGCCGCGGTGTCAGAGACTGAGAGCAGACATCTTAATGAGTGCTACTCTTCTGAAGCCTTGTTTAGCAAATACACTGAAGGAGGCCATAGTGTGACGAGTAGTAATTACTGCTTTTCACTGGCTGTGTGTTTTTCAGGTTCGCCGACTTCCTTCCTCCACTGAAATCTCTCTCCATGACAACTCTTTGCCTCACTATATCACTTTATAACTCCTATCTCATTAATAACCTATCCTTGAGACAGTAAATTAGAATCGTCCACTTTAAACACCCTCTTTCCTTTCCTGTCTGCACCAGCCATACTGTATGTACCAGCTAGCCTATATCAGCACATGAACCAGCCTGATAAGATGTTAGCTCCTATGAGAGGAACATCCATGCCCAGGAGGGGTGTTAGCCGCCATGCCTCACCACCATAAATTAGAGCAGGCTAATCAATCACTGTATCGCTAGCTTCACTTCCAGGCCATTCCTACACAATATCTTCACTATGGCAACGTGCAGTTCCATTTCACAGTTAAAAGAGAGAGCAGGCCCAGAACACACATTTTAATTCATATCCTCTGGTGGTCATTTTTATTCTTACTTGAGGACATTGCTGTGATGTCATGTTTTTACTAGGATGGGTTTTGAGTTGTGATGTGCCAATACAACTCTTCCTCCCTTTTATGAAGAATGTATACATTGTTACGCTGTTAAAAAGTCAGATTATCAAGGCTTCATATAAATAGTGTCTTATTATATTTTGCTAAATATTATAAATGTGTATCTATTTATATGGCTGAAAGGTTTTTCAGTTTTTATAATATCTTCTATCTCATATACATTCATTTTTCATAGCAAGCTACATTATTGAAAACAATCCAATGAAGTGAAGGTGTTAAACCCCGTGTTAAACCCCGGTCATATAGAGTTTGCTAACATTTAAAACACGTTTATTTGTGTCAGTTGAACGCACAGTTTATGATGGGTTTACTATTATAGTCAGTAAGCCTTGATAAGCTGAACGTCTCATTTCTTTATCAATACAAAAGATTTGCAGAAAGAAAGAGAAACCTAAAAAAAAAGTTACACTTCCTGTAAATATGTACGTGTATATACACATATATTACCAATTCTCAGATGATCTGGTTTCTATGTATCCATTCCATATATATATAGTGGTTTTATCTGTGTATTTTCAGTTCAACTGAACTTGTTCTATGAATTGTATGTCATTTCTAAAAAAGTATATATTGTCTGAAGGTGTAAGTAATTGGCTCTGATTAATTGGTACAGTATATTAAATGTATTTGATCTTCTTGCATTAGTTACTTAGTTGTTAGTACATGTGACATATCTAATCAACCTCTGATTGTTTTGAGTGTCAGAATAAAGCTGTTCTAATAGCATTGTGTTTTGTCATTACAGCTCTATGTTTAATCTGTTGCTAGGTTCTAATAGCATTGTGTTTTGTCATTACAGCTCTATGTTTAATCTGTTGCTAGCATGTTGATCAGTATCCTGATCAGGGATAGTAAAGTGAAATCTTCTACAATTTCTGTTCACGCTTAATGAAACCCAATATTTCTACAAATTTAAACCTGCATTGTATATATAAGTAGATGTTCAATTTAGGTGCAATGCAATGCTTTGAACTTCCTCAGTGACAGTGGCCACTTGCTACAACACCGGCCCAACCCTCCCATGAATTGTCTTGTCCATGAGTGATTAATACATTTGTCACTGCAGCTCCTCCAATGCTGGTCTGCCTGTCAGTGAGGAGCACTATATGTAGCGCAGGTCGTATTGTGTTCCCACTCTGCACTGCTCTACAGTGATACAGTGATGGGGGATATTTTAGTACGGAGAGTCCCCAGTGAGACCTCCGTAGGACTGAGGTATTAGAATGAAGGTAGGGCAGGCTGCTCCATGGATGGATCGACAGAGGGCGATGGAGGGAGAGACAGAGAGTCGTTCTGGGCTGAGATTAGCATGCCACGTTATTTCTCCCAGGGAGGTGTGAAAAAGCACTACAAAGCCATGTCAAAATTAAAGCCTCGCCTCATTTTCATCTACAGCTCGGTAGCACTGCTGAATTAGGGAGCGACTGTCTTGACAAGGGTCCCAGGACACCTGTCTCTCATCTCTCCCTCCCTCTCTCTCCTCTCTCCCTCCCTCTCTCTCCTCTCTCCCTCCCTCTCTCTCCTCTCTCCCTCCCTCTCTCTCCTCTCTCCCTCCCTCTCTCTCCTCTCTCCCTCCCTCTCTCCCTCCCTCTCTCTCCTCTCTCCCTCCCTCTCTCTCCTCTCTCCCTCCCTCTCTCCCTCCCTCTCTCTCCTCTCTCCCTCCCTCTCTCTCCTCTCTCCCTCCCTCTCTCTCCTCTCTCCCTCCCTCTCTCTCCTCTCTCCCTCCCTCTCTCTCCTCTCTCCCTCCCTCTCTCTCCTCTCTCCCTCCCTCTCTCCCTCCCTCTCTCTCCTCTCTCCCTCCCTCTCTCTCCTCTCTCCCTCCCTCTCTCTCCTCTCTCCCTCCCTCTCTCTCCTCTCTCCCTCCCTCTCTCCCTCCCTCTCTCTCCTCTCTCCCTCTCTCTCTCTCCTCCCTCTCTCCCTCTCTCTCCTCTCTCCCTCCCTCTCTCTCCTCTCTCCCTCCCTCTCTCCCTCCCTCTCTCTCCTCTCTCCCTCCCTCTCTCTCCTCTCTCCCTCCCTCTCTCTCCTCTCTCCCTCCCTCTCTCTCCTCCCTCTCTCCCTCACTCTCCTCCCTCCCTCCCTCTCTCTCCTCTCTCCTCTCTCTCTCCCTCTCTCTCTCTCCTCCCTCTCTCCCTCTCTCTCCTCTCTCCCTCCCTCTCTCTCCTCTCTCCCTCCCTTTCTCTCCTCTCTCCTCTCTCCCTCTCTCTCCTCTCTCCCTCCCTTTCTCTCCTCTCTCCTCTCTCCCTCTCTCTCCTCTCTCCCTCCCTCTCTCTCCTCTCTCCCTCCCTTTCTCTCCTCTCTCCTCTCTCCCTCTCTCTCCTCTCTCCCTCCCACTCTCTCCTCCCTCTCTCCCTCTCTCTCCTCCCTCCCTCCCTCTCTCTCCTAACTCCTCTCTCCCTCCCTCCCTCTCTCTCCTCCCTCTCTCCCTCTCTCTCCTCCCTCTCTCCCTCCCTCTCTCTCCTCTCGCCCTCCCTGTCTCTCCTCCCTCCTTCCCTCTCTCTCCTCCCTCTCCCCCTCTCTCCCTCCCTCCCTCCCTCCCTCCCTCTCGCCCTCTTTCCACTACTGTGATAAGCCACAGTATGACACTCATCACTGTGAACTGCCGATCTCCAGTAGAGTGATAATGGCCCTCTGTTCTGTGGAGAAAAGTAGCACTACGCTCTTTAAAGCTCACTTTTGTGCTGTATGACTTGAAGACTGGCATGGAAAAAGAATTAAGCTCTCTTTTTCTCCCTCAAAAGCTGCCCTTTCAGTAGATTTTTAAGCATGCTTCTCAATCGAGTGGTTTGACATCAATCCGTCAGCCCGTCTTAACCTGGCATTGTGTACCTTTCATTCTCCCTGGGGTACAATGCTTTAACACTGAAGAAAGATGGAAGGGAACTTTTGTGAGAGTAGTGTATTTTATTCTATACATTCTGTCTATGTTTATATTCAAAGAACTTTGACTTTCTGGTCTCTGGTATGGAATCATCATATTGAACAGGAAACACGACAAACTTTATTATTAATAGTTGAACTCCAGTAACACCTTAGTCTTTGTAGGTTGTCTGTCTATATGTGTCAATCAGAGATGTGACATTCTGCATACTTACCCATGTCTCCCTGCTCTTCTTCCTATCTACCTTCAGTAAATAACAAAGGCTACGCTGTGCTCAGTATTGATGGACATCACAGATGAAAACAACGAGAAGAGGAGAACTAGCTTTAAGAAAACAACAGGAGAAGAAGAGAAGGAATCCCTCTACGGAGGCTGGTGAGGAAAGACGGGAGGCGTGCGTGCGGAGTTGTGCCGTGGCGGCGGCGGTGTCAAAACCAGCCACAAGCGCGACAGACAGAGTGATCCAGTTTCCACCAGGGACCATCTTTGCCGGGTAGAAGAGAAAGAGAACGAGAGAAAGCATCCTGTTATTATAACACATTTTATTTTTCTATACTTTTGTGATTTACAACTTGTGATTTACAAGTAAAAAGTGTGTATAAAACAGTATATATGTACAAATATGTTTTTATGTTTTTGGTAAGGGATACGAACAGTTCGATGCTGATTCTGTGGTATGCAGAGAGGAGAGTCACTGACAGACAAGAGGAGGTGATATATATATATATATATATATATATATATATATATATATATATATATATATATATATACAGTAATGTTAAGGTGGCAGGCTGGGAGGGTTCCGTATCTGGGCAGAAGCATTGTATTACAGGTCCACTTTCTGTGAGTTGGAGTCAATGGTTAACTTCCAGCTGGAGGTCTCTATGGTTCCACTTCCTGTGCGCGGTCTTTTCGTGGTCTCACTGGTCCGCTTCCTTCCTTGCGCTGGTGCCACTGTTCCACTGTTCCACTTCCTGTTGCAGTATCACTGGCCAGCTTCCTATGGGCAGTAACCTCTGTTCTCTACTTCCTTGTGGATACTGTTGTCATGACTCCACTTCCTCCTGGCAGCACCACTGGTCCACTCTCCATGGGCAGTACTGTCACTGGTCTACTTGTCTGTGGGTATGACAGTAGAGAAATTAGATAAGTTCCTCCCCCAGCTCCCTTTCCTCTCCAAGCCCCAGCAGAGGTTTTGAGAAAAAGAGAGGGAGAGAGTTTGATATGTTAGTCCCTGACTTTCTTCACCTGCCAGGGTCAAAGCCCAAGCCATTGTGTTGCTCTATCTGCACCAGTGGACAAAGTATCTCTAACAGACAGACCGACAAGCCAGGGTGCATTTCACTAACAATGCACGTTTCCAGAGAAGAGGAATACTCATCATGTAACAATTGAATTATAATCGAATAATCAAATTGTAATACATCAGCAGGTGCATAACCAAAACACAAGCCTAAGGCATATGGACTATGACGCTTGATAAACATTATAGAACTAGTGCCCATCCAATGGTAATAATGGAATGAGGGCTGAAACATGTCAATTACAATGTTGTTTTGTCAATGTATTCTGAGAATATTTATTTGTGTGATTTGCAGCACTGAAAACTTTGAAAGAAGGAAAAAAACGTTTTAATTTGATGAAGCAACCTTACTTTATGTCAGGAGAGTCACTGTAAACATGTGTTTTAAAACAAGAATGTTGGTTCAGTTCTTGAATGTATTTTAATGTCTAGCGTGTCCAACAAGTATATATTCTTTTTCTGTATATATATATATATATATATATATATATATATATATATATATATATATATTTATATATATATATATATATACATACATATCTATTATATGAGATGTGGTGGTGGTGTCAGGGAGTAGATGGAGGTAGATTAGGGGTAACCTTCTACAAGCTACATCCCTGATATATTGTAACATGTGATCATGTGTCATATGATTGAAAGCGTGAACTGATCTTCCCCTCCCCCTGCACTTAAAGACATTTCAACAGGATATTAAGCACTTACAAATTCGTAACATGCTGTATGAATTGGAATTCGTAACATATCATGCAACAATTTTTTTTTTGCAAGAAAAAATTGATGACGTCGTACACATTTGTGCACAGTTTTCGGGGAACGAGAACTACTGGCTGAAATGATATGAAACCTTTATAACACATCTTTAAACAAACACACATATGAACACACACTCAAATACAAAAAATCACACACACAATCTCACATATACACACACGTTTTGGCCCAGAAATATGCTACAACTTGCTGATTGCCAACAGATAGCTAGTGCTCCAGACAGTCATCCACAACTACTCTGGCCCTGCAGGGCCCCAACTACTTTCACTCATATATATTACAGACATCCTTATTATACTAACATTTATACACATTAAATAACAGGTCCTGTTGAGGAAGGCAATGACCATAGGCAGGTTTAGTGTATACAGTAGACGTAGGTTTGATTGTGAGAGTATGTGGCTAACTAACTCTCAGTCAGTTTCAGGTTAAATGTGAGTGTGAAGAAACAGCAGGCGTGATGTCAGGCAGGCAGTATGTCACCTTCCTGAGCCCTGTGTAGGCTATAAGTACCAGTCCTTAGCTTCCTGAGCCCTGTGTAGGCTATACGTACCAGTCCTTAGCTTCCTGAGCCCTGTGTAGGCTATACGTACCAGTCCTTAGCTTCCTGTGCCCTGTGTAGGCTATACGTACCAGTCCTTAGCTTCCTGAGCCCTGTGTAGGCTATAAGTACCAGTCCTTAGCTTCCTGAGCCCTGTGTAGGCTATAAGTACCAGTCCTTAGCTTCCTGAGCCCTGTGTAGGCTATAAGTACCAGTCCTTAGCTTCCTGAGCCCTGTGTAGGCTATAAGTACCAGTCCTTAGTTTCCTGAGCCCTGTGTAGGCTATAAGTACCAGTCCTTATTTTCCTGAGCCCTGTGTAGGCTATAAGTACCAGTCCTTAGTTTCCTGATCCCTGAGCACAATGGCTTGAGCTGTGACATGAGCAGGATATCCCTCTGAGAGAGAGAGTTACTACTCTACTCCTCCTGCCGTTCTACTGTGTAAGTCTACCACTCCTTTTGTATTCCTAGTCCCTACTGTATATAATACCCCCCCCCCCCCAACTCCCCCCTGACTCCCCCAAATCTTGTATTTTGTTCTATAATGACACATTTATTTATAAGGATTTTTTAAATATATCTCTTTCTCCTTTTTGTAAATGTTCCAGTCAAATAAAGTTTAAAAAATGTTTAAAAATTCAATGGATATATCGAAAGGTAACAGTGTGTAAAAGTCCCTTTCCTCTCCTCTGTACTCTAAACTCTGTTTCTTTCGTTCTTTTTCTGTACGCTTCTCCGATGTGCTTCAGATGATCTCTTCTATTTATTATGACATTAACGTTATTATTATTAATATTATCCTCATCCTCCTCATCCTCCTCATCCTCCTCATCATCATCATCATCATCATTAATAAACTTGTCTACTTCAACCAAAAGGAGGTGTGTTTTCGGCCTGAGTGTTGTTGCAGCGTGGAGGGAGAAGAGCTACTGTAGCAGTGTGTGTAGAATCCCTGAAGACAGAACATCTCTTGGTGAGATATCACCATGACACCGAGAGCTGGGGGGAGATGTGCCAGGTGGACGAGGGCGGGGCACAACACCTAAACCCATTTATCTTACCCCGCCCCCTCGGGGGGGATGCAAGATGGAATACAGCTGTCTGTCGCCAAGGCGACCATTTACCTAACAGGAGAAAACACACTATTCAGTCCCCATGCAAACTGAAATGTTCTTACTGGATAAGAGAGGAGAAAAATCCCTGCAAGGCAAAGGGTTGCTTTTACAATGTCATGTTTTGTTACATTGTTACATGTATTTTGAGACAGTTGCTATAGAGGCAATTAGAGTAAACTTGAAAGAAAGAAAAATATCCCTTTTCCCAAACACAAACTTATTTGGAAAAATGTCACTCAATTGTGTCACTGTTATCAATTGTGTCACTGTTATCCCAACTATTGGCCTTCCACATGGTTCTAAGGCCCTCACCCAGTAGTCCAGTTATCATGAGTACAACAGATTTTGGGGTATTTGGAAAGGAACAGCTCAAGGCAGTCATGTAAATTACAATGATATGGCACAGGTTTCTAAATGTACTTCTTTAAAACTGGCTCATATCATTGAGAATGTATTGTACTGAATCTGTCACGATTCTTCCACAAGAGGGCGGCCATCTTTTACACCTATAAGCCATGTAAGCGCTATTGCCGCGTTCCCATGCTAGTAGGCACTAGGAAACTCAAACATTTCCAACTGGTTGTATACCGAACAAAAATATAAACGCAACATGTAAAGTGTTGGTCCCACATTTCATGTGCTGAAATAAAATACATTTTCCATACACACACATATTAGTTCTCCCACATTTGCACAAATGTGTTTACGTTCCTGTTACCGAGCATTTCTCCTTTGCCAAGATAATCCATAAACCTGACACATGTGGCATATCAAGAAGCAGCAGGATCATTACACAGGTGCACCTTGTGCTGGGGACAATTAAAGGCCACTCTAATGCTACAGATGTCTCAAGTTTTGAGGGAGCGTGGAATTGCCATGCTGACTGCAGGAATGTCCCCCAGACATGTTGCCAGATAATTTAATGTTAATTTCTCTACCATAAGCCACCTCCAACGTTTTAGAGAATTTGGCAATACGTCCAACCGGTCTCACAACCGCAGACCACGTGTAATCGCGCCACGCCAGCCCGGCTTCTTCACCTGCAGGATCGTCTGAGACCAGTCACTCAGACAGCTGATGAAACTGAGGAATAATAAAGCCCTTATGTGGGGAAAAACTCATTTTGATTGGTTGTGTGGATGGACCTGGACCCAAGTCGGTCGGCCTATGCCCACCAATGGCTTCGCCCCTGCCCAGTCATGTGAAATCCATAGATTAGGGCCTAATGAATGTATTTCAATTGACTGATTTCCTTAGATGAACTGTAACTCAGTAAAATCGTTGAAATTATTGCATGTTGTGTCTATATTTCTGTTCAGTATAGACGTGCCACGTTCAATCAGTTTCCTAGTTTTGACTAGAATGTGAACGCCGGATATATGCTTCCATTTATTATGGTGAGGGGGTCTAGAAGTAACTGCCAAAATAAAGAAAGCCCTTGAGTAAATTAAGGATGCAACGTATATTGAAAGCAGGTGCTTCCACACAGGTATGGTTCCTTAATTAAGCAATTAAAACATCCTATCATGCTTAGGGTTACGTATAAAAATACCCAGTTGCCCATTATTTTAGCTACCATGGCTAGAAGAAGTGTGTGTGCGTGTGCGTGTCTCAGTCACCAGATCTCAACCCAATTGAACACTTATGGGAGATTCTGGAGCGGCGCCTGAGACAGCGTTTCCCACCACCGTCAACAAAACACAAAATAATGGAATTCCTCGTGGAAGAATGGTGTCGCATCCCTCCAATATAGTTCCAGACACTCGCAGGGTGTTCTGGTGGTTCGTGGTGGCCCAACACCCTGTTAAGACATAAAGGTGTTTCCTTTATTTTGGCAGTTGCCTGTATACATTATGAACATGTGGTTTAGAAGAACAGGAAGGGGCCTCCAATTGTCTTTCTAATTTAGCACTGTCTTTAGATTCAATTGGTTTGTGAAATGGGGGATCAGATGGATCAGAGCCATGTTTTGTGAAGGTAAATGTGATGTAATGGTTTGTCCATCCACTCTACGGATTGTAATATCAAGGTAACCCCACTTGGTGGCACCATAGCCTCACACAGTTTACATTACCTTAGCCTACAAGAGCCACTATGTGTTAGTATCACTTAGCTATATAATGTAATTACATTTTGTACCACTTTGTTTCCAATAAGGCCTATACATCCCTTAATACAATAGGCTCCTCCATCACCGATTGTGTGATCTCACCATGCACGCCTTTTACTGTCTTTGGGCTTTGTTCAAACATCCCGTGGTTGATTAAGGTCAAGCGAGAAGATAAAAATGTGTGAAAGCCTCTGTTGGGCTAGAATGTAATCACCTCGACCACTGGAAATGACCATAATCACACAATTATTAAGCGATGAGGCACTTTGGCTTTATGGGGAGGGTGCTTTGCTAAAATGGCCCACGTAAAAGCCCATCTGTACAAATGGGCCCTCGGATTTGAGCCAACCCGGGGGCTAAAAGACCCTATACATCAAGCCATGGCATATATAACAAAGAGAAGCAGCTGCCAGTGCCTGGTAGAAGGGCAAGGCTGCCTGAGATGCTGCATGCTGGAGAAATGTAACACAGTAGTTTTAGACATGGAGATCTGCTGAAATAATCATTTTATTTAACCAGGTTAGTCAGTTAAGAACACATTCTTATTTACAATAACAGCCTAGTGGGTTAACTGCCTTGTTCAGGGGCAGAACAACAGATTTTTTTACCTTGTCAACTCGGGGATTCGATCCAGCAACATTTCGGTTACAGGCCCAACAGTTGAACAGTTAACTTGTTACCTATATATATTTGCTGTAATATTAACAAACTCTTTATTTAAGAGGTAGAATTTTAAGTCTTTAAATAATAATATAATAAGCCTTAAAATTGTACCTCTCTAATAAAGAGTAATGCTCAACTTTGATATGAAAAAAGGAGATATTATCTAACGAACAACACATCTTTAACTTTAACAGAGTTTAAATCAAAGTGCTTTGATTCCTCTGGTCCTTTCAGTACACTATCACATTTTGTAGACCTGAACGACCACATTTTGTAGACCTGAACGACCACATTTTGTAGACCTGAACGACCACATTTTGTAGACCTGAACGACCACATTTTGTAGACCTGAACGACCACATTTTGTAGACCTGAACGACCACATTTTGTAGACCTGAACGACCACATTTTGTAGACCTGAACGACCACATTTTGTAGACCTGAACGATCACATTTTGTAGACCTGAACGACCACATTTTGTAGACCTGAACGACCACATTTTGTAGACCTGAACGACCACATTTTGTAGACCTGAACGACCACATTTTGTAGACCTGAACGACCACATTTTGTAGACCTGAACGACCACATTTTGTAGACCTGAACGACCACATTTTGTAGACCTGAACGACCACATTTTGTAGACCTGAACGACCACATTTTGTAGACCTGAACGACCACATTTTGTAGACCTGAACGACCATATTTTGTAGACCTGAACGACCACATTTTGTAGACCTGAACGACCACATTTTGTAGACCTGAACGACCACATTTTGTAGACCTGAACGACCATATTTTGTAGACCTGAACGACCACATTTTGTAGACCTGAACGACCACATTTTGTAGACCTGAACGACCACATGTGCTATTTTTGATTGAACTTGTGACACTCAACGTGAAATATCAGGTTTGTATCTATTCAAAGCCCTTTACTGTAAACCCTAGACCATATCACATTATAGTGCATAAATCTCCATCAAATATGAATGGACCACTGTGTTTATGCTTACAAGGACAGATCAACCAATTGAAAGGGCATTTTTTACAGAGGCTGTTCACGCCATGCTCACATCAACTGGGTTTAAGGCAGATCAATACGTGTATTCACCATCGCTGCGTGGGATTGGTCTTAGAGGGACTAGGACCAATCCCACGCAGCGATGGTGAATACACGTATTGATCTGCCTTAAACCAAGTTGATGTGAGCATGGCGTGAACAGAGACAACAATGAAACACTATTAATATAGCCATTGATCATTCACATATCAGTGTGCAGTGTGTGTGCCTGATGTCAGCAGGATTTCATAGACCAAGCCTTGTCACAACCTTTCCATTGCTTTAACTGGAACACCAGCCAGCCTTGCACAGATGTATTTGTAGTCAGTGTTTTTGTGGACAGATGAGCTGCGTTGCTCTGTACTGTACCTGTGGTCCTGTTGCCACGGCTCAGATAGAAAAAGAGGGGCACAGGACCAGCAGGCTGGGTGTCTGGAGCCTCTTCATCCATCAGCTCACCACTCAGCCAGCTGGACTAGACACTGCT
The DNA here is from genome assembly GCA_023634145.1 of Thymallus thymallus. NCBI lineage: Eukaryota > Metazoa > Chordata > Actinopteri > Salmoniformes > Salmonidae > Thymallus > Thymallus thymallus. The sequence continues at coordinate 30,716,964 of CM042398.1, read as the reverse complement.
GCTGCTACTACAGCATGGATGTAGCCTCACATCTCTACCTGGCTGGAAGTCCTTTTGAGTTTAGCACGGGATATAAGGATGTATAGCACACAACTTTCTACAATACACCTAGTGGTGAAAAACAAGGATATTCAAACTGAATGTAAGGTGTGAAAGGTCTAGCTATTTGGTCACTGCTGTTATGTATTATCTGACCTAACCTCGCCCATGTTGTATGTTTGGATTTCTGACTGGGAAACGGCTCTGTGCACAATGCATTGAGACTAGTCCTCCAGGAGAGGGCGTCCTAAACTCACCTCACCTGCGGTCGTTGCTCTAGGTCAGGGTTATTCAACTCTTAACCTACGAGGTCCGGAGCCTGCTGGTTTTCTGTTCTACTTGATAAATAATTGCACCCACCTGTGGGGAAATGAAACGCATTGGAACTGGCTTCGAGTTCCAGAGTTTTGTTTGATGGCTCTAGATGAATGATTAGCACAGGCACAACCAGGAAAGAAGAGCTATGAGGAGAATAGTTTTTGTAAATGACACAGAAAAGCATGCATATGCAGCAACTGTGATGTCGGCCAATTTGCCAAGTCCAAATACTCAGCACTTGACCCAATCTTATCTCACTGGTCTGTCTGCTCAGCACCATGAGTGGGTCCATGCTACTCTGTAGCAAGAAATCTCTCTGCTTCTCCCTGACTATAACGTCATGTTTCAGGGTTTTAATCTACTGAGACTGTGATCCAATCATGCATACATAATGACACACCAAGCCAAAACCAACTCCATGCACCTTTGAAGTAACGTGGGTGTCATTGTGTGACGTTGACATAAATGAAATACATGTACAGTATGTGCCAAGAGAATCTGCTAAATGTATCCACAGCTAACCTGGGTGTGAACCTGTATAGAGTATAAAGATGTAGGAGCCAGTGAGAGATAAAGATGGCTTTAAGGGATGCTTTATTGAATTTGACCCACAGAGTGTATACAAATGGCATGATTGAATGTCCTGCACCACTGTTTTAACACACAGCGCTGCAAGCCGGGGTGTATTTCGTTGTCTCTGTTCCAGCCACGTCAGCAAAGCGCCACGCACCCTTCCGACGTCAAATACTAAGACAAGAAGAATGCCACACTCCAGCTGAACAGCTTAATATGATTTGGGCTATAATACCCATTACAACATTACAACGGAGCTGTTAGCACCTGGATTCAGCAACGTTTGTACCTATTAGGGGAAATAATTATAAGAATCCCTGAATGGAAACAAAAGTGCTGGGCTGGACAGAAAAGTAGCCTGGTGCCCTGTGCGGACACAATTTGTGTGATGAGGTGAGCGGACGATTGTTGACCCAGCGCTTTATGGTTAGTGGCGGGGTCAGGTGGGAAATGAGTTGCGCCGAGAGGCGTGCATTAGAACACTGCCTGCCTTGGCACAGGACAGGCCTTCTCCCTCAGCCACTGGACAGAGAGAGAGAGGGACGGAGAGAGAGAGAGAGGGAGGGAGAAGGAATGAGAGAGAGAGGAGGAGGAAGAGGAAGTGTGCTGATGTTAAAGAGAAATCGGGCCGCAATGTCAATGTGACTGAATGTGAGGAGTGTAGTGGTGTGTATCTGACATGGCGCCCCTGGTTCATGATGAGGAACTGAACAGGAGAAAGTGTTGCTGGAAGTGATGGAGGGCTCTGTGATAACCCCAGCCCTCTACCCTCCTTTCCTCCTCTCCTGAGCTGCAGAACAGACAGGACGAGGTCACTCCTTGGAGAGCTGGAGATGAGAGAATTGCAGATTTTGAAGCGAATGGAAAAGAGAGTTTACCAGACGTTTAGTGTTTTGGCCACGTAATCAAGGGTTGGAAAATAATAAAATCCAAGCAATCTGCTAGCGTCAGTCTGGATGCTGCCTGGGCTCAGTACAGGGAGCTATAGAGTATGCAGCTGCTTATGCTGCTAACAAAATGAGGGTGAGGGAACAGATTCAATTTGCACCGCCTAACCAAATGTCCAGTACTGCTTCCTTCTTCCCAATACCCCCCACTCTCTCTCTCTCTCTCTCTCTCTCTCTCTCTCTCTCTCTCTCTCTCTCTCTCTCTCTCTCTCTCTCTCTCTTCCTCTCTCTCTCTCTTCCTCTCTACCCACAGTGCCAGCGGCTCAGGATCAGAGCTGGCACTGGTGTCCATCTGCACAACGGATTTGGAGTGTGGCTTCGCTGCGACCCGTCTGTTATCCGGTGCCTCTGGAGGACAGGAGAGAGAGAGAGAGAGAGAGAGAGAGAGAGAGAGAGAGAGAGAGAGAGAGAGAGAGAGAGCGGCCGGAGAGAGAGAGAGCCTGGCGCCAGGAAAAAAGGCTCTCCAAAATGATTGCGTCCAAAGCCTATCTTACCATATTATCTTCCAGTCTAGAGTTAGAATGTAGACCCATATCTGATCTGAAATCAGATTCAAATGGCTTTGTCAATAATTGTATGTATATGTTGTGAATATACGGATTTGTGGTACAGACATTGTTGGTCAATTTACTGTAATTCTGGATGTACAGTATATGTAATGAGTGAGGTTGACTGAGGTGATTAATATGTATGATTCTGTGTCTGAGCTGTAGGCAGTTTAAAGGCCCTCTGTTCCAGCTAAATCCATTTGTAGTCACCCTGTGGATTACAGCACTGGCTTGGCACTTTCTCCTGCATGTCATCTGAGCCAATCACTGGCCAGGTGGAGGGCTAGGGCCACTCATAGGAGTCTGAAGGGATAGGCCAACCATTTGTCTTCACCTTTTTGTTTTCTACTTTATATACTCCAGGTTAAATCCTGTGTAACAAATGTGCTCAGTTGCTAGAGGAATCGTTCAGTGTTGCATTCTCCCTGCTGGCCTTTAGAGGGCGCTGACACGTCGGTGTTGAGACGAGGCGCCCAGACTGCTCCTGAGGACACACTTCTCAGTCTCGGCATGTGTGTGAAGTCATAGGGACACCACGGGACACACAGACACAGTCATTGGGACAGGCAGGTGCTAACAAGTGATGGGTCCCCTCCAGTGAATGTCCTCAATGAGAACCATGCATGACAGACAGCACCCCTTCATAACACTGTACGTGTTGCTGGGTTGGCATACTAACTATGTAACTACTACTTCACTGCATTTACTGTATAGTAACAACATTGTAGTAACACATTTATAGTAACATTGTATGCATATGCTTGGATCATATCCATACACACAACATTATCTCTGTACCTCAGAAATGCATGCTAGCAATGAATTTTTAGTAACTTGCTATGGGTTTAAGAGTTGTTTTAATCTCTCTACCTCTCCTACTGTTCTCTGCCGCAGTTTGATTTCTAGCATGAGAATTCCATGTGTGCTTGGTACCCTGGGAAATATTCTAGATGCACACGCAGATAGTTCAACTAGAGCTAACACCATTTGCACACGAGGCTGCTTTGCTAAGTGGTAAGCTTCTGCTGGAAGTGTAATGGTGGTTTGGATGAATAGTGAATTGAATTATGGTATGGAGAAATGAGATTGGGCCCTTTACTCAGCATTGATTAGTCTGTCTGGACTATCCCCAGCATATACTACATACAGCATCTCACGGGTAACTCATGCCTTGACTTGAGCCTAAATATCAACGCCAAAAATAACCACTGTTTAAATGATTACGACGCAAGTAATTGTGTTGTTATCATTGTTGCGTAGATTTTTATAGGATAATTCACCAGCAGAGTATATATTTATTGGTAAAAAGGGGACAGTGGCTGGTGTGGTTTCATGCTGTTATTTACAGTGATTGCATCATCCATCAGTTCAACAGACCCCTGAGTGCACAGATGCTTAATGGCATGACAGGTTGTGTCCAGACCCCCAGGACTCTCTGCCCTGGCTGGGGGTGGGAGATGCCAGCAGTGCCAACCTTACTGCTGGGCAGTACAATGGATACGCCACCAGACGTTCCCTCTGCAGCGCTGGACTCAGCTGCAGGCCCTTCCTTATGATGTAACAGAATAACGGCCTGTAGTCCCTGGATCTAGCCTCTCAACGCCATGGCACACCATACCTCCGTGCCCTGAATAATCACCTGTCTACAGCGCTCCCATTCAGAGAGATGAATGGAAAACAGCAGAGGGTTGTGCCTGGAGCAATCATCCAAGGAGTGGATGTGTCTCTGCGTCCAGAATTACTGATTAGATGGGATGTTTCTCGTTATAGAAAGTTAATCATCTACCAACATTCACAAACAAATGTCCAGTTAAGGAGACCACATATCCAAGATGCACCACAAGATTAATTAAAAAGTGTTATGGAAATGAGGGGGTCGATTCAATCCGTATCACTGAAGTTTACAGTTTCGCCATTTAAGTCATTCAGCAGACACTCTTATCCAGAGCAACTTACAGTAGTGATTGCATACATTTTTGTACTTCTGTCATACTGGTCCCCTGAGGGATTTGAACCCACAACCCTGGCATTGCAAGTGCCATGCCCTACCAATTTAGCTACACGGGACTATACTTCGAATGCAGTCTCCGCTAACGCAGGAATATTGTCTTTAAATTTCTCTTGCGCTGTATCACAGATCTTCAGCACTACGGATTTAATCAAGCCAGGATGTAAGTAGAGCTGCCATTGGTCAATCCTCAAAGACGGCAGGATATATCTGGCCTCTCCCCTGGGCTCTGTGATGCCAAGTGTAGCTTTTCCCTCCAGTTTCCCTGCCCCTGTCACAGGAACATGGCTCAAAATAGCCCCAAAATCGGGGACGAAAAAAACAGTTTCAGGCCTGGTAGTCTGTGAGGCCGTTTGAGTTTTATTGAGTCTTATTTTGGGTCAGAGGTGCCCAGCCACCATATTGATGGGTGAAGCAGCACAGTCAGGTCATGGAGAGAGAGCATATACCTCCATTTCCCACTGCTCCTGCCTCTGACATGTAACCAGACCAGCCCAGCCACCCCCAGACCCACATTTTCCTCTGAGACCTCCCCTGGCACACACAGGGGGCACACATCTAATCCTAGGCATCGCCACGAAACCTCTGGTGAAGATCTAATGGCTACAATCACTGTGTCCAAACAGTACCCTCCCAGCCAGGGGTGAGGGCTGCTCTAATGACACAGGGAGGTGAGGAACAATGGAGGGAGCTACGTAGGGAGGGATGAATGGATGGTAGCTGTTTTGAGAGAGCTAACAACCGAGAAATGATCAAAATCAAGTATTCTTGACCTAAATATTTGACTCTGTAATCAATGCCGTTTTATATCCTCAACGTCCCCAAGAGCAACACTATAAACAGGAAGAAACATTGATTATGACATTAAGACTCTGGCATACAAGTAAACCACAATTACTGTAAGTATGTATACTGGAGTGGAGAAAATATGGTGAGCCAATGAGATATGAGGCATCAGCTGTAATGATGTTCATACTGGGACCACATGGAGGGTCTGCCAATAGCTTCTATTCAAAATGGCACAGAGAGGAAGACTGTTTATACCAGCCTTCGAAAGTAGACTCACTACTGTACGCATCCATTTTCCTAACACGTAGTTATCGCTTTCTTTATATCTCTACCATCTGTTTGCCTTAGTGATTAGTTATTGATCAGGGAATGCCATCTTTATAAACTGTTGATCAAGAGCAGAGAATCCATAGATATTTATTTTATGGGGAAATCGATGGGGTCATACAGCCACAGCCCCTGGGCCTCAGCTAAAGAGGAACACACATCTCTCAGCGCTGCCATGACAGGCTCATAAAATGCCACTGATGTTCCCCTTCCACCGTCATAGCTATATTTCTGACTAACTTGCCCTCCAAATACACCTCCTCTGTTTTCAACCAGGATCTCAGCGATCACTGCTCATTGCCTGCGTCCGTAATGGGTCCGCGGTCAAACAACCACCCCTTATCACTGTCAAACGCTCCCTAAAACACTTCAGTGAGAAGGCCTTTCTAAATGATCTGGCCCAGGTATTCTGGAAGGATATTGACCTCATCCCGTCCGTAGATGATGCCTGGTTGTTCTTTAAAAGTGCTTTCCTCACCATCTTAAACAAGCATGCCCCATTCAATAAATTCAGAACTAAGAACAGATATAGCCCTTGTTTTACTCCAGACTTGACTGCCCTCGACCAGCACAAAAACATCCTGTGGTGTACTGCATTAGCATCGAATGGCCCCGGCGATATGCAACTTTTCAGGGATGTCAGGAACCAATATACACAGTCAGTTAGAAAGCAAAGGCTAGCTTTTTCAAACAGAAATTTGCATCCTGCAGTACTAATTCCAAAAAGTTCTGGGACACTGTAAAGTCCATGGAGAATAAGAAATTGTAATTATTTTGCCACTATGGCCTATTTATTGCCCTACCTTCCTAATCTTACTAGATTTGCACACACTGCACATAGATTTTCTATTGTGTTATTGACTGTACGTTTGTTTATTTCCCATGTGTAACTCTGTGTTGTTGTTTTTTGTCGCACTGCTTTGCTTTGTCTTGGCCAGGTCGCAGTTGTAAATGAGAACTAGTTCTCAACTGGCCTTCCTGGTTAAATAAAAAAAATTAAAAAACCTGGAAACTATACATTTTTGGTGAGATACATTTTGAGAGAAAAAATATAGATTTTTACAGGAATATTTTTTATGAGAAATAGTTTGATGTGTTGTTTGGCAGTCCCTTGTCTCAAACATAAGCAGGAGAGTTTTAAAACTGTTGTTGTTTTGCAATAGGAAGTAAAATCACTTGTCATTCTTCAAAAACACTTTGAACTCATTGCACAAGCCTTGCTTCTGTGGATATTATGATGAAGAGATGACAGTATGAAAACGCCACCTGATGAGGGGTGTTCATTCGTGTGTGCGTGTGTGTGAGCGTAAGCATGCATGCATTAGGGTGCATGTGTGCTTGTGTGTGGTGTCGTAGTCAAATCATTTGCAGGCTACTCAGGATTTTTCTAACACCAACCAGAAGCACACTACAAACCCTGGATTAAAGTATTCCTGACATGTTTTCACAGCAATTTCAATCTTCTATCCAGCACTGTATTTCTCTATAAAATATCACTTCCTTCGAAATTGCTAGTTTCCCTGTTTCATGATAGTATTTGTTGGGACAAGCAGGTCAAAAACGTGGGACAAATTTTCAAGCCAGAAATGCTATAAAAAGAAGAGATGAGAGAACCTCTAAATCAGAGTCCCTGGAAACCAATTAACATGTAGATGACTAGGACCATTGTTATGGTTACCACAGGTGTTCACAGTCGTTAAGCTAACAGCATAAGAAAGCTGATGGATGATTAAATGCAGTCTCTCCAAATTATGTAAACAACGCTTACACTTCACAGCTCACTCCTTTTCCAGACAGTATTCTGACGCTGAATAAATGGCTAGGCAGCATCTGGAAATCCAACAAATTCAGGTATTTGGCTCCTTCTCCGGAGCTCTTAGCCAAGTAGCTTATTCACTCCCAGTGAGCTGAATCAATCACTATGTTACACGAATGAGACAAGAGAGGGAATCAGTCCCTTCTAAAAGATAGTTAAAGAGTAAACAAGCCATTGACTCTGTACTGATGGATACCTGGGGAATGATTGTGAATGGTGCTCAACTGATTTGGTTCTCATTGGTTCCTTTCCTCAAAACCTACAGTGTTTGCAATCACTTATAATAGTGTGTCCCAAAAGCACTGGAGTGCACTTCAGTGTCAGATAACGTACAGACAGAGGGCAGACTAAAAGAGAGAGAGAGAGATTTGGAGAGAGACAGAGAGAAAGATAAAAAAAAATAATAGACACAATGCGGAATAAAGAAAGAGAGAGAGACAGAGAGAGAGAGAGAGAGAGAGAGAGAGAGAGAGAGAGAGAGTGAGAGAGAGAGGGGAGAGGGAGAGTAGAGAGACAGAGAGAGAGAGAGAGGGGAGAGGGAGAGAGAGAGAGGGGGGAGAGGGAGAGAGAGAGGGGGGAGAGAGAGAGAGGGGGAGATGGAGAGAGAGAGAGAGAGAGAGAGAGAGAGAGGGGAGAGGGAGAGAGAGAGAGATGAAGATAGAGTTAGGGGAGAGAGAGAGATGAAGATAGAGTTAGGGGAGAGAGAATAAAAGAGAGTTTAAGTGAGGGAGAGAGAGGAGAGGTAGAGAGAAAGTAAAGCATACCATGTTTTCAAGGTGAGCATTTTAATGCTAGACCTGTTGATGTGATGGAGTCAGCAGGAGAAAGACATACAGAGCTAAATGAATGAGTGAGTGAATGAGGTTGAAGGGACACCTGAGAGAGAAATATATATCATACTGTGAGACTAGCGAGCGAGAGAGAGAGAGAGAGAGAGAGAGAGAGAGAGAGAGAGAGAGAGAGAGAGAGAGAGAGACAGACAGACAGACAGACAGACAGACAGACAGACAGACAGACAGACAGACAGACAGACAGACAGACAGACAGACAGACAGACAGACAGACAGACAGACAGACAGACAGACAGACAGACAGACACACAGACAGACAGACACACAGACAGACAGAAAGGATATGGAGTCACGTTGAATGAGTTGCAGAGAGCGGGCAGTGCCGAGCAGGAGGGAGGGAGGGAGAGACCGAGGGGAGGGGTGGAGAAGTAGTAAGCAGGGAGGGAGAGTGAGGGAGAGAGAGAGAATCAAAGGATAAATCCTTACTACACAATGATTAGGACTTCACAAGCCCTTCCTGTGACATGGAGGGTAGAAGCCCGGATTACAACGAGACAGAGTAAAGAGGCTGCAGGCAACACAGGAGGAAGGAAGGGCACAGGTGCAGGAATGGACACACTGGAAAAACAAGTGTATTGAACACGCCCACTAAAGGTTTCAGGGATCCATGCAACAACCTGCATCAAGAGCGATTTGCAACCTCGCCGGCTGGCCTGCTGCTGCTGTCCCCTGCCTGGGCCATCTGTCAGCAGGCGCTGGAGCTACCAGTCCCAAGCCCAGCATCTGGACAGCGCTGTGTCTTACTTAATGGAGGGGCCAGCGTGCCGCTGGAGAGCAGGGGGAGCAACCGGAGACTCAGGTTATCCTGCAGACTTTGTGAATTCGGTGAGAAATGGACATATAGTCGAGGAGGGTGTCATTAAAAAGATGGAGTACATCTGTCTCTTTCACTGTGGCGAGGCAGCAGTGGGCAGTGAGAGGAACAGGGTGTCGGGCGCAGTCTTGACTGTCGGAAGACGTGAAGAATTTCACTGAATCTACCACTTGTTTTTGGCAGTTTTTTTATAGGCTCTAACTTAGCGTCATTTGGCCCCTTCTGAGATTTTTTTTCTTGGCCAGGAAGTGGATACAGATTAGATGTGTTATCAGAGGTGAGAGACTGATGAAGACCAGCCAAGACACAGCAATTGCACACACACACACACACATACACACACAGACACAGCATCTTGCACATCGCTCGGGGACTTGATACCGTAACACACCTCTCTGGGGTTAGCTGTTCCAACTTCAAGCCTCACGCCTTACACTGGAAATTAGCCTGTCACTACGGCCGTGGACTGCCTCATTCGGTGTATTCGTTGTTCCTTTGTTCCTCTGACACCCTGCTCTCTTCAATCTCCCACCATCACTCTATCCATACTTCCACTCCCCCCCCCCCCCACCCTCACCTCCCTTACCAGCAAGAGATAATGTGACCTTCTGCCAAAGTGCTGGAAACCATGCCACTGTCGCAGCTGGCTCCTCTGTTGCTACTGAAATAGACTCAAACAAGTGCCGAAAGGAAGGGAGCGGGGAAGTGAGGGAAGGGCTGGATGCTGAATGAGCCGTTGGGAGCCAGGGCTGGATGTGGATTGAGCCGTTGGGAGCCAGGGCTGGATGTGGATTGAGCCGTTGGGAGCCAGGGCTGGATGTGGATTGCCAACGCAGGTAATGGATCACCTTCCCCTTCCCCTTCCACTGCCTAGCCTAGCGCTGTACCCAGACCCACCACACTTTACTGTTTCAGACTGCCTGCTTATACGGGACAATAATCCATATGACGAATGTGATTGCAATGTGCCGCTGTCAATATTGTAATGTATCTCAGAAGTGAGGAGGCGGCTGCTTTATCGCAGGTGCTCTTGGAAAGTAAAAAGACGGCGTGGATGGCAGACCCATCCTCCTCCCGCTCAAGTCAGATGAGATGTAATCGTTGGAACTTAATAAATCGTTTCCTGTGAACTGTGGGGTCTAGATCACAGGACCTGTGTAAGGCATCAAAGGACAAAGCTGTTGGCTGTGTGACTGCGTGGCTGTATGACTGTGCCTGTGTGTCTGTGGCTGTGCTTTCCCTCACAGTGTCACAGAGGATTAGGCAAAGTTGATCGATTCATTGTTACAAACAGGAAAACCAGAACAGGTGAGAAGGGTTGCTGCGGTTGTACACTGCATGCTGAAACGGCTAGATACATTGAATTGCTGCTGAGGAGTTACTTTGGTCCTTTGGGACAGGAGAGTGAATGAGGCTTCTGTAATTATACTAGCATCCATCCCAGTGCTTTAGTTTTATGAATACAAAGCAGTTCCTTGACGTTCTGTGGACACAATTTACCTGACAGAGAGAGAGAGAGAGAGAGAGAGAGTGAGAGAGAGAGAGAGAGAGAGAGAGAGAGAGAGAGAGAGAGAGAGAGAGAGAGAGAGAGAGAGAGAGAGAGAGAGAGAGAGAGAGAGAGAGAGAGAGAGAGAGATTTTTATTAGAACTTTTATTGATGGGATAGTTTGTGAGAACAGTGGCTATCACTCAACCCTGGCTTGAAGGCCATTTCAAAAGCGCATTCCGGTGTGGACACAAACAATCCCAAATGTTCTATCTCTGTTTCTCGACCTATTGCACAGGACATGTTCAGTCACTTTATTTTGAGAAGCATGTCAATTTGTTTACAATTTGCATGTTAAATTGATTGTTAAAAATGTGATTGTTAACCTGACCGCGTTATTCAAACTACAACGTCCGCATCCACAACAACGTTCAAGGTCAGATACCCGTGAGAGAACCACAAGCAGGGAGAACTTGTCAACTTGGATATCCATATATACTGTGTGAACCCCTTTACTGCTTCATGTAAGACAGTGTCACTGCTCTGAAAATATATCAACCACCCGTGTATTATTTTTTTGGGGGGGGGTTCATTTCACTTGAGTGCTTCTAAGACCATTTCCTAACACCTGTGGTATTTTTAGAAGAGCTGGAGCGTGTGCCTGGCTCTAACCAGGGCAGATTGTCCAGGTCCTTACCTGCCTAACAGGTTGGATATTTGTATACCTTCTCTCTGTGTGTTTCACTGGGGAGAGAAAAGTGTGTGAGCAGAATAAAATAACGTTTTTATAAAAAGCGAACAGCTTAGCACCGGTTGTTCAAGTGAGAAATGGCTGTTCATTATGTTATTTCTCCCATATCGTGGTTTCTCTGATGAGATGTATAGTGAATAAGGGAGTGTGTGTGTGTGTGTGTGTGTTGGGGAGGGAGAGCGGTAACAGATGAGACCGTCCCATCGTTGGTAGCAAGGTTCAGTGTGACAGGGGAACAGATGCATTGATCCCTGGGTATGCTGGCTCCACTCTTCTAGAACTGGTACATCACACAGTATGGAATACACAAACAGGCACACACACACACATACACACTATTGCAAAAACACACACACACATATACACACACACACATTCTGACTCACCAACGAAAAGAGGCTCACACACTCATTCCGTCCATCCTACCAATGAAAAGAGGCTCACACACTCATTCCGTCCATCCTACCAAGGAAAAGAGGCTCACACACTCATTCCGTCCATCCTACCAATGAAAAGAGGCTCACACACTCATTCCGTCCATCCTACCAATGAAAAGAGGCTCACACACTCATTCCGTCCATCCTACCAATGAAAAGAGGCTCACACACTCATTCCGTCCATCCTACCAATGAAAAGAGGCTCACACACTCATTCCGTCCATCCTACCAATGAAAAGAGGCAAAATCACTTTAGAGAACAAGACAATATTTATTTTTTAACAGATGCTGGGCTTTAATCCGGCCTTCCCCCATTAGCATCACACACAGTCACACTCCAACCCTCATACACATGCAGCACCGTACACAGAAAGGGTTAGCCAACGTCTGCGCTTAACTTTCTCTTTAGCTGTGCACTGTAGTTTAGTCTCACAAACAAACAAACATGAGGATAATCACAGCATTCTCCACTGGGTGCTTGTCCTCCTGTAATGGTGGTGCTTGTCCTCCTGTAATGGTGGTGCTTGTCCTCCTGTAAGGGTGGTGCTTGTCCTCCTGTTTATGGTGGTGCTTGTCCTCCTGTAATGGTGGTGCTTGTCCTCCTGTAATGGTGGTGCTTGTCCTCCTGTAATGGTGGTGCTTGTCCTCCTGTAATGGTGGTGCATGTGCATGTAATGTGTGTGCACCTGTTGCCAACGTGAGCCTGTGCGGAGAAGTTGGTTCCAGTGTAGAACAACGGCCCTCATTGGCTCTCAAGTTGTGAAATGTGCACTCTGTCTGGTCTCAGCCAAACTAGGAGACGTCGCACCTGGTCCCGTTAGCTGGCTGTTTGTTCTCTCCCATTTCAGTGTGTCTCCAATGACCTCCAGAGCTCTTGTCTCAGGGATAGCTGTTGCTTCGTCAGCTGTCCAGCCTGCCCACGGACACTCAGAGCTGACCAACTTAAAGAAATGGTAAAGCTATCAGTCCTCACCCCATCCTCACCCAGTCTCCCCATGTCCCTCCACACAGCATCACATCCCTCAACTCTGAGTGGAGAGAGGGCACGGAGAGGGGGTTTAGGAGGGATGTGGAGACAGGGGGTCTTTACGCCCGAACTAACAAACAAGACACACATGCATAAGATGCACATTGATCAAGCCACAGGCACCAGCCAGACAAGCACACACTGAGCATAAACAAAATGTACCGCAGGCAGAAGGTGACTTCATACCAGAGCAATCGAGCCAACGTCGAAGAAGTAGTAAATTCCACCCAGAACCAACGACACTGCGTCGTCACTTAATCCTTTCCCAGTGATGTATGGCCCTCATAAAGGAGGGAATAATTGACAGGGCGCCATACATGTTGAGAAACACATGAACTGTAACAGTTATACGTGTTTGCTGCCTGGTGTTTATGCTACAGCATACCCTTGGAGCACTCATACAGCAGGGGGTAGAGGTCTCTGGTGACGTTTTTAAAATTTAGAGGCTGGCTTCAGTCAGTGTCGTTCTCCTCCACACGTTTATTGGCGCTGTGCTGCTTCATGGGCAACAGAGACTCCGGTCCCCGTTTGTATTCAGGGTGCAGCGGCCTTGTCTAAAGTCCTGTTGCTGTTGAAAAGGAAAACTGACACGCCTGGCTGACATCTTCTCATCTCGCTCTCTCTCTCTCTCTCTCTCTCTCTCTCTCTCTCTCTCTCTCTCTCTCTCTCTCTCTCTCTCTCTCTCTCTCTCTCTCTCTCTCTCTCTCTCTCTCTCTCTCTCTCTCTCTCTCTCTCGGACGCTGACACCCACCTTAGATCGTACGCGTGTGCATCTGTCTGAATGTGCGTGTGTGATTTGTAATGGAATTGCCATCTATTCTTGTACTTTATCTTTCACAACTACAACCTTTCGAAACCCAAGAGCCTGAGAATTGATGTGCTGCTTTTATTGCAATTAGATATCGATGCCATGGCTGTCCGTGTCAAAATGTAACGAACATCTCTAATTCTGTTTGAGCAGCTTGAAGTGGTTATTTTATGTGAAGTGGTGGAGTTGGAGTTTTGGGCTTACAAAAAGTCCCTCAGGGCTCTTTTAAACAACTTATTAAGGGTGCAGTTTATCGGTACCTTCAATTCGCTTCGCACTAACACTGTCACTCACTTCAATCAATACTTTAGCTCCACTGAAAACAAATAAAAGCCAGATGCTTTACGACAATAGCTTTCATGGGTTTCTGTAGAAGAGCATTTGTAACCATGCCTATGAGAGGAATCTGTTAGCTTTGACGTGTATCTGACCCAGTTTTGGCATGTTAGTGAGATGTCAGGGAGAGAGGTGGAACTTAGTGTTGCAACACATGGTGACACAGTGTTTAAAGCAGCAAAAGCTTGATGGTGTTTACCGTACAGTATACTGGCTATCCCTGAGGTAGATTAAAAAACAAAGTGGTATGTTCATACGTGGATTAATGCTTGTGTGAGGGGTCTATCAGGGTGGATGGGTGGGCAGCAGCCAACAAGTCAGCTGTCAGAGCAGACTGGTGACATCTGGACCGTGGAGGGGATTCTCCCATCTCCATCGTCAGCCATGGAACTCGTCAGCCATGGAACTCGGCTTAAACAGGGTTTTATCCTGATCCCTGCTCCACACACACCATACGGACACACATGAGGGCCACGGACAGCACGGCCAGGAACACAACCCAAAGCTTACATCACCATGACCATGACGACCACCATGACCATTTCTCACCTGGCACTGCGAATTACAGTGCCTTCAGAAATCATCAATCATCAAATGTGTTTAATTGTCAGATCTTGGCAAAATACTCTGTAATGTCAAAGTGGAAGAACATTTTTAAGATTGTTTTTTATTAAATGGAACAGAAAACTCTAATATATATATATATTAGAGTTTTATGTTCCATTTAATAAAAAAGTATTCAACCCCCTGAGTCAATACGTGTTAGAATCACCTTTGGCAGCAATTCCAGCTTTGGACACCTGGATTGCACAATATTTGCTATTATTATTTAATGAATTCTTCAGCTCTGTCAAATTAGTTGTTGATCATTGCTAGGCATTTTCAGGTCTTGTCATAGATTTTCAAGCCGATTTAAGTCCAAATTGTAACTACACTCTTAGAACAAACGGTGCTATCTAGAACCTAAAAGGGTTCTTTGGCTATCCTCATAGGAGAACCCTTTGGAGAATCCTTTTTGGGTCCAGGTAGAACCCTTTTTGGGTCCAGGTAGAACCCTTTTTGGTTCCAAGTAGAACCATTGTGGGTTCCACGTAGAACCATTTCCACAGAGGGTTCTACATGGAACCCACAATGGTTCTACTTGGAACCAGAAATGGTTCTTTGAAGAGTTCTCCTATGGGGACAGACAAAAAAAACATTTTTTCTAAGAGTGTAGGACACTCAGGAACATTCAATGCCGTCTTGGTAAGCAACTCCAGTGTATATTTGGCCTTGTGTTTTAGGTAATCATGAATTTGTCTCCCAGTGTCTGTTGGAAAGCAGACTGAACCAAGTTTTCCTCTAGGATTTTGCCTGTGCTTAGCTCTATTCCGTAAATTTTTATCCTAAAAAACTCCCTAGTCCTTGCCAATGACAAGCATACACCTGACATGATGCAGCCACCATCATGCTTGAAAATATGAAGAGTGATACTCAGTGATGTGTTGTGTTGGATTTGCCCCAAACATAACGCTTCGTATTCAGGACAAAATTGTCATTTCTGTGGCACATTTTTTTCAGTATTACTTTAGTGTCTTATTGCAAACAGGATGCATGTTTTGGAATATTTTTTTTCTGTACAGGCTTCCTTCTTTCCACTCTGTCATTTAGGTTAGTATTGTGGAATAACTACAATATTGTTAATAAATCCTCAGCCATTAAACTCTGTAACTCCTTTAAAATCCCCATTGGCCTCATGGTGAAATCCCTGAGCGGTTTCCTTCCTCTCTGGCAACTGAGTTAGGAAGGACGCCTGTATCTTTGTAGTGACTGGGAGAATCGATACACCGTGCAAAGTGTAATGAATAACTTCCCCATGCTCAAAGGGATATTCAATGTCATTTATTTTTAATCTACCAATGTGTCCTTCTTTGCGAACCATTAAAAAACGTTGTAGTTGAATCTGTGCTTGATATTCACAGCTCGACTGACGGACCTTACAGATAATTGTATGTATGGGGTACAGAGATAGGGCAGTCATTTAAAAGCCATCTTAAATACTATTATTGTTCATGCAACTTATTATTTGACTAGTTAAGCACATTTTTATTCTTGTACTTATTTAGCCTTGCCATAACAAAAGGGTTGAAGACTTATTGACTCAAGACATTTCAGCTTTTAATATTTTATTTATTTGTAAACATTTCTAAAAACATAATTCCACTTTGACATTATGCAACATTGTGTGTAGATCAGCGACACACAATCTCAATTTAATCAATTTGAAATTCATGCAGTAAACCAACAACGTGGAAAAAGTGTATGAATACCAGGGTGAGAAGGACATGACTGATGAATCATGCCAGGCCAGTGTTGTGACAGGCTCAAGTAAACACGTGTTGGGTAAAATAGATTACACCCCGGATACCATCGTAGTCTGCTTCTGCATCTCAAAGATTATTACCCTCGCACACTTCCATATACAATCTGTTCAATCTCGCCACAGAGAGCGCTGACAAAGCAAATGCAGTGCATGGAGTTTGGTGCTGTAAATGTTATAAAGGGGTGTAGAGATATACGGTGTATATCAACATTTGTCAATTGACAGGACAACACGTTACTGTATTCTTGGCTTTGAGAAATGTGTTGTATCCCCCTGTGCCTTTGAAGTATAGCCCTTAAAATAATTGATCAAACAGAAAATGTGATTAATGATCAAATGTTGGTGGATGACATAGTATGTAGTCTTTCATTGGTTTTCAAAACATGTTCCACGTCTTCCTAATGGTTGTGGCGATGATGACAAAAAGGTTCTATATGACCTGTCTGTTTGTGAGGGCAATAAAAGTGTTCTGTTTCATTAAAGTATGGGACATTTTCCCCTTACTCCTCTGCTGCAGCTGCATGAAGATGACCTAAACATGTATTAGTCCTGCATTATTACCCATCTGCTGAGTCAATAACAACCTTGCCTGTCATTGCCCCACAGACACACAGAGGCAGGACACAACCTACTGACAGGACACACTGTAAACCTCCAAACTCATTATACCTTACAGACCCTAAAAACCAACAGCATAATCCTAAAGCAGAAAACCGCAGGTTGTGGGCGACCCTATGCCGCCCCCCACTTCTTGGAACAAAGAAAGAGTGAAAGTCGCTTGCAACCAAACATTACAGACGCCAGAAAACAAACAGAGCAGACGAAGCCAACAAGCATCATCATTTTATCGTGACTTTGTTTTTTTTTTTTACTTTTATTGTTTATTGTTTATTTAGTAAACATTTTCTTAAACTCTATTTATTGAACTGCATTGTTGGTTAAGGGCTTCCATGACTTTATGGACCATAGTACACCAATATGTCATGCAGATGAACCATTGTTTACTTAACTGACCACGGCTGGATATTCATTCATTCGTTCTGGTGGCTAGTTCACACTTAGTAGGAACCAATGATGTATATAGGCAGTCAATGTGCTGAACAGGCAAACATAGCTAACTATTTTGGTCAATTACCAGCAAAATAATTATTGAATCACAAAGCATAACAGAAAATGCACACAGAATTTCTTTCCTCATCCGGCAGTGATTGGGAGTCCCATAGGCCGGTGCACAATTGGCCGGGTAGGCTGTCCTTTTAAATAAGAATTTGTTCTTAACTGACTTGCCTGGTTAAATTATTTGTTTTTTAAATCAGACCGTCTCCACCAGTATCTCCATCAGAAATACTTGTTTGTGTGATGTTACTTTATCAAATTTATCAAATGCTGTTGACCACCTAACTAGCTAGCATAATTATCTACAAACAAAACACTATCATGTCAACAATCTACATATCTAGCTTTAGCTAGCTAATGTTAGCTAGTTGAAATAAAGCCATTGGGTGGTTTGTGCAGTGTAGCTTCATGATGCTATCGTTTGATTCCTTTGAGTAAAAAACAGACTGACTACAGAAGACGTTAGCTAGCTAGCTAGCTAAGTAGCCTTGTTAGCTAGCTTGAACATTGAACACACTAAGGTTAGCAGCTAAGGTAGCTAGTAGGCTAAATATGCAACCTAACACTTACTTAACATTACTAGTCAGTGGAGGCTGCTGAGGGGAGGACGGCTCATAATAATGGCTGTAACGGAGCAAATTAAATGGCATCAAATGTATTTGATAGCATTCCACTTATTCTGCTCCAGCCATTACCAAGAGCCTGTCCTCCCCAATTAAGGTGCCACCAACCTCCTGTGTTACCAGAACGGTGGACATTTCGGCGTCATTCTTCCACCTTTCAAAATTAATTTCAACGTTTAAGCGGTTTATAGATGGGTCTTGAGCAGTCTTTTTCTCGCTTCTTTTTCTTTTTTGGGGTCGAGTTGATTCAGATCCAAGAACAGAGAATGATGCTTGTTTGCTTCATCTACTCTGTTTGTCTCTGGCAGTGGTAACGTTAGGCTGCAAGTGATTATCACTTGCTCTCTAGCTCTGGGGCAGCAGGGCCAGCCCAAGGCGGCTCAGGGCTCAACCCCCTCGTTTTCGATCAAAGTGAAAACGCTTCACAAGAAGTGGGACGGCATAAGGTCGCCCGTAACCTGTGAATTTCTGCTTTAAAGCACAGGCTTGTTAGGAGACAGTCGGAGAGATTGTTGGTCTCAGATTTATCGGGTTTTCATTCCACAACGGATCAATCACTTGTCATGTGCACTTAACGCAACAGCATGTCTGAAATATGTCCAGCGCGCAGGTGACTTAGGAGACGGCAGAGCAGAGCAGGGATCTTGATTGGGACGGCGACATAAACTAATATCATTGAGTGTATCAGTTTGATGTGATTCTCTTCCCTGGGGGTCATGGGGTAGGAGATAAATCAGGGGCTGTTGCAAATGGAAACGCGCAGACTGGGGGTTCACTGTAGGGAAGCAGGTAGGGTAGAGGGACAATGGGGCTGAATTTCGGGACATTAGGCTTTATTTTTACTATGGCAGTTTATCATGAGGCCATGATATGGAGAATAATTGTATCAGGACTAAATAAATAAATCTACCGGGATGTGTCAGGGATGTGACAGGTTGACAAGCCCTGTCCGCGCTCCGCTAGGGACCACGATGATCAAATCACCAGACGACAGACATAGAGTTTCACCATGCACTGCATCAGATATTCTGGTAACACCATGCATTGGGATGTAAAATTGAGTTGAATATTGACCTAGATAAAATGTGACAACAATGCAGGCCATTATGTCTTGGTGGAGGGGAAAAGCAGGTGCATGTGTCTGATTTGAGACATGGCAGAGATGTCTAAGTCTCATCCTTCCAGACGAGGCAGTGAGTCTGAAGGTCAAGTTGTCTTTAAGAGAATAGATGAGCTCTCAAACCACCATGTTGTTATGATAGTGGAACTATCATAGTGACTATAGAACGTCACTCAACAGTAATACTAATACTGTGAACTAAACTATTGTCCTATCTAGTGCATAACTATATGATTGTATAGCTGGCAGTAGTACCAGGAATTTTGGTAACATTATATACTATTTGTGCAATATAGCGTATATTTAATCTTGTCTAAAGTATAGAAAAAAGAGGCAGAGGCTTTTGGCACTAACAATTATAGCTCCAGCTTGATATTAAATTACTGAGGTTTTCATTACTTTAAATCACGAGGGAGCCATGTTATTGGCGATGGACTAGTTAAGTGTTCCCCAGATGGCTGATCGGGTCCCAGGCTGGGTCGCAGCTATATCCTCCTGGGTCGCAGCTAAACCCTTGGGTTCTGGCTCCACAAAGCTCTTTAGATAGATCAGAGCTCAACAAAGTCTGGAAACCACTGTAGCATTGAGGGCCACTGAATGGGAGTTGAGAGGAAACCCAATGCTTAACAGTGAAAGCCTGTAGCATTGAGGGCCTCTGAATGGGAGTTGAGAGGAAACCCAATGGTTAACAGTGAAAGCCTGTAGCATTGAGGGCCTCTGAATGGGAGTTGAGAGGAAACCCAATGGTTAACAGTGAAAGCCTGTAGCATTGAGGGCCACTGAATGGGAGTTGAGAGGAAACCCAATGGTTAACAGTGAAAGCCTACCTGATTTTAAGAAGCCGATTCACTGTATTCACAAAAGCATTGTATTGTTCCTATTTAAGTGTACTCATGAATGACCAGATTAGTTGAAAGGTCATGGATTTTTAAAGATTAGAATGACAGTATTTTATTTTATCTCAAACTAGGCACTCTAACGTACTTGTCCTCTTGCTCAGCACCGGGGCCTCCCACTCCTCTTTCTATTCTGGTTAGAGACAGCTTGCTCTGTTCTGTGTAGGGAGTAGTACACAGCGTTGTACGAGATCTTCAGTTTCTTAGCAATTTCTCGCATGGAATAGCTTTCATTTCTCAGAACAAGAATAGACTGACGAGTTTCAGAAGAAAGTTCTGTCCCGTTCTGTTTCTGGCCATTTTGAGCCTGTAATCGAACCAACAAATGATGATGCTCCAGATACTCAACTAGTCTAAAGAAGGCCAGTTTTCTTTAATCAGCACAACAGTTTCCAGCTGTGCTAACATAATTGCAAAAGGGTTTTCTAATGATCAATTAGCCTTTTAAAATGATAAACTTGGATTAGCTAACACAACGTGCCATTGGAACACAGGAGTGATGGTTGCTGATAATGGGCCTCTTTTCGCCTATGTAGATATTCCATAAAAAATCTGCCTTGTGCTTTTCTTTCAAAAATAAGGACATTTCTAAGTGACCCCAATCTAAAATGTGATAGGTGTTAAACATTGGACTGGTCAGCAGCTGTTTCATTGATGAAAAGCAAGAGAAGTGGTAAAGTTACCAGCAGAGAGCCACGAGGCCCCAGCATACCGAACCAAGGCTTGGAGCAATATTGATAAGGCCGTGCCCGGGTTGAGACAGGTGTAAGTCTTAGCAGCAGTTTCATGCTCTTGTTATTTAGTCAAATGTGTTACGGTAGAGACAGTTCTCCCACAGACTGCCTAAGAGAAGTGGTACAGAGACAGAAAGAATGAGCTTCTCTGGTTTGATAACAAAACAGCAGAGGACCACTTAAATTCTAAGGGAACTGCTGTTACCAACTCACCCACTAGAGAGGGATAGGTAATTACTCGTTGTAAACCCATTCCTCGTTGTAAACCCATTCCTCGTTGTAAACCCATTCCTCGTTGTAAACCCTTTCTTCGTTGTAAACCCATTCCTCGTTGTAAACCCATTCCTCGTTGTAAACCCATTCCTCGTTGTAAACCCATTCCTCGTTGTAAACCCATTCCTCGTTGTAAACCCATTCCTCGTTGTAAACCCATTCCTCGTTGTAAACCCATTCCTCGTTGTAAACCCATTCCTCGTTGTAAACCCATTCCTCGTTGTAAACCCATTCCTCGTTGTAAACCCATTCCTCGTTGTAAACCCATTCCTCATTGTAAACCCATTCCTCGTTGTAAACCCATTCCTCGTTGTAAACCCATTCCTCGTTGTAAACCCATTACTCGTTGTAAACCCATTCCTCGTTGTAAACCCATTCCTCGTTGTAAACCCATTCCTCGTTGTAAACCCATCGGCTCTGAAGCAAAGGTGAAAATCTTGAAGGATTCTGTTTGGACTGTCTGCCATGAAGCAGGTATAAAATATCAACTGTCACATAGTTACATCTGGTATCTGCTTTTGTCATCTCCATCTCCCTAACACGTTTAGCTGGATGCCAGTTTTAAAAAGGCATGGCATGATCTTTACAGTCACACCAGGGATTTGTTCAGTAGTACGGCGGTGCGCGGGGAAATGGTCTGAGCCCTTCTAAGTGCCAGACTGGAACTGTGGCAGAAGCTTTGATCTAATCTGGTCTGTGTGACCTCGCGCCAGCCAGCGGTTACTTGGGCAGAACCGAGTGAGAAAGAGAGGTCGCTAAACTGAACACATTCCCACTGACAGGAGGCTGGGAGCTGGAGCTGTGAAAACTCAAGCTGACGACTAACGCATCTCAAATCCGTACACTGAAAATTGGAGAGTAGATTGCATCTCTAGAGAGAAAAGAATTTGACAAGGAAGTGCATTTCCAAAATCCAACTGCAGATTACATAGGTCATAGCATAGAGGACAAGTTATCTCTTGTCCATGTAGATTGGGGAAAATATCCTTCAGGCGTATCTCCTCCCAATATCTGCATGTCTCATTGTAATGACTGTTCGCATACATAGAGTGTCATAGATATACTGTAATAGAGTGTGCTCATGTTCATGTCTGTAGTTTTGGTATCATGTTAGTTCAGCTAGTTTGTTTCTACTGACTCAACATGACACGTAAGTCATAAAACTAGGTTTTCATGACAGCATCATGACGTTAACAGCAACCTGTCTCTTTTCCATGGTCCCTACAGTATTTACAACTCATCTGTTGCAACCAGGCTTAAGAACCAAATAAACGGTGTTCTGAAAAAACTGTAAACAATAATACAGTGTAAATTATGTAACTAGTCCTGCATTTTCTATTACAATATCCCTGACTAAAATAAATGTCCACAGTTTTGATCCCTGACATTGGAATAAAGCCTCCAGCCATTTTAGGGGTGGATTTAGATCCATGTAGCATAGCATTAAAAGCCTCTTTCCTGTGTTTTTGGAGACTTTAGGTTGTGCCCAGTAATATTTCAAAGGCAGAAGCAGAATCACAGGGGTGTGAGTTCCACGCTTCTCGTCAGCAAGGTCAAATTGGGCTAGACGGTCAAATCAACGTTTCCACTGTGCTGTAATGACCTCCCGATAGCTGTTCTGTGTCTCTGTTTGGAATACACCTTGGCATATCAACAGACCTATGTCATTTGATTAAGTCAACGATGACTCATTGGCTGTTCTGTTTCATTCCACGTCCCCCATTTTACCACGATAATCCCCCACTTACAGTAGGTGACCTTCAAACATCCGCCTCAGCTGTTTCACTGCCTTGGTTAAACATGTAGAAGGTTAAGATTCTTTTAATGAGATCCTCCTCAAAGACATTAACCGTAATCATACAACGGCCGGATATGACATGGATAATGTCATTGAAGGAGAGCGATACAATTTAAGGGATTGTCAGTCAGCCTGCAGGATCAACATTGCCTATTTTCTATCACAGAGGAAACTCAGCAGTGATGTTCTGCAAGGTAAATGTGCATGTCAATCAGCACAACAAATACATCATGTTTTTGATATGGTCAATGTCTATCAACTTTCATAATGCCTTTCCGTTCTCAGCAGCCATACCATCATTGGTATTCTAGGCTGCTCCGCCGCTAATGAAAATCTACAATGGTCGTTTTTCAGCCATGTGCTGCTGATAAGGTCCCTGACCAGCAGTGTGATGTGTGATGCAGAAATCCCTACGTTCCTCTGGGAGGCAGCTTTTCAGAGTGGAGTCTATATTATCACACAGTCCAACCAATTACCCCATGGGGAACGCCACCGCCACTTTACTGGTACACTCCATCAACGCTAACACAAGCCTCTCGTCCCATTCGCTCAGTCAGGCAGGGGTTGGGGAACGGGGGGGGGGGGGGGACTGCAGTATCTCCTTGTCCTAGGTGGCTTGATAGGGAGATACAATCATGCCGTGGGCCATGACACCCGCCAAGGAATACTGAGGATTACATTGTATTCACCCCACTGTGATTCAAACGCATGCTAAACCAGGTCCCCATGACAGTATACCACACACACTCACACACACACACACAGACACCACACAGAGTCAGGCCTGCAGGCGGCGGCGTGACAGATAAGTCACAGAGGATGACTGTCTGACAGAGGGACACAGTATCTGACCAGACATTAAATGGATTGGTGAATGTAATACTGTAGGATCTAACTCCATTCAACTCAATTGTGAATAACGGAGTTAAGAATTGTTTCTACTTTGGCCTACAGCTATAAATATCTGGAAGATCAAATCAAAGCAATGATGTTTTTGAAAGCATTAGCTAAACGTATTTTGGCAAGGAGTTTCAGGTCGATTTGATCATTTATTCATTATCTGGAACATGAATGTAGGATTTATGATTTCAATCTAAAAGTGAATCCCGTAACAGACTTTGTTACTATCACTGTGTCACTGTACTTTGGGAAAATTGCATTCAAGTTATAAACACTGATTTTATCAAAACATTTCAAAGGCTCATCTAAATGAAAACTGTCGTTACATTAGTTTTTTCCCTGTAAACAATGCCTCAGAAATACAGTACGTAGCTGCCGTTAAAAAAAGCCTCCATGGCCAAAACTAGGTCTGCACCTATTCACAGCACATAACACACATGCATTCAGACTTTTTGCAGATTAAGTTGGAATAGATCTGCAGCAAAATGTCAGAGGGAAAAAAAATGTCACGTGAGAGAAATAGTAAATCCTTGTTCTCCATTTGTTGCATTAAACAGTAGGCACCATATGCTGTGTTGGTCTGCAGAGCACAACAGTAGGCACCTTCTGCTGTGTTGGTCTGCAGAGTACAACAGTAGGCACCTTCTGCTGTGTTGGTCTGCAGAGTACAACAGTAGGCACCATATGCTGTGTTGGTCTGCAGAGCACAACAGTAGGCACCTTCTGCTGTGTTGGTCTGCAGAGCACAACAGTAGGCACCTTCTGCTGTGTTGGTCTGCAGAGCACAACAGTAGGCACCTTCTGCTGTGTTGGTCTGCAGAGCACAACAGTAGGCACCTTCTGCTGTGTTGGTCTGCAGAGCACAACAGTAGGCACCTTCTGCTGTGTTGGTCTGCAGAGCACAACAGTAGGCACCTTCTGCTGTGTTGGTCTGCAGAGCACAACAGTAGTGGGGCCTCAGCTGCCATCCGCAGGCACAGCAACCTGCCCACTGCCTTGGGTTGCGCATGCCAAACACTCACTCAAAAAATACTACCCTGGGTCTCTCATCATCCTCCTGACCCAGCCCACCACTAATGGCCGCTTACATAAAGAGACACCAGCACATGAAGCACATGACTCCAAAATGTCTCTTAACAACAGGCAGTTGGTTTGGTTAGCTAGCCTGGAGGGATTACTACGCATTATCACAACATTACACAAAATGACACGAAGCGGTCCCATTTATCTAATAATCATGTCTTTACCCACCTCTCTCTTCTCTCCTCCTCTCACCCCCACCCTCATCCCCTCTCTCAGGCAGTAGGAGACTGAGATGGGCGTCCGTCTTGTCCGCTTGAGCGACTCCCTGTGGTGGCGGCCGCTGCTACTACTGTTGTTGCTCTGCACTGCCCCCTGGTGCCAAGGTCGGCCGTTCGCAACGCCCTTGCCCGCAGTCAACGTGGCGGTGGTGTTCAGCGGCTCGGCCTACCAGCAGGAGATCAAGGGACGTCTCAGCAGGGAGAACTTCATGGACCTGCCCTTGGAGGTGAACCCCATCACAGTGCTGGTGAACAACACCAACCCTCGGGCCCTGCTCACACGCATCTGTGACACGCTGGCGGCCAACCGCGTACATGGCGTGGTGTTTGAGGACAACATCGGCTCAGAAGCCGTGGCACAGATCCTGGACTTCATTGCCCTGCAGACGGCCGTGCCCATCGTGGGCATCAGCGGGGGCTCCGCCATGGTACTGCCACACAAGGTCAGTGACCAGGATTGGGCCGGGTCGGGGACACTTGGCTGCCTGAGGAACATGCTTTAGTTCATTTTCTTTAGTTTTTGGGGCTAACCTTGAAGGCCACATTATTTGTTTCCCCAAACTGCTGTAGAGAGTAGCAGCTCAACTGATGTGTGGTTTATGAGTACACAGTCACATTACATCAGAGGTTTTGGGCTTCTATTCTGAGAACAAGTAAACCCTTTTTATTCTAGTGACTGGGAAATAAAGAACGGTAAAGACCTCTGGCACAACTCAAATAACAAAACCTAAAACAGGTGATCAAAGCACTCCGATCTTGCAAGCGCTCCATCACACACACACACAAGCCAACAGTGATTATCATAGTTATAATGAACATTGTCATTTCCAGTTGACTTACAGTATATTATTATAAACACACTGAATGTTAATGCTGCCCACACAGGCACTGTGGGGTTTTTGTATCAAGATACAGTGTTGGACAATATCCAGGTAGGAGAGGGATGTCCAAATAAAATATATCTAATACGTTTTAATAAAGTATGAACATAGGATATTTTGAAGGTCAAAATCTACTTAAATCGTCTATTTTTATGTTAAGCAGATGTTAAACTAGAGAAAACTATTTGTATTAACTGGTAACAATTAAAAAATTAAATAAAAACATGCCGATAGAGTTATGCAATGATTTGAAATGTGTTGTATTATCAGGCATCGCGGACTGGAGTTTGGCACCAGTAAATTGTCCCAGAGATTTTTTTGTGATACAGATTAGACTGCCGTTTAATTGCTTTTAGAGCCTCACAGGTTTAGGAGCAGTGATCCATCTCCAAGAGCGTTACACAAAGCCACAGAGAGAAACTTTAATTAGACTGAAATGGCTGTGTTCTCTGACTTATATCACCATCAATCTTCCCACAGGACAAACACAGCTCTGCGTTTTGCAGAGCGTCACAGAGACAGAGAATGCACGTTATGAGCCTCACATCTTTATTGGTTCTGTGCAAATTGACGTAGGCTGAGGATACAGAGGACTGGTGGGGCACAGCTCACCAATCCACCGATAATAAACAAAGCGTTTATTCAGCGGGAGAAAACGGAGGGTGATTAAGCAGGCCGCCTGACCTCAGCCGGTTGGCACAAGAGGAGAATACTGCTGCATTGTAATGTATAATCAATGCTAGTAATTTCAGCTCTGGTAGCTGGCTGTTTCAGTATGCGGCACACAGGGAACTGAGTAGCGGAAAATATGAGGTCTGCCCACCACCCTTGATTTCCATCAGTTAATCCACAGCTCAAATAGGTTTTTCTCTGCCTCATTTTTGTGAGATTTTCACAATAAACGTGAGAAACGTGTTCCTTCACAACAGGAGGCCAGGGCCATGGGCTCTCAGCACCTTGATTATGCGTTTACATTCATACAAATCCTTATGGGGGTTGCGGTTCAATAGAAATCTGGTTAAAATGGATGCATTCCAACTCAATTGAATTGAAATCTATTTTTCTAAACCAAAAAAAATTGATACATTTATTCAATCATTACTTTGTGTCTGGCCAAGATGATTGAGAGGGAAAGTTTATTTATTAAATGTAACCCGGGGTCCATCAACAGTAATCAATATAGGACCCAACAGACTGGCAATAGACCAGTGTATTAGACACTGTGCTTTGTTACATCCAGCAGCACACACGTCTCCCAACAGCTGCCGTTGTAATTGAAATTGCCTTATTCCAGTCCACACATTACTGGACTGCTCACTTGTCAAATAGCCACATTAATTTAAGGAAACATGTTAGGCAGTCAGGGCATGGGCATAGCTTCTTATTGGCAATACAAGGGGTATCACTGGCTAGCTAATACCTCCAGCAGATCATTTACACTCTAATTACGCCAAGTTGGGGATCACAACAGCTAATCCTCCATAATAAAATCCAACATAAATAAAATAGGAAAAAAATACAATTACCTTAAGGTTGGCAGCTATTTAATGGAGAATGTGTGTGCTATTTAATGGAGAATGTGGTAATTACTATGTGTACTATGTACAATACTCTGTAGGCTAGTTCGTAACGACATATGGTTGATAATCAGTTATACAAATGTTAAATCATGCAATAACAATGTAAAAACAATAGTACGACACCAAACACAAGGCTTATATGCAGAGAACACCTAATGTTGTTGGATCCGGAGTTGATGACAGAGAAATAAATTGAAGTGGTACAGGCCTCATTAGAGGCTGGCATAGAGCCTTGCCCATGGCCATGGTGGCACTCACCTGCTCAGACAGATTAGAAGAGGTCTATCTTCATAAAAACCAAGGATACCAACAGCCCCTGCCAGAACAGGTGGAGACGAGTAGGGCGGGATGTAATGTCTATCAGCACATCTGTTTCGTGTCCCTGAGCCTGAACCTGAACGGTACCTTTCTACAGGAAACAGAGATAGTTTGCAGCTAGCACAGCCTTGTGTGGTAATGTCATCCTTCCCGTGGCTTAAGTCAACTAAACTGTCTTTGACGGAACAGTTAGTGTTACATAGAATTAACTAACTGTTGGTGGGACCATGGACTCAAATCCAGGCTTGGGCTGGTCTATATGCTACTTACACGATGTGTGCCAGTGATTTAAATGTTCAAAGATACAATCCTATGGAAAAGTGAAAATTGGGGGAGAATTAATTTACAGAATTCACGCACTAAAAATTCCTATTAATGACTTAATTTAAAACCTGATGGCACTTAAATGTCACCACTTCCGATGTAGCCATTTATATGAACCTTCAAGATACCTTTAAATTAGCTTTTGAACAAGGCTGAACGATTGCTCACCGTTGATTGATTAGTGGGCGCCGTCCAAGCTGGTCGACAAGCCAACTCAATCACTTAAAATGTTGTCTCTGAGAAAGCAAGGAGTTTTAAAATGTTGTCTCTGAGAAAGCATGGAGTTTTCAAATGTTGTCTCTGAGAAAGCATAGAGTTTTAAAATGTTGTTTCTGAGAGAGCATAGAGTTTTAAAATGTTGTCTCTGAGAAAGCATAGAGTTTTAAAATGTTGTCTCTGAGAAAGCATGGAGTTTTAAAATGTTGTGTCTGAGAAAGCAAGGAGTTTTAAAATGTTGTCTCTGAGAAAGCATGGAGTTTTCAAATGTTGTCTCTGAGAAAGCATAGAGTTTTAAAATGTTGTCTCTGAGAAAGCATAGAGTTTTAAAATGTTGTCTCTGAGAAAGCATGGAGTTTTAAAATGTTGTTTCTGAGAGAGCATAGAGTTTTAAAATGTTGTCTCTGAGAAAGCATAGAGTTTTAAAATGTTGTTTCTGAGAAAGCATAGAGTTTTCAAATGTTGTCTCTGAGAAAGCATAGAGTTTTAAAATGTTGTCTCTGAGAAAGCATGGAGTTTTAAAATGTTGTCTCTGAGAAAGCATGGAGTTTTAAAATGTTGTCTCTGAGAAAGCATGGAGTTTTAAAATGTTGTCTCTGAGAAAGCATAGAGTTTTAAAATGTTGTCTCTGAGAAAGCATAGAGTTTTAAAATGTTGTCTCTGAGAAAGCATAGAGTTTTATCACGCTTGAAGAAGACAACAATTAACAGAGAGCAGATTGCTATCCTGAGGAGATTTTGCTCAATTAGCATGTTGACTATCTAAATTAGAATAACCAATTAGAAACCTATTAATCCCTTGTTTTTCTTGAAATTAGAAAAAGTTAAAACATTTATTGGATAATCAATAGCAGAAAAACAGGGTTTTACAAGAAGTATAGGGCAGATTCAGAAAATCCCAACTCAAGGAGAATGTGCTTGTCTGTTGTCTGTCTGTTGTCTGTCTGTTGTCTGTCTGTTGTCGTCGAACAGAGAGAGTGCTTCCTTAACAGAGGATTCTAATATAGCCGTGAGGCATGCAGCCATATATCACCTTCTGATGGAAATTAAAATAATTATTCTTCACTAGTGCCAATCAATCATGGCAAACACACATGCCTGGAATGTTAAAATGCAAGGGGGGCTTTGGTGCATTCATTCATTTACAACCAGGGGTGAATGGTGACTGGTGGCTGCTATGTACGACATGACAGGGTAGAGATCAAATCAAATCTTATTTGTCACCTGCGCCAAATACAACAGGTGTTGAGCTTACTTTACCAACAATACAGTTCAAGAAATAGACTTAAGAAAATATTTACTGAATAAACTAAAGTAAAAAATGTAATATAAGGTAAAACAATAAGATAACAATACCAAGGTTACTGTCACGTGTGGCTGCATGGAGAGACCAAGGCGCTGCGCAGTAGTAGTCAACATAGTTTTATTAACTTAGAACTCAAATGTACGAACTATACAAACAAAACCAACGAAGCAATGACAAAACTGAAACACACTTACTTTCACCGTGACTGGAGATATAACAACCCACGCCCCAGTGTGAAACCTACAAACTTATGTAGGATCCCTAATTAGAGACAATGCAGTGCAGCTGCCTCTAATTAAGGATCCAACACAAACCACCACCAGAAACAGAAAGAAAAGACCTGTCAGACTCTGACCATGGTTACATAGAGAAGCAAATAGGCTTCTCTATGACCAGAGCCTGACAGTTATATACAGGGGGTACCGGTACCGAGTCAGTGTGCTGGTGTACAGGTTAGTCCAGGTCATTTTTACATGTAGGTAGGGGTAAAGGACTATGCATAGATAATAAACAGTGAGTAGTCAGTGTTAAAACAAAGGGGAGGGGGGTGTCAATGTAAATAGTCCGGGTGGCCATTTGATTAATTGTTCAGCAGTCTTATGGTTTGGGCATGGAAGCTGTTAAGGAGCCTTTTGGACCTAGACTTGGCGCTCCGGTACCGCTTGCCGTGCGGTAGCAGAGAGAACAGTCTATAACTTGGGTGACTGGAGTCTTTGAAACCGACTAGTATATAGGTCCTGGATGGCAGGAAGCTTGGCCCAATTGATGTACTGGGCCGGACGCATTATCCTCTGTAGCATCTTAAGGTTGGATGCCAAGCAATTGCAATACCAGGCGGTGATGCAACCGGTCAGGATGCTCTCAATGGTGCAGCTGTAAAACGTTTTGAGGATCTGGGGACCCATGTCAAATCTTTTCAGTCTCCTGAGGGAGGAAAGGTGTTGTCGTACCCTCTTTACGGCTGTCTTGGTGTGTTTGGACCATGATAGTTTGTTGGTCAGGACCCTAATTACCTAACTTTGACTAACTTTGTCAAGTCATGTGGACACCAAGGAACTTGAAGCTCTCGACCCGCTCCACTACAGCCCTGTTGATGTGAATGTGGGCATGTTCGACCCACCTTTTCCTGTAGTCCACGATCATCTTTTTTGTCTTGCTCACATTGAGGGAGAGGTTGTTGTCCTGGCACCACACTGCCAGGTCTCTGACCTCCTCCCTATTGGCCGTCTCATCTGTGTCGGTGATCAGGCCTACCACTGTTGTGTCGTCAGCAAACTTAATGATGGTGTTAGAGTCGTGCTTGGCCACGCACTCATGGGTGAACAGGGAGTACAGGAGGGGACTAGGCACGCACCCCTGAGGGGCCCCGTGCTGATGATCAGTGATCAGATGTGTTGTTGCCTACCCTTACCACCTGGGGAAGGCCCGTCAGGAAGTCCAGGATCCAGTTGCAGAGGGAGGTGTTTAGTCCCAGGGTCCTTAGCTTAGTGATGAGCTTTATGGGCACTAGTGTTGAACGCTGAGCTGTAGTCAATAGATGCACCATCTGTGGTTCTGTTGGGGCGGTATGCTAATTGGAGTGGGTCTACGGTTTCCGGGATGATGGTGTTGATGTGAGCCATGACCAGCCTTTCAAATCTTTCAAAGCGCTTCATGGCTACCGACGTGAGTGCTACGGGCGGTTGTCATTTAGGCAGGTTAACTTCACTTTCTTGGGCACAGGGACTATGGTGGTCTGCTTTAAACATGTTGGTATTACAGACTCGGTCAGGGAGAGATTGAAAATGTCAGTGAAGATACTTGCCAGTTGGTACACGCATGCTATGAGTACACGTCCTCGTAATGAATCTGGCCCCGCGGTTTAGACCTGTTTGAAGGTCTTGCTCACATTGGCTACGGAGAGCGTGATCACACAGTCGTCCGGAACAGCTGGTGCTCTCATGCATGGTTCAGTGTTACTTGCCTCAAAGCAAGCATAAAAGGCATTTAGCACATCTGGTAGGCTTGCGTCACTGGGCAGCTCGTGGCTGGGTTTCCCTCTGTAGTCCATAGTGGTGTGCATGCCCTGCCACATCCGACGAGTGTCAGAGTCGGTGTAGTAGGATTCAATCTTAGTCCTGTATTGACACTTTTCCTGCTTAATATTCGTATTATAAGAGTCCGGATAAGTGTCCCTCTCCTTGAAAGCAGAAGCTCTAGCCTTTTGCTCGGTGTGGATGTTGCCTGTAATCCATGGCTTCTGGTTGGGATATGTACGTAGGGTCACTGTGGGGATGACATTGTCAATACACTTAATGATGAAGCCAGTGACTGAGGTGGTATACTTCTCAATGCCATTGGATGAATCCCGGAACATATTCCAGTCTGTGTTAGCAAAACAGTCCTGTAGCGTAGCATCCGCATCATCTGACCACTTCCGTATTGAGCGAGTCACTGGTACATCCTGCTTTAGTTTTTGCTTGTAAGCAGGAATCAGGAGGAGAGAATCCTCTGGTTGCACATGTGGCATGCTGGTAGAAATGGATTTAAGTTTGCCTGCAAGTCTCTGGCCACTAGAAGCGCTGCTTCTGAATGAGCATTTTCTTTTTTGCTTCTGGCCTTATACAGCTCGTCTTTGGTGGTAAATAGACGGCTACAGCAAATATAGATGAAAACTTGGTAGATAGTGTGGTCTACAGTTTATCATGAGGTACTCTAACTCAGGCGAGCAATACCTCAAGACCTCTTTAATAACAGACATTGCGCACCAGCTATTATTGACAAATCGACACACACCCCCACCCCTTGTCTTACCAGACGTAGCTGTTCAGTCCTGCCGATGCAGGGAAAACCCAGCCAACTGTATATTGCCCATGTCGTCGTTCAGCCACGACTCTGTGAAACATAAGATATTACAGTTTTTAAGTGGAAAACAACATAGTACCCAAATCATTATTTGACTTGATTTGATCTGTACTATTTTACATGTGATATTTCTTTTAACAGACTGTGTCTGTCCAGTCGTCTCGCTTCACACACCTCCTATCATTGGGGACCGAATCCTAACTTAAGATTTATGGATGTAACCCACTTTTGGGCGGTTTTATTACATCTTAAATCTCCCATTGACATCATTGCATAACTAATGCATACGTTTACATGTATCTTAAGATAGGATTGGGTCAAGAGTCTCTCTGCTTCGGTGGTCCGGAAAGGTGTTGGGGAACCAAGGCGAGTAGTGGCAGACCTCGTTTCTCAAAGCAGGAAGTGGCGCCTGAGGGCCAGCCCTAAACTAGACCGGCTTTTTTCTCTCTTCAGATCCCCCTCTACCTTGGTGCTTTGCATCCTGGGGCCCAGTGACACAGATACAGCATGAACTGTCTAGACAGGGCTAAATAGGCTGGGATGGTATTCAGAGGAACTGTACGAGAGTCTGCAATCTTAGTAGGGATGCATGAATACATGAAGAAAATATATTTACTACTGTACTATATTTTATGTCCTGGTTTTCTGCAAGTCAAAGGCATATAATAAACATGGTTTATAGCGCATAATAATAGATCATTTAGCATGAGAATTACAGAATGCAATACAATTCAGACAGTGACAAATGAATGTGTGCTCACTTTAGTGTTACAATGTAATATAAACGCAATCAAAATGGATGCAGTAAAACTCAAACGTACAATCGGATTGTAACGCAGTGCTATGTGTTACTGCCATTGGATCTCCTCTGTCGTTGTGACGAAGGACAAATGACTACGGCGGTCCCTGTGACGTCAGCACATGGGGCGAGCACATGACGACAGTGCCAGGGCACATCACGCTGGGAGTTACGGGCGGACATATGCCGCAGCAAAGATCCATGTCCAGAAGTCACTCACTATCGGAGAGAGAGGGAGAGCAGGCTGCCATGTGCTCCTATTGCACAAAGGGAGGAAGAAGTGAGAAAGAGAGAGAGAACTAGAGAGAGAATGAAGGAGAGGACGTCTGCCTCTTTCCACCGGTCCTTCTGGAGTGGCTACTCGCCGCCGGCCTCCCTCCCTCAGATTTATTTTGTATTTTGTAACTTGAATAATTTACAACACACTACCCCCTGCTCTCATCTCTCAAGCCCATAGGACCACAATTCCAGGTGCCCTTGCAGTAGCAACTTTGTTTTATTGCAAAGCCTACTTTCTTTCCCTTTGTTTTATTTTTAACCATCTCCATCCCATCTCTATCAATAATTAGCGACAGCTATTTGTTTCTGTAAGAGTCCTTCAAATGCCCACCATTGGTCCAGATAAAAAAATAATAATTCAGTAGCCTAAACTTTGTGTGTCAAGAGCAGTGTATTCTGAAAAATAAAATCTGTTGTATTGGGGTTCTTGACCACTGACCAGTGATCCTATAAAAGCATCTGTGCAGTGATATATATGGCTTTTATCTGTCAGCTGACCCCGATTCAAGCCATTTGCAAAGCATTCCGCTGCTAATCTGTTACCCACAAAGCACTCACGCAATGAAGTCTTTGATTTTCATCTCGCTTCCATCCAGGACTCATTAAAACATAATATGAGGGTCAAGATGGCTAATTTAAAAAATGAAATTAGGAAGAAGAGATGAGATATGTGTTTTTTGTTACATAAAGACATATCATTCTATCTTGTTTTTTGTAAACAGATTACAGAAGACATATCACTCTTGATAATCTGACCACTGACCAGACTCGAGAGTTTGGGACTAAGGTTCTGCATTTTTGAAAAACAATTGTTATAGACATAGCCTTGTTCTGTTCAATGTTCCCTGCCTATACACTACTCCACATGTATTTTTTTATTTAACCTTTATTTAACAAGGCAACTACATACCCCAATTCAAAATAATACAGAATACAAGATAAAAAATAGCTGACACCATTCAAACCAATGAGGGTCCAGAGCTTTAAGGCCAATTATCTCAGAATCATCTTTTTGCAGATAGAACCTTATAGTCCTAAACTCTCCTAGTGCCAGTGGAGGCTAAACTGTTAACTAGACACCTTTCAATGTTCTTTATGAAATGTTCACACTTACAGTGCAGAGGCACAATGGGACATCAGTCTCTGGCAAAATCTGCTCTGAACCAATAGGAGATCTAGTTTCATATTCAACACATATTATTGTTAATGGACACCTGTTTCCAACCAGATTACCTTAAATCCACCCCCAAACCATTTAATTCGGAGAGTATTGTCCATGTCCAACAGTATGTATCATCAGATTTGGGGTTGTGTCCTGATGCATCATGGTTAAGAGCTTTAGCATGCTGGGTTTGGGCTGTAGCTGAGTCTGTGGCTATCCGCTGTCTATGCTCAGGGCTCATTTGGACTACAGTACAGTAGCTAACTGTCTCGACAGTCCTAATTAAGTGGTCGCTATCACACTTAGCTCTGGGCTTTTCTCTAGATAGACCCTTAGGGTGTTTTTGTCTGAGAGTCACAGTGTGATCGTCTACAAATACTAGACACAGTCAAACACAGGCATACGCAGGCACATACACACACAAACACACACACACACATGCCCAGGAGCAAATATATTTGACACTCTGCCAGATTAATACTCATGGCATGCGGGACACTGAGAGGAGTTGGAAAATTAGTAGATTTATGCCATCTTCACAACCTGCTCCATTACCAACCTGCTCCATTACCAACCTGCTCCATTAACAACCCGCTCCATTACCAACCTGCTCCATTACCAACCTGCTCCATTACCAACCTGCTCCATTAACAACCCGCTCCATTACCAACCTGCTCCATTACCAACCCGCTCCATTACCAACCTGCTCCATTACCAACCTGCTCCATTAACAACCCGCTCCATTACCAACCTGCTCCATTACCAACCTGCTCCATTAACAACCCGCTCCATTACCAACCTGCTCCATTACCAACCTGCTCCATTAACAACCCGCTCCATTACCAACCTGCTCCATTACCAACCTGCTCCATTAACAACCCACTCCATTACCAAACTGCTCCATTACCAACCCTCTCCATTGACAACCTGCTCCATTAACAACCTACTCCATTAATAACCTACTCCATTACCAACCTGCTCCATTACCAACCTGCTCCATTAACAACCTGCTCCATTAACAACCTGCTCCATTAACAACCTCCTCCATTAACAACCTGCTCCATTACCAAACTGCTCCATTACCAACCTGCTCCATTACCAACCCTCTCCATTAACAACCTGCTCCATTAACAACCTGCTCCATTACCAACCTGCTCCATTAACAACCTACTCCATTACCAACCTGCTCCATTACCAACCCTCTCCATTAACAACCTGCTCCATTAACCAACCTGCTCCAATACCAACCTGCTCCATTACCAACCTGCTCCATTAACAACCTGCTCCATTACAACCTGCTCCATTAACAACCTTCTCCATTACAACCTGCTCCATTACCAACCTGCTCCATTACCAACCTGCTCCATTACCAACCTGTACAGACTACAGTACAGTAGCTAACTGTCTCGACAGTCCTAATTAAGTGGTCGCTATCACACTTAGCTCTGGGCTTTTCTCTAGATAGACCCTTAGGGTGTTTTTGTCTGAGAGTCACAGTGTGATCGTCTACAAATACTAGACACAGTCAAACACAGGCATACGCAGGCACATACACACACAAACACACACACACACATGCCCAGGAGCAAATATATTTGACACTCTGCCAGATTAATACTCATGGCATGCGGGACACTGAGAGGAGTTGGAAAATTTGTAGATTTATGCCATCTTCACAACCTGCTCCATTACCAACCTGCTCCATTAACAACCCGCTCCATTACCAACCTGCTCCATTAACAATCCGCTCCATTACCAACCTGCTCCATTACCAACCTGCTCCATTAACAACCCGCTCCATTACCAACCTGCTCCATTACCAACCTACTCCATTAACAACCCGCTCCATTACCAACCTGCTCCATTAACAACCCGCTCCATTACCAAACTGCTCCATTACCAACCCTCTCCATTGACAACCTGCTCCATTACCAACCTGCTCCATTAACAACCTGCTCCATTAATAACCTGCTCCATTACCAACCTGCTCCATTACCAACCTGCTCCATTAACAACCTGCTCCATTAACAACCCTCTCCATTAACAACCTGCTCCATTAACAACCTGCTCCATTACCAACCTGCTCCATTAACAACCTGCTCCAATACCAACCTGCTCCATTAACAACCCGCTCCATTACCAACCTGCTCCATTACCAACCTGCTCCATTAACAACCTGCTCCAATAGATTTTCTATTGTGTTTTTGACTATGTTTGTTTACTGTGTAACTCTGTGTTGTTGTTTTTGTCGCTCTGCTTTGCTTTGTCTTGGCCAGGTCGCAGTTGCAAATGAGAACTTGTTCTCAACTGGCCTACCTGGTTAAATAAAGGTGAAATAAAAAAAATAAAAATATGACAAGTTTATTTTCGATCTCACGCCACTTTTCAGCTTTCGCCACACGTAATGTCATACAAGGCCGGCCTTTCCTGGATCATGCTGATCAATGCGTCTTCACTTGCCTCGTTCCAGACAGCCATATCTTTTTTAAATAATCACGAATAATAATCACGTGAAATGCAAACAAATGAGAAAAGCAAGTATGTTCCCTCTTGACTTCGTTGTTTACTTGCTTCGTCACCTCCGTTTTTTTTCTTCTCGTGCACTGGTTCGCTGGCTGAAAAGCCAATCAGAATGATCAGATGGCCCGACTGACTGACAAGCCCCGACGCCGATTCAACATGTCGAATCGGCTGTTACGAAGCCGACGAGGACCAATTTCAGCCGACGGTGCGGAACACACTGAGAAAACTTAGTCGGCCGACGCACAAAAATCACGCTTGGTGTGTTCCAGGCTTAAGAGCTTTACAGACCTGGATTGAGCAACATTTGCCATTATTTTTTTCAAAATTCTTCAAGCTCTGTCAAATTGGTTGTTGATTATTGCTAGACAACCATGTTCAGGTCTTGACATAGATTTTCAAGTAGATTTAAGTCAAAAACGTAACTAGGCCACTCAGGAACATTCACTGTCTACTTGGTAAGCAACTCCAGCGTAGATTTGGCCTTGTGTTTAAGGTTATTGTCCTGCTGAAAGGTGAATTTATCTCCCAGTGTCTGGTGGAAAGCCGAATGAACCATGTCTTCCTCTAGGCTCCATTCCGTTTCTTTTTTATCCTGAAAAACTACCCAGTCCTTAACGATTACAAGCATACCCATAACATGATGCAGCCACCACTATGCTGAAATATGGAGAGTGGTACTTGGATTTGCCCCAAACATAACACTTTGTATTTAGGACAAAAAGTTAATTGCTTTGCTACATTTTATTGAAGTATTATTTTACTGCCCGCTCAAAGACCTCTCCATCACAGTTGGCAACTCTAGTGTTGCACCCCCAGAGTGCAAAGAACCTTGTGTGACCCTGGACAACACCCTACCGTTCTTTGCAAACATCAAAGCAGTGACTCGTTCCTGCAGGTCTACAACATCCGTAGAGTACGACCCTACATCACGCAGGAAGCGCCGCAGGTCCTAATCCAGGCACATGTCCTCTCCCGTCTGGACTACTTCAACTCGCTGTTGGCTGGGCTCCCCGCTTATGCCATCGAACCCCTGCAATTTATCCAGAACGCTGAAGCCTGCCTGGTTTTCAACCTTCCCAAGTTCTCTCATGTCACACCGCTCCTCCGCACGCTCCACTGGCTTCCAGTCGAAGTTCTCATCCACTACAAGACCATGGTGCTTACCTACGGAACAGCAAGGGGAACTGCAACTCCCTACCTTCAGTGGTGGAACCAGCTTCCCCTTGAAGCTAGGACAGCAGAGTCCCTGCCCATCTTCCAAAAGCATTTGAAACCCTACCTCTTCAAACGGTATCTTAAATTATCCTCTACCTCACCATGCAACTTATTATGTGACATGTTAAGCACATTTTTACTCCAGGAACTTATTTAGGCTTGCCATAACAAAGGGGTTAAATACTTATTGGCTCAAGACATTTAAAACATTTTGAACATCATAATTCCACTTATTATGGGGTATTGTGTGTAGATAAGTGACAAAAGAAAATCACAACTTAATCCATTTTAAAGTGAGGCTGTAACACAACGAAATGTGGAAAAAGTCAAAGGGTGTGACTACTTTGTGAAGGCACTTTATGTGTAAATGGCATAATACCTAGGAACTGAGCCTCACCACAATCGTTCTCACTTAGGAGGGACAAAAGTAAAAATGTATCATCAAATCTACTTCATAGATTTATTTGACGTAAAAATTATACACTTTTTATTGATTATAAAGTTGCCGTTCATGCAACGTCATTTAAAAAGTTAAAGTCTAAATGATCAACCCAGACATGCAGCCAGTGAAACAGTCAAATCTCTGTTATTTATGTAACTTTTTATTACACTGTTGATCATTACAATTCACTAGGGGTGCGTATGATTGCTTTTGTTTTACAAAGCAATTATGGCGCAATGATTTCTATGACATATCAACGGCATCCAACCCGAAAATGTACTGTATGGGTCGTAAAAACAATGATGTATTCTGTTATTTTCTAGTAAGAAACACAAAAATAAACCCTGCTCTGTGTAAGCCCATAGCTTTCACGGGTTGCAGAAACATGTTGATGCCAAGGCCATTAATGCTATGAATATTTCAACAAGATTGATGAGAAAAATATATATTATTCTGTTCACTGAACATACTAAAAGAAGACAAACCACACAAACAAGAATCAGCTCTGATCTTCTTCAAAATACCTGGATCACTTTAGTTAACACAACACAGCATCCTCTCTCCAAGGTCAAAGAGGAGAGACATCTTCAGGAAAGGGATGAATGAAGAGAGAAAACAGAGGCTTGTCTCAGTGATAGTGCCATCCAACTCAGTAATAGTGCCATCCTTCTAAGTGATAGTGTAATCCTTCTCAGTGAAAATGAAATCCTTCTCAGTGATGGTGTCATCCTTCTCAGTGATAGTGCTGTCCTTCTCAGTGAAAGTGTCATCCTTCTCAGTGATGGTGCCATCCTTCTCAGATATAGCGTCATCCTTCTCAGTGATAGTGTCATCCTTCTCAGTGATAGTGTCATCCTTCTCAGTGATAATGCCATCCTTCTCAGTGATGGTGTCATCCTTCTCATTGATAGTGCCGTCCTTCTCAGTGAAAATGTCATCCTTCTCAGTGATGGTGCCATCCTTCTCAGATATAGTGTCATCCTTCTCAGTGATAGTGTCATCCTTCTCAGTGATAGTGTCATCCTTCTCAGTGATAATGCCATTCTTCTCAGTGATGGTGTCATCCTTCTCATTGATAGTGCCGTCCTTCTCAGTGAAAGTGTCATCCTTCTCAGTGATTGTTCCATCCTTCTCAGTAATAGTGAGTGTCATCCTTCTCAGTGATAGTGCCGTCCTTCTCAGTGAAGGTTTCATCCTTCTCTGGGATAGTGTCATCCTTCTCAGTGAAAATGCCATCCTTCTCAGTGATAGTGTCATCCTTCTCAGTGATAGTTTCATCTTTCTCAGTGATAGTGTCATTCTTCTCAGTGACAATGCCATCCTTCTCAGTGATAGTTTCATCCTTCTCAGTGATAGTGCCATCCTTCTCAGTGATACTGCCGTCCTTCTCAGTGATAGTGTCATCCTTCTCTGTGATAGTGTCATCCTTCTCTGTGATAGTGACGTCCTTCTCTGTGATAGTGCCGTCCTTCTCAGTGATAGTGCTGTCCTTCTCAGTGATTTTGTCATCCTTCTCAGTGATAGTGCCTTCCTTCTCAGTGATAGTGCCATCCTTCTCAGTGATAGTGCCATCCTTCTCAGTGATAGTGCTGTCCTTCTCAGTGATTGTGTCATCCTTCTCAGTGATAGAGTCATCCTTCTCAGTTATAGTGCCATCCTTCTCAGTGATAGCTACATCCTTCTCAGATATAGCGTCATCCTTCTCAGTGATAGTGTCATCCTTCTCAGTGATAGTGTCATCCTTCTCAGTGATAATGCCATCCTTCTCAGTGATGGTGTCATCCTTCTCATTGATAGTGCTGTCCTTCTCAGTGATTGTGTCATCCTTCTCAGTGATAGAGTCATCCTTCTCAGTGATAGTGCCATCCTTCTCAGTGATAGCTACATCCTTCTCAGATATAGCGTCATCCTTCTCAGTGATAGTGTCATCCTTCTCAGTGATAGTGTCATCCTTCTCATTGATAGTGCCATCCAACTCAGTAATAGTGCCATCCTTCTAAGTGATAGTGTAATCCTTCTCAGTGAAAATGAAATCCTTCTCAGTGATGGTGTCATCCTTCTCAGTGATAGTGCCGTCCTTCTCAGATATAGCGTCATCCTTCTCAGTGATAGTGTCATCCTTCTCAGTGATAGTGTCATCCTTCTCAGTGATAATGCCATCCTTCTCAGTGATGGTGTCATCCTTCTCATTGATAGTGCCGTCCTTCTCAGTGAAAATGTCATCCTTCTCAGTGATGGTGCCATCCTTCTCAGATATAGTGTCATCCTTCTCAGTGATAGTGTCATCCTTCTCAGTGATAGTGTCATCCTTCTCAGTGATAATGCCATCCTTCTCAGTGATGGTGTCATCCTTCTCATTGATAGTGCCGTCCTTCTCAGTGAAAGTGTCATCCTTCTCAGTGATTGTTCCATCCTTCTCAGTAATAGTGAGTGTCATCCTTCTCATTGATAGTGCCGTCCTTCTCAGTGAAGGTTTCATCCTTCTCTGGGATAGTGTCATCCTTCTCAGTGAAAATGCCATCCTTCTCAGTGATAGTGTCATCCTTCTCAGTGATAGTTTCATCTTTCTCAGTGATAGTGTCATTCTTCTCAGTGACAATGCCATCCTTCTCAGTGATAGTTTTATCCTTCTCAGTGATAGTGCCATCCTTCTCAGTGATACTGCCGTCCTTCTCAGTGATAGTGTCATCCTTCTCTGTGATAGTGTCATCCTTCTCTGTGATAGTGACGTCCTTCTCTGTGATAGTGCCGTCCTTCTCAGTGATAGTGCTGTCCTTCTCAGTGATTTTGTCATCCTTCTCAGTGATAGTGCCTTCCTTCTCAGTGATAGTGCCATCCTTCTCAGTGATAGTGCCATCCTTCTCAGTGATAGTGCTGTCCTTCTCAGTGATAGTGTCATCCTTCTCTGTGATAGTGCCATCCTTCTCAGTGATAGTGCCATCCTTCTCAGTGATAATGCCCCTCCTTCTCAGTGATAGTGCCGTCCTTCTCAGTGATAGTGTCATCCTTCTCAGTTATTATGCCATCCTTCTCAGTGATAGTGTCATCCTTCTCAGTGATAGTGTCATCCTTCTCTGTGATAGTGCCATCCTTCTCAGTGATAGTGCCATCCTTCTCAGTGATAGTGCCCCTCCTTCTCAGTGATAGTGCCGTCCTTCTCAGTGATAGTGTCATCCTTCTCAGTTATTATGCCATCCTTCTCAGTGATAGTGTCATCCTTCTCAGTGATAGTGTCATCCTTCTCTGTGATAGTGCCATCCTTCTCAGTGATAGTGCCATCCTTCTGCATTTACAGGACAAAAGTATATATGAGGGCCAGCGTTGCTGTGGGAAGTGGGAAACACATGGGTTAGATTGATGAATGGTGCCTGGGATTCAGGGAGAGCAACACCAAACAGAATCACTTACTGTACAGTATTGCCTCTCAGCCCAGAGACTACACACCACTTCAGGGTGGGCTGACTGGTGGTCAGGAGCTGGACGGAGCACACATTCACACAGTCAAGCTACCCTCAGGATTCTACTGTAATTTCATGAATATTATTAGATTGTTTTATATATAACTGGCTGAATTACATATACCACAATCATATAGTTGCCACTAAGCAGGCTATTAAGAAAGTGATTGCATTAGATCATTGGAAGTTTTTAATTTTTCTTGTTAGATAAATTTAGCAAATTGATTGAGCTTAAATTAACTATCCATTAAAGGCTGTTATCTGTGCTCACTCTGCTGTCTGTGTCTCTCTGCAGGGCGACGGCTCCACGTTCCTCCAGCTGGGCTCCTCCATCCAGCAGCAGATCAACGGCATGTTCAAGGTGATGGAAGAGTACAACTGGGACAGCTTCGTGGTCATCACCAGCCTGTACCCGGGCTACGAGGTCTATGTGGACTATGTCAAGACCTTCACAGACACCAGCTACTTCATGTGGGAACTGCAGGATGTGCTGACCTTCGACATGTCTGCCGACGGCATGAACGACATCCGGGCACGGCGCCTGCTGCAGCAGATCGACGCCCAGGTGCTGCTGGTATACTGCTCCCACGAGGAGGCCCAGTACCTGTTCAGTATGGCCGGGGAGGCCGGCCTGCTGGGGCCTGGCTACATCTGGATCCTGCCCAGCCTTGCCGTGGGGAACCCAGACATGCCCCCACCAAACAGCTTCCCTGTGGGCCTCATCAGCATCATCACTGATCGCTGGAGGATGAGCCTGAGGAAGAGGGTGCGGGACGGGGTGGCCATCGTGGTCAAAGGGGTGCAGAGCTTCCGCAAACAGAGGGGCTTCATCCCAGAGGGCCACAACGACTGCAACAACCCTGTCAGGGTCTCTTCTAATGATACACTGTTCAGGTGAGTGGTGGCCGGATGGAAGGGGGGCATACTGACATACTGTAGGTTCGAGATTGTTGATTGCAATAAGAAAAGCCAGTGATAACTACAGCAGATAGAGAAGGGCTGACTTGCAACAGAGAGAGAGAGTTGGCAACATCAGTCAACAGTTGCTCAACAGTCGTTTAGCTGTGGCTTTCCATCTGCTTAATGTTCTGGTGGGGGGCAACATGGTACTCTTCCTGTCACTCCCTTAACCCCTGCCTGCCAACTCATCCAGCCTACCTTGGTCCCATCACCTCACTGTTGGAAGCACTGGCATCACAGAGAGAAGATGTGGCCTGTCATACCAGCCCAGCCCAAAAGAGCAATCTGGTGCCGTCTGTGCCAGGGAACATGGAGCAAATCCTATTTGGTTCGAGAACATTTTTAATCAGCCAAAGGGAGGCTCGGCTTCTGTAGGGAAAACAGATTCCGTGTCAGCATTTGGCACTTGCCCAGGTCATTGAGACTGGACTGGGGGTATTGGGGAGTTTCCAGGCTGGGTAAAGGGAGGTATTCTTTATACATTTTTGCGGACCAGGATCGTAATATGAAATCTAACACAGTTCAATGGTATTAAAACATCACTTTCTCCTCAGAAGTAATTTTCTCTTCTCTGAAGGCAGCTAGCCTGATTTGAGTCCTACTGCTGTTCCAACCCCTACTACAGTATTATCCACCTTAAAAAGTCCTGAGTGGAATAGCAATGACTAAAGTTGTTGATATGAGGGTCTGGCAGGCAGGACAAATCCTGGTATAGCACTCTCCGTCTGCTCTCCACTCTTTTATTTCCCTCCCTGGAGCAATGTTCTTTCTCACAGACCTCCCTATTCAAAGGGAGCAGTGTCTCTCTCTCTTCAGCGGTCAATAGATTCAACACCTCATTTAATTAGGTCTCTTTTTAATGAGCTTTTGATTATAAATCACTCCGCCTGTTAATAAGATTATCACAGATTACCAGATTAAACAAGCCTTTCACATGGACTAGACAGAGGGCCCGCTCATTACCCAGCATGCTTTCATCACCTCCGCTGGACGGAGAGAGAGAGAGGGAGGAGAGGTGAGAGAGCAGGCCTCGCGGGGCGTGATGACAGGCAGTTCATGTGATGCTTTAGAAATAGGATGAAACATTAAATAACATTAACAACTATTAGTATAATGAGTATTTAATTCTCTGATTAATTTCCCTTGTTTTGCAGGCACATGTTAAACGTAACATGGGAAAACAACGACTTCTCGTTCAACCCTAAAGGCTACCTGATCAACCCAGCCATGGCCATCATCACCTTAGACCGGGAGAGACAGTGGGACAAGGTGAGACATTACCTCATTATATCCCTCCCAATCAGTAAAACAAGGGTGACTACAGGGTAATAAAGCTATATAACCCGCTATATAACACATGAGTTACACTACAGGGTAGTAAGGCTATATAACCCGGTATATAACACATGAGTTACTGCCTCGTTCACCTTGTATTTTCAAGAACTATCACTGACAGGTCTTGACTTGGGTATATTGTGTGCTGTTACGTTTCCGTTGCGTCACCTGTTACAAAATGCATGCTGTCCACCTAATTGGCTAGCATTGGGCTCTAACTGCCTCCTACCAATCAAAGGGGCCTAATCG
Organism: Thymallus thymallus; assembly: GCA_023634145.1. Lineage (NCBI taxonomy): Eukaryota > Metazoa > Chordata > Actinopteri > Salmoniformes > Salmonidae > Thymallus > Thymallus thymallus. The sequence continues at coordinate 30,672,076 of CM042398.1, read as the reverse complement.
GACACTATACCTCAGTGTCTCTGAATAACACAGGCCTAGTGTGATTACACGCCTCACTGGTCTCTCTATAAACACCAGCTATTCAAATACGCCAGCCTAGCGTTCCACTACCTCAGAGCCACCAGCTCTTAGCGAACAGAACGTTGTTTCACATATTCATCCCACCTTCACAACACACTCTACCTCACTTCATACCCTCTACCTGTTTACCCCTTCTTCACCCCCACATGATGAGAAATGATGCAGCCTCATTTACCAGCAGGCTTTATTGAAGGTTGATATTGTCAGGGGGTTCCCAGCAGGGAGTAGACACTGAAGGGAGGTGGAGGTTGGTTTTTCTTCCTTAAATGCAGTCAGTGGTTGAATGGAGGTTGATGTATGTCAGAGCATGTTGGAACAAACCTCATCTCTGGGTGAACAGCCCCCGGGGTCTTCTCCAACTTATTACGTGCTGTCAGTGTTCTCTCAGGGTTGGTTCCTATTCATTTCAGATATGTTACTGAAACTGAGGCCTATGCCTCTATAATTGGACGGACTGACAGTGCGCTGTACTGTAGGCTATCATGTGTGTGGTTGGTCAGAGAGAGAGAGAAGTTTGGAAGGTTGCTATTAAAAATACAACAGAAGATGATGGACGTGATCAATAAGACTCGTCTTCAGACTCTGTTACTGGAAATAGTATCTGAGCTACTCAAAAAAAAGTTACCTGAAGTGAATAACAAGTAAACATGCTCATTCTTTGCAGATCAATGAGGCAAACTGAGTGTACAAAACAGTTTTGGCAAGTCGGTTAGGATGACACAAGTAATTCTTCCAACAGACAGATTATTTCACTTATAATTCACTATATCACAATTCCAGTGGGTCAGAAGTGCACATACACTAAGTTGACTGTGCCTTTAAACAGCTTGGAAAATTCCAGAAAATGATGTCATGGCTTTAGAAGCTTCTGATAGGCTAATTGACATAATTTGATTCAATTGGAGGTGTACCTGTGGATGTATTTCAAGGCCTACCTTCAAACTCAGTGCCTCTTTGCTCAACGTCATGGGAAAATCTAAAGAAATCAACCAAGACCTTAGAAAAGAAATTGTAGACCTCCACAAGTCTGATTCATCCTTGGGAGCCATTTCCAAATGCCTGAAGGTACCAAGTTCATCTGTACAAACAATAGGACGCAAGTATAAACACCATGGGACCACGCAGCCGTCATACTGCTCAGGAAGGAGGCGCATTCTGTCTCCTAGAGATGAACGTACTTTGGTGCGAAAACTGCAAATCAATCCCATAACAACAGCAAAGGACCTTCTGAAGATGCTGGAGGAAACAGGTACAAAAGTATCTATATCCACAGTAAAATGAGTCCTAACCTGAATGGCCGCTCAGCAAGGAAGAAGCCACTGCTCCAAAACCGCCATAAAAAGCCAGACTACGGTTTGCAACTGCACATGGGGACAAGTTCGTACTTTTTGGAGAAATGTCTTCTGGTCTGATGAAACTGTTTTGTTTGTGTTTTATTTATATAATAAAACATGTTCGCAACGTCCTCTCGCTCTGCGCCTCGTTCCCTCTACACTCACCGTGACAGGAAGTTAAAGCTTGGTCGCAAATGGGTCTTCCAAATGGACAATGACCCCAAGCATACTTCCAAAGTTGTGGCAAAATGGCTTAAGGACAACAAAGTCAAGGTATTGGAGTGGCCACCACAATGCCCTGACCTCAATCCTATAGAACATTTGTGGGCAGAACTGAATAAGCATGTGCGAGCAAGGAGGCCTACAAACCTGACTCAGTTACACCAGTTCTGTCAGGAGGAATGGGCCAAAATTCACCCAACTTATTGTGGGAAGCTTGTGGAAGGCTACCCAAAACGTTTGACCCAAGTTAAACAATTTAAAGACAATGCTACCAAATATTAATTGAGTGTATGTAAACTTCTGACCCACTGGGAATGTGATGAAAGAAATAAAAGCTACTATTATTCTGACATTTCAAATTCTTAAAATAAAGTGGTGATCCTAACTGACCTAAGACAAGGAGTTTTTACTAGGATTAAATGTCAGAAATAGTGAAAAACTGAGTTTAAATGTATTTGGCTAAGGTGTATGTAAACTTCCGATTTCGACTGTACATCCAATCAAACCAACTGTTCTATAATGTACACTTAAATCCAATCAAACCAACTGACAATAATGTACATTTAAATCCAATCAAACCAACTGGCTATAATGTACATTTAAATCCAATCAAACCAACTGGCTATAACGTACATTTTAATCCAATCAAACCTATCCCTTTGGTGAGTGAAATGAGAAAGCTAGTAGGAGTTATACAAAGCTAGTCTGACAACCTTCCACTCATGTACTGTCCTGTCACCGGAATAGAATACATTAGTGGCAACCAGTGACAAGACACAGCATACAGTACCTTAAGTTTCTGTTCTCCAGCAGAAGAAGAGGAGAAGAAGAGGAGGCGAAGAGGAGGAGGAGAGGAGAAGAAAAGGAGAAGAAGAGGAGAAGAAGAGGAGAAGAAGAGGAGGAGGAGAAGAGCAGGAGAAGAAGGGGAGGAGGAGAAGAGGAGGAGGAGAAGAGGAGGAGGAGAAGAGCAGGAGAAGAAGAGGAGAACAAGAAGAGGAGGAGAAGATCAGGAGAAGAAGAGGAGAAGAAGAGGAGAAGAATAGGAGGAGGAGAAGAGCAGGAGAAGAAGAGGAGAAGAAGAGGAGAAGAAGCGGAGGAGGAGAAGAAGAGGAGGAGGAGAAGAAGAGGAGGAGAAGAAGAGGAGGAGAAGAAGAAGAAGAAGAAGAAGAAGAAGAAGAAGAAGAAGAAGAAGAAGAAGAAGAAGAAGAAGAAGAAGAAGAAGAAGAAGATGAGAAGTCTTTCTCTGTCCTTAGTTTTAACCTGTCTGAGCCTTACAGTATGTTTCTGGATTTGACAACAGCTAATGGGGATCCTAATAAAATACCAAATCATTAGGAACGTTGCTTAACTCCAAGTATCATCCAAGCTCAGGCTATAGGTACTTGAGATCTTGGCTCCCTCTCCGGAAAGCAGGTAAAGAATAGTGAGGGGACATTCTTACTCTCTACTTTCTTCTAAAAGCTGGTAAACTATGCGTGTCTTTTCACCAAGAGCTTAGAATCAATCTCTCCTTCTGATTGCTTTTGTCATTTCTACTAGAAGTCCAAGCCATCGAATTGTGTTCAGCCATCTCGGAAACAACCCCCCACAGCTCAGCTCTCACCCATGATATTTCCTGGCACACTCCTCATTTATTAGCCAGGTAAATCACCACAGTGCTCTTTTCAAATGTAGTTGGGCTGACAGCCCTGACTCTTCCCTCCCCAAAAAAGTCAGCTCGAGAGAAGAGGAGAGAGAGAGAGAGAGAGCGAGAGAGAGAGAGAGAGAGAGAGAGAGAGAGAGAGAGAGAGAGAGAGAGAGAGAGAGAGAGAGAGAGAGAGAGAGAAAGAGAGAGAGAGAGAGAAAGAGACAATTGAGGAAGAGATAGGGAGTGACATAGTGATCAGTGAGAATGAGGCCCTGGAGGCTGAAGCTGCTCCCGTCACAGCTCCTATCCTGCTGGTTAATATATGGTGTTGGGGAAGCTACTGCTTCCTAGACGTACATCTCCTCCGGTCAGTGGTGGAAAAAGTGCACAAATGTCATACTTGAGCAAAAGTAAAGATACCTTAATAGAAAATAACTGAAGTAAAAGTGAAAGTCACCCAGTAAAATACTACTTGAGTAAAAGGTTTTAAATATACTTAAATTGCTCAAATTTACTTAAGAATCCGAAGTTAAAGTAAAAGTATAACTCATTTCAAAGTCTTTATATTAAGCTAAATGTACGCATAGCTCCAGCCTTTGCAAACGAAGCATGTGTTTAGTGAGTCCGCCAGATCAGAGGCAGTAGGTGAAGTGTGTGAACTAGACCAATATCCTGTCCTGCTAAGAATTCAAGTACTTTTGGGTGTGAGGGAAAATGTATGGAGTAAAAAGTACATCATTTTCTTTAGGAATGTAGTGAAGTAAAAGTAAAAGTATAAATAGTAAAGTACAGATACCCCCCAAAAACGACTTAAGTAGTACTTTAAAGTATTTTGACTTATGTACTTTACACCACTGCCTCCTGTCCTCCTGCGAGGTACACAGGAAGTTGATTTCCAAACACTTTGCTAGCTACTAGGAGCCTATTGAAATATTTGTTCAATAGGCTCCTCACGGTATATGGTCTCTTAGTGACATCGTCAATTAAACGTTTTCTGTTTCCAGTCTAGAAGGGAATAAAGTGCTAGTTCACTCACAACTCCTTAGAACACAATCGGAAACTTTCTTCAAAACAGAGCTTCAGGATATTATGTTGTTTATAACAACAATAAGTTGCTTAAAAACCTAGAGACCAGGTTGAGATGACCTAACAGTCATTTCTAGATAACAAGCATTAGGTAGGTGTTTAGCGGGATGCTTCAGTGTGAAGTTGTGTTTGATGACGTGTTCTCCCGTGAGCAGTGTGGGGAGGAGCTTCACTTTACTTCGTGTTTGACTCTGTTGTAAAATCAAATAAGAGGTGATGCAAATTAAATGACTGATTTCTTGCGATTATTGTAATATAAGAATATGTTATTTTACTACAGAACTAATTTACATTTTGCTCAAATATGTCAAATATCATTACTGTTTTAGTAAAGTTGTAACTTTTAATGCTCATTTCATTGCATCTTAGATGCCTCAGTGTTGGTCAAGCATTATTTTACTGAGTCCCTGACATGAATGAAAGAAGGCAGTGCAATCCATCCATTGTAAAAGGGTATTGACCAGTATTCTGCCATTGCGGAGGTGTCTCATTAAACAAAAGCATGTTGTTAAATGTTGTTAATGTGAGCAATGAAATGTTTTTACCCAGGAGCCTTTTGTTGCTGATGCTTTTCTGACCGTCCGCCAATAAATTGACAGAAACGTAAACGTTGCTCTGTGTGCACAGTAACAATTATCAACACAGTTCACAATCCATTTTTAATGTGGCGCTGTAATAACTAGGAAGGCACAAAATGCAATCAAACAAAAAAACATTCTGGAAAGAATACTTATCTTTAGATTTTGTCGCTTTGTTTAACCTTAAAACAACTCTCAATTATGGAACTTCACTGATTAAAGGCACAATATGTGTGTCACTAAGAACAATTGAATCATCATCACTATGTAAAAGTGTATAACCTCATCCTCAACACATAACACCGTAGAGAACAGTAATAGAAGTGTTACTGCTTTGGGCTCTGTGAACGCCACAGTTTAATTACTGGGTATGATCACTTGTTTACTGAGTCACTGCAATGAAGCTGTGAAGTGCTGTTCAGCGTACTGAACTACTTCCTCACCACTGAGACGGAGAACTGTGTTTGGTAAGGGAGGAAACAGCTGATAAAGAGTTTGGTCCTCTGTGACCCGCTGATCCTCACAGCTTGAGAACAAGATGTTCAGAGGGAGACTAGTCAGTTGGTGTACATTATAGCTTAGTACAAGGAGACGTCACAGGTGGGGCAATTCCTCAGTGTGTTGCACCAAGGTCTATTTAAAATGGGCAAAGATCTTTCCGCATCCTGATACACATTTGATTGACTGCATTTTTTCCTAGTGGAAATGAGAGAATTCATCATTTAGCATTCATTACAGGGGAACATATTTCTTTTTTTTTTTTTTGTCTTCTCTGTAATAATAAAATTGACTCTATCCTGGCTTTTCCCACACGGCTGCATTGAAATCAGACACATATCTCGGAAGAAGTAGTTTGAGATGCGATTGTGTTGTAGGTTTGAATACCGATAAGATAAAGTATGCCTTCCCTTCTCTCTCTTCTCCTAAAGGTGGGGAACTATGAGATGGGGATCCTGCAGATAAGATATCCGGTGTGGCCTCGCTACGGCACCTATCTGGAGCCCGTATCAGATAACAGACACTTGACTGTGGCCACGCTGGAAGAACGTCCCTTTGTCATAGTGGAGGCTGTCGACCCCATGACTGGGACCTGTGTCAGCAATACCGTGCCCTGCCGCCGCCAGTCCAACAAGACAGAGACGTGAGTGGTACAATATTCCTTGAAACCTTTAGGTCTTCTCTGATATTATCCTGTTTCACTAACCATTACTTGTTGTCAGTGGTCGATTTTAGCATGTAAGTCTTTAGCATGCCTGCCTGCCAGCAAAGCAACACAACACATTACAACACAACACTAAACAATACATTAATTGCACTAACTGTTAGGGCCGACATAAAGCTGTACCAACAGCAGAGCTTTCTTTTCCGCACCATGGAGTGAATCCTTAACCACCGCTACGCCTTGCTTTCAGCGGAGCCTTGTCTGGCAGCGAAACAGCTCATTCAGCCTCATTTACTGCCTTTTAAAAAAACATAGCTCATGTGGCTGACTTGCTTAAACAAATGTGACAGATGGGCTCGATTCGGTCTTATGTAGCAACATTTAAAATTGTGTTTTTTACATTGGATGAAAGTAGAGACTCAGAGCTAGAAAATGGTATATCATACACTACAGTTGAGGAACAATGGAAAAGTAATTCTGCTTTGAAAGTTGCTAAACTTGTAACCTCACTGGAGAGCTCTTCTTTGTCTACACCCATTCAGCATCTCTCACACCCTCTTAAGTTTTATCCCCACCCATCTCTTTACGGGTGAGGTCATGTACTAAACAACCAAAGATTTCTAGACTAAAGGCTGGCTTATACTATGTTTGTGTTCGTAAACACAGAGCGTTGTCAGATTGGCGTTCGTAAATTCAGAGCGTATCGCTCTCCGAGCGTCAGAGCGCACACTTGACGCTCTGGCCGAAAAGTAGGGTTGATCGGAGCGTTCTGACCTAACAACAGCATTCAAGCACCCAAGCTAACTGGCTAACATCGGCTAGTTGCTTGCTACTTCCAGACACAAATGAGAGAACAGCTAACTCTGAACATTTTACTCACCATAGCAGAGCTGGTTAAGATATGTTTATGTTATCCAGGGTGTTGGTGACTGTAACTGTGCTGCTGGCAACAATTTAATTAAGTTTTTTTGCCAACGTTTACTGACACTGGCCATATTCAACGGGTGTTGAGCGTTTGTAAATTTGTCAGTTATGCTGCGCTCTGACACACTCAGACGAGAGTGCTCTGAAATCGGAGTAGATAGCCAGGGCGAATTTACCAGCTATGTCTAGTCACAGTTGTCGCAGTGACATCATAAACATTCTATTGAAATAGTTACTTGCATAGTGGAGTCTTTTGTTTAGACATGTAGCTAGCTAGCTAAACAATGAACCATAATCCCAAATCATAACGTTACTACCCTGCATGAATCTGCAGGTAGCTAACCAACCAGGTTGAATGTTAGCTAGCTAACATCAGGCTATAACTATGCAAATGGCTCTGAGATACGGATAATATTACTACACAGATCATACATGTAACGTTAGCTAGCTAGGCAGCCAGCTAAAGTTAGCTACACGTGTAATATCTGAAAATGTAGCTAACTAGACTCTCTTACCCTTATACACAGATAGATGCTCCTCCCTCTCTGTCACGGATGTCATAGTTTGAAGATGTAATCCGGAGATGACTCTGTCTGCATATTTGCAATCAAACACCCATATCTCCTTACTGAAATTCCACTGATTTCAAAACTCGGTCCTCTAGAAAGTGGAGAGCAACACTTATGTAGTTCTACTACATGATCTTTCAAAAAAGCACTATTAGAAAGGATTACCTACAAATACTGCTCATATTATAGGCATGTTCAGCCCACTTATTATCTCAGCCAATCATGGCTGGCGGGAAGGTTGCTGTCTTTTTCTGTGGCTAAACCAACTAGGCTCGTAATTTAACAATTTGATTCATATTTACAGATGGCATACAAGTTTGTTATTAAGGCACATTAAAGTTCACATGTTCCAAAAGGCATTTCTGCCAAACAACAAATTATCTATTTGCATAATCTGTTTATTATCTATGCATAATCACTTTACCCCTACCTACATGTAAAAATTACCTAGACTAACCTGTACCCCCGTGCATTTACTCGTTACCGGTACCCCCTGTATACAGCCTCGTTATTGTTATGTAATTTTTTTGCGTTACTTTAAAAAAAAAAAAAGTTTGCTTTACTAGTTTATTTAGCAAATATTTTCTTAACTCTACTTCTTGAACTGCATTGTTGGTTAAGGGCTTGTAATTAAGCATTTCCCGGTAAGGTCTACACCTATTGTATTTGGCGCATGTGGCTGCCCCACCACCACAGAACTGCCACACCACCACAGAACTGCTCCACCACCACAGAACTGCCCCACCACCACAGAACTTCCCCACCACCACAGAACTGCCCCACCGCCACAGAACAACCCCACCGCCACAGAACTGCCCCACCGCCACAGAACTGCCCCACCACCACAGAACTGCCCCACCGCCACAAAACTTCCCCACCACCACAGAACTGCCCCACCACCACAGAACTGCCCCACCACCACAGAACTGCCCCACCACCACAGAACTGCCCCACCACCACAGAACTGCCCCACCGCCACAGAACTGCCCCACCACCACAGAACTGCCCCACCACCACAGAACTGCCCCACCACCACAGAACTGCCCCACCAAGAAAGCAAAAAATAGACCATGTTTGTGTGCAGCTTTATTAACTCAATGGTTTATTTTTTTTTATTGATATGTGACAGGTATTAATGCAAAAATAACATGCAAAACAGCTAAACAGGTGGTTCTCAAATCAAGTGGGGCTCGTCACTGCTTATTGTATGTAAACAGCCAACACCTACCACAGACACCATATTAATGGCACCATACTAACCCATTGGTGTTACAACGCCACGTATGGTCCCACATGCTGCGGTTAATTCATTTGGACTGTAACTTGGAGAGTGCCATTAGGTGTGAAGAGGATTGAACAGTCTCTTCCCCATACCATTAGCCCAGCCATGAGTCCTTATCACACAATGGGGTGAGATCCTCATTAAAGCAGACAGCCAGAGTGCGACATCACAGTAATCACTGTGTGACCCAATAAGGGAAATATATGTGCTGCTTGCTGGGATATCAATTAGATGGGCCGATTAGGCCGTCTCATCAATCCTGGACACCTATAGACTGATAGTGATGTTCATTAGTGAATGAATATGGGGAAAGGGAACATGATCCATTACCGACAATGGTATTAATGGGAAGAAGGGATGAGCTCAATTCAGTGAAAACAGATCCAGTCTTTGTTGAGTTTACAGCGATGACCAAAACACCCCATAATTACAATCTGCATAGTTCTAGTGTTTGAACAAGGAAGCATTTTCCTTGACTTCATATAGGAGAAATTGGATAAACCAAGTAACTAACTAAATGATGAAGTTAGTGGGTTGAGAAAGAGACCCAGTGATTGCTAATTGTCAAACACCAACAGCCATGCCACTAAAGACCAGCCCTGTTGTGGTGTTTTTTTAATCCTGGCCGCCAGTCATGTTTCCTGGCTGGCAGGACAGGGATTTCAGTGATCTGGCATAGTCATTTATTAAGGGCCATCAGTGGCCTCTCTCAGAAATCTCTTTCATGCCCAAAGACTCCCGCAGAGGGCCGTGACACCCATAACTCACACCTACACGACTCGTCCGAGCTGGGCGCCAGCACCACGAGCCATCCGTCAGGCGGGAGTCTATCTGGGCCCTCTGTTCCAAGCCCTCAAGCCCTCAAGCCCTCAGCAGACGGGAGAAATGAGAGAGTGTGCGTACCGGACCATCTGTGCGGCTTCGCGTGGAGACACTCTTATTCCTCCTTGGAGAGACAAAACAAACAGTCTCTCTCTTCTCTACTGTGGTCAGACTGATATAACTCCTTACGTGTCAGGTTGTCCAGTGAGACAGTGGGTGAGAGACTGTTTGAGAGAGCCCCCCCCTCCCCCAGTCCACACGTTGGCAGGAACAATGCACAGCACCGTGGTCCAATTAACTTTGTTTCAAAGGAGAATGTTTCAAGGGCTTGCTGCTGGATATAGGGACCCAAAACAAGAAGACATCCGTTTACACAAATAATAGTTTTTAATGATGACAGCAACACACACACACATTTGTAGCAAACACACAAACACACAAACATGCGGACACACACACACAAACACACATTTTCTCCTATATTCCCAAGCCTGTTCGGATGCAATCAGCAGCCCACTTAACCTCCTAGCGGTGAACCCTGGCAGCTGGTGAGACAGGGGACGATGGGACCAGTTTACTCTGCGATGTCCCAAACCACCGGCTCGTTTGCTCCACACACTTCCTTTGTTTCCTTCTGTTGCGTCTCATTGGCCCTCACCCTCCTCCTCCTCTTCCCTGTGTCTGAGGGCTGAGGGCACACTCCATTAGTCTGAAGGTCTGAGGGAGTTTAAGGGTGACGCGTCGTCAGTGCTCTCTGCATCTCGCCATGGTTGTGAGTGAGCTATGGAACGAGCCCCTCTTCTTTCTGACTGTCCCGTTAGTGTGAAACTGGAGGACATTTTCTCAGTCACGTTCTTGGTAATCCTACAGATTATTTAGAGGAATGGATTATACCCGCGTCAGCTTCCTCCACTTGAAATGCACAGCACAGTGCTGTCCGTTTTGTTCCCCTGGATACTCTCTCTCCCTCCCTCCCTCTCTCCCTCTCTCTCTCTTCTCTCTCTCTCTCTCTCTCTCTCTCTCTCTCTCTCTCTCTCTCTCTCTCTCTCTCTCTCTCTCTCTCTCTCTCTCTCTCTCTCTCTCTCTCTCTCTCTCTCTCTCTCTCTCTCTCTCTCTCTCTCTCTCTCTCTCTCTCTCTATCCCTCCCTCCCTCCCTCCCTCTCTCTCTCTCTCTCTCTCTCTCTCTGTGTAGATCATTAACCGCGGTTGTGCGTACAGGTAGAGCTACTTTGTCAGGGTCATTCCTGTGGCTCCACATGTAGTGGGCCCCATGCTGGTGTACACTTCGTTACCAAGGTTTAGGTCAAATCGTTTCGCCCAGGGGAGGGAATGGGAGGGAAATGGAGAGATAGAGAGAAAGAGACAATGTCTGAAGAGGAAGCGTTGCTTTAAGCCCTAAAGGGGCAACGTCTACAGGATTGAGTATGTAGGCTGTATGTAGGCTGTTTATCTGCCATGGACGAGCCCGCCATTAGCCAGGCAGCGAATAATCCAGCATTGTGTTACACTCCTGCCTTTGTTTGTTTGTGATTAATTTGTGTCGGATTTGTTTTGGTCAGCCCCGGCTGTCCGTCCATCTGTCGCCGCCATGACATAACGCGCAGGCCTGTGGAGCCGCCCAGTCCCAGTCCCTCCAGTTCTCCCTGCAACCCCACTCCTGACGTCAGCTCCTGGGCACACGTCAAGGAGTGCCTTTTTACACCATTCTGTTTCCCTCTATCACTCTCCCTCCTCCACCTTCTTCTGGTATGCTTACTCCTACATTTCCTTTAAGAAAACATGCTAATGAGATGTTTTGCTCTATTGCTCCAGGAGCAGGAAGTTAAAGATGGGCTGTTATGAAACAAGAAGAGATGTGTTTACAACAATGTTATTGCTGTTTGTAACCTGATGGGTGGAATTGGTGCATCGCCTATCTTGATTGAAAATGGCCACAATAGCTGAGTTCCTAATTCATTCCCATGCATTATCGAATCATTATGACATGCCATTGGTCACTCGTCTCTTCCATTCACATCCAATCCATCTACAGGAGCTCTGTAGTCGTTATTCAATAAGAACATGAATCTGTCTCAATCAATAACAAGCTGCAACGGTAACAAACAAACCAATATTCGTCTACAGAAAACCGATAGCCGTGAGCAGAGTAATTACATTTCACAACAATATTTATGACGTCGGCATTCTTGATTCAATCATAGCTGTTCCTTTCAGATCTAGGAAAGAATTGGACTGACTTTGTATTGGCCTTAACACTAGAAAACCCTGGCCTTGAGGGACCCCCCTTCAAGCCAAAGTAGTAATTTTGACTCAATAAATGCATTTCATATATGCCATCGGAAATTGTTTATTTTGATTGTGTAAATGAAAACCTTGGATAGTGAAAAATGTATTATTTCAAATAAAACAATATATAATTTTAATTAGTTTAGGTTACTGTAGGATATCTGTTGGCTGATGCTCCAGTATGGAGCTCTTGTAACAGTGGTTATTCTTGGAAAAAGTGATAGTTTGAAATAGAGCTCATCTCTTCAACTTTTTACCTGCCTGTGACTCTTAAAAGTCATGTACGGAGTGGGGGATGACTTAAAAAATGGCAGAGATATTTCAATTTTAAATTCATATTGAGTCAAAATGACTCACTTCACAGCAAACCGGGAAAATTTTCAGAACATTAGGGAAGATTCCCTTTAAGTTCTAGTTAGGATGATAACATCCCAAACAAATATTATTATTGTTTTTAATGTTTTAAATGAAATATCCTTGGAACGTTCTCCTAACGTTCACTAAAATGTTTTGCACAACGTATGTAACAACTACCACAGGACATTCCTCCCAGAACACATTTTGTCTGTTCTTTAAAGGTTCCCAGAATGTTTCATTAGGATGTGGGAACAGTCTGGTGGTGACAGTGTTCCCAAAACACTAAAACTGTCCAGTTGTGCTGACATTCAGATAATGTTTGTCTCAGGTTGCACAAAATATTCCTTTGATGTTGCCAGAATGTCGACAGAACAGCCTTTCTGAGTTCTTTAAAGGTTTCCAGAACGTTTAATTAGGTTGTAGGAACAGTGTAGATACATTACAAGAAACAGGTTCCCTAAACACAAAATATGCTCAGTTGTGATGATATTCATACAATGTTTAAGTTAGGTTTAACCCTCCGGGATGCTGGCCTTCTAGGTAGGGTTACAAAGAAAAAGCCATATCTTCCTCTGTCCAGTGTCTGTGTTCTTTTGCCCATCTTAATCTTTGCTTTTTATTGGCCATTATGAGATATGGCCAGCATCCCGGAGTCGCCTCTTCCCTGTTAACATTGAGACTGGTGTTTTGCTGGTACTATTTAATGAAGCTGCCAGTTGAGGACTTGTGAGGCGTCTGTTTCTCAAACTAGACACTAATGTACTTGTCCTCTTGCTCAGTTGTGCACTGGGGCCTCCCACTCCTCTTTCTATTCTGGTTAGAGACAGTTTGCACTGTTCTGTGAAAGGAGTAGTACACAGCGTTGTACGAGATCTTCAGTTTATTGGCAATTTCTCGCATGGAATAGCCTTCATTTCTCAGAACAAGAATAAACTGACGAGTTTCAGAAGAAAGCTCTTTGTTTCTGGCCATTTTGAGCCTGTAATCGAACCCACAATTGCTGATGCTCCAGATACTCAACTAGCCTAATGAAGGCCAGTTTTATTGATTCTTTAATCAGCAAAACATATTTCAGCTGTGCTAACATAATTGTAAAGTGTTTTTCTAATGATCAATTAGCCTTTTAAAATGATAAACACAACGCGCCATTGGAACACAGGAGTGTATGCCTATGTACTGTAGATATTCCATAAAAAAACATTTACAACATTAATAATGTGGTCACTGGATTTCAGTGTTATTTTAATGGACAAAAAAATTCATTTTCTTTCAAAAACAAGGACATTTCTGAGGGACTCCAAACTTTTGAACGGTAGTGTAGGTAGGCGTAAAAGTGACTAGGCAATCAGGACAGATAATATACAGAGTAGTGTGTCTGTGTACTGTATGTGTGGCATCAATGTGTGTGTGGGTAGTGTCCAGTGAGTGTGCATAGAGCCAGTGCAAATAGTCCAGGTAGCCATTTGATTAACTATTTAGTAGTCTTATGGCTTGGTAGTAAAAGCTGTTCAGGAGCCTTTTGGTCCCAGACTTGGTTCTCCGGTACCGCTAGCAGTGCAATAGCAGAGAGAACCGTCTATGACTTGAGTGGCTGGAGTCTTTGACAACTTCCTCTGACACCACCTGGTATAGAGGTCCTGGATGGCAGGGAGCTCGGCCCCAGTGATGTACTGGGCCATACACACTATCCTCTGTAGCGCCTTGCGGTCGGATGCCAAGCAGTTGCCATACCAAGCGGTGATGCAGGCAGTCAAAACGCTCTCAATGGTGCAGCTGTAGAACTTTTTGAGGATCTGAGGGCCCCTGCCAAAGCGGGGAGAGGCGTGCTTGGACCATGATAGGTCCTTAGGGATGTGGACACCAAGGAGCTTGAAGCTCTCGACCTGCTCCACTACAGCCCTGTCGATGTGAATGGTGGCGTGTGCTCGGCTCTCTGTTTCCTGTAGTCCACGATCAACTCCTTTGTCGTGCTGACGTTGAGGGAGAAGTTGTTGTCCTAGCACCACACTACCAGGTCTCTGACTTCCTCCCTGTAGGCTGCCTCATCATCATCGCTGATCAGCCCTACCACCGTCATGTCATCTGCAAACTTAACGACGGTGTTGGAGTCGTGCGCGACTGAATGAAATAATGTGCAAATGTTCAAATATCCTTTGAAATAATTAAAATGCCATGTGTCTCTATAGTATATCACCTTCAAATGTGAATTGCCATTAAATCAGGGGAGAAACATAGTGGGGATGTATTCCATTCCATTAAATCAGGGGAGAAACATAGTGGGGATGTATTCCATTCCATTAAATCAGGAGAGAAACATAGTGGGGATGTATTCCATTCCATTAAATCAGGAGAGAAACATAGTGGGGATGTATTCCATTCCATTAAATCAGGAGAGAAACATAGTGGGGATGTATTCCATTCCATTAAATCAGGAGAGAAACATAGTGGGGATGTATTCCATTCCATTAAATCAGGAGAGAAACATAGTGGGGATGTATTCCATTCCATTAAATCAGGAGAGAAACATAGTGGGGATGTATTCCATTCCATTAAATCAGGAGAGAAACATAGTAGGGATGTATTCCATTCTGGTTTCTTATGCTTTAAGGAGCAACACATTTGCATGTTGTGGTAATATAAGGTACATTTCTGAGGACCTCCAAGACAATGTCAAATGTATATTGTGTGAACCTCAATGGAATATTATGTTAAACCTAAAACAAATATGCTGTGAACATCATAAAAATTGACTTATTTGGAAATTGTGGAACACTGTGCAACATTGTGGGAATGTTTTGTGCAACCTATGTGAATATCACAAGAATATTCTTGCAACATTCCAGACTCCCATAACTTAATAAAATGTTCTGGGAACCTTTTTTTAGAACTTAGACCAGGTGTTCTGTCAACATTCCTACAACATTATAGGAATGTCCTGTGCAACCTGACTTAAACATTGTATGAATGTTATCACAACTGAGCATACTTTGTTTAGTTTTTTTCCTAAAAGAAACATTGTAGAATTGTAGAAACAGTTTTTGTGTTTTGGGAACATATATTTTCAGATCTTCCCACAATGTTCCCACCAGACTTCTCAAAACCAAATGAAACATTCTGGGAACCTTTAAAGAACAGATAAAATGTGTTCTAGGAACGTTCTTGCAAGCAGCAACATCAGGCAAATGTTTTATACAAACATTCTATCATCACCAACAGTTTTTGTCTTACGAGAATATTTCCCTCGAACTAATGAACGTTCTGGTAACTTTCACAGAACCAATTTTGGTTTGCTGGGTTAGCTCTTCTAGTGTTAAGTGATACAATTGCTACTGTTGAAGGCTTTGGACGTCTTTACTTTCCTAGTGTATTATTTTGTCCTCTGTCTCCCAGTATTGTAGGTCATACTGAGCCCTACACCAAACTGTGCTGTAAGGGTTTCTGCATAGACATCCTGAAGAAGCTGTCCCGCACCACCAAGTTCTCATACGACCTCTACCTGGTCACCAACGGGAAGCACGGCAAGCTGGTCAGAGGCAGTTGGAACGGCATGATCGGAGAGGTAAGGAGATGATGCTTATTCTAACAATAATTATAATTAGCAACCTGCTAAAAAGTTAGCATATAAAATAAATTTGATTTAGACAATAAAATGTAATGAGTTGCAACATTCCGGGAACTTTCAATATATTCCCTGGTATTCCCAAAATCCCATTTGGTGGATTCCCGGAGTCAGGAGGGATAAGCAAGAAATCTCAGAATTTATGGAAAACCAGGGAAATTGTTGAAAGTTCGCAGAATTTTGCAACCCTATTAGAGTAAATGTAAAAAACAAAGTGAATGCCCTTGTAAATAATCTCCACCATCAAACTAATCCATTCCTAAGGTTTGAGGTTACAACATTAGTTCTGATTTTCAGGGAAGCTATTATGCTCAATAGGAATTGGCTGCAGTAGCACTGGTAATGGCTGACACGACGCCAGGCAGAGTGCCTGGGCTATAAATCCACTGGCGAGTCCATCAGCGTGTTAAACATTAGAGTTGTCTAGGGAAAAACGTCAGTAGAGGTTATTAAGAGCAGAAATCATACTGCTTATTATGTAGTGTATCTCTCTGTCGAAGTGACAGTTACAGGAATGGTAAAAACAGCTTGATTGCCATAGCAACATCAGGGAAACTGGGGGCAGAAGGGAGTTGTGCCACTTTTGTAACGTCTTTAATTGAGCCTCTCGTTCTCCTTAATTGCCACGGTCTCAACACGTTACAGAAAGAGATGAACTGTGCAGGAAGCTCTGGGGACAGGTCGACTGGATACTGGACAGGCAATACATTGGCAGATTCAAACAGATTATCATCTTCAGCAGACAACAGTTGTTTGCGATTTCGTTCATCCTGGTGAACCGGCGTTTGAGTTGTGTGGCTACAATATCAACAGTCCCGTATCTCTGGTGTATCTTGGCCAGCATCATTTAAGTCTACGTCCAAATTGTGTGCAGCGCAATGTACAGATAATGCACAATGTCTCATGAAAGACTGTCTGAGTATAGAAAAACAGTCGGGCAGCAACCTGGACCTAAAGTACACGCTGTGGTGAACACAAACAAAAGAGGACTTCAGTAAACCAGGGGAGTCTCTCAAGTTGGATTTAATTCACCTTGAGTATTGCAGCCCATTTGTGTAGGCTATTAGCCAGACAAAACCCACTGAGTTACACAATGAATATTTTATCCTCAAGCCGACTCCTTTTCTTTTTCATTGTTAGGCTATCTGATGTGTAATTTTTATAAAAAGTGTATAAATAGCAGCTAAATACGGTATACAGCTAAAGATAGTACATAATGAAACAATCCCTAGTAAGCTAGTGTTTTGAGTATGACTGCATTACTTGACCTTATTAGACTGGTTTTACACACAACTATCCAATCTGGGAGAGAGTGAGGTCGGCTCATGTCACACGGGTTAAGATAGACAGCGGTATATTTTTACAACTCTATGGGTAGCTGATTAGTATGCTGTTGATGATCATTTCTTTTACAATCTGCAATGGTTGAATTTCCTACTGTAATTACATGATTGCCACGAGCCAGCCGTCTAAAAATGGCAGCGTTGCGATTCCGTGTTTAGCGATTCAGTGAAATGTCAAGCTTAACATGAGAAAATTACGACCAAATAGGCCTAACAATAAAAATGTGACCATTAGCTAAAGCAAAGCTAAACCCTGGCACCTCAGAAAAGTGTATAATCGATTCAATAGGCGTGCAGCCGCATAGACCTACGTTATGCCAGTGGTTGTGAAGCTAAAAGGCCTATATGAAAGGATGTTGCCAGTCCAGTCAGAGTCAGATCCTCCCTCTCTTTCCCGCATTCGGCTCTCTGCCTGACACGTGCTTTTGAACGCCTGAGTAAGCTCCACTCATTGCACTGGCACCGTCGTAGACTTGACCACAGCATTTGTTCACTGATATCCCCTTGTACTTTGAATCAGTTTATTTAAAATGTTTCACTTTTTCAGTGAAAGCCCAAGAAACAAACACTTACCTTCCTAGTACATATATACATTAAAAAGGTTTATGAATGACTTTTTGGAGGGTTACTGTCAAAATGATAACATTGATGACAGGCGCATGGGCCCCCAGAGCTCGTGAGAAGGTGTCTGGTATGCCAGTGTTCACAATGCCCACTTCCTGCTGGTAACACTTTGTCAGACGGAGCCAGGGGCTTATGTAACAGGTATTAGGTCTATGCTATATGCAGTAATATCTAGTAATGGATTAGGGATTAGGATTGATATGGCATGATGGATGACATTGCAGTGATTAATGGGTGGGTAGATGCCATGGGCTGTTGTCTGCATCTGTCTACTGGAGGGGTTGTGTAGTATTATCAGGGATAATACTGTACACACTGTATATCACCTACAGGGATTGAAGCCTTGATTTATTCCAGTTCATGGAACATATAGAGTGTAGACTTTCTATGTCATAGAAATGTCCTCTTCCGTCCTCCCTACTGTAGGTGGTATACAAGCGAGCGGACATGGCCATTGGCTCGCTGACCATAAACGAAGAGCGCTCAGAAATTATCGACTTCTCCGTGCCGTTCGTGGAGACGGGGATCAGTGTGATGGTTGCCCGGAGCAATGGGACCGTCTCGCCCTCTGCCTTTCTTGGTGAGCCTTTCTTCTGCTCACCTAAACAAACCAAAACTTTTCCCTACAGAGATAACACATAGCTTGCCTTAAAAAAATGGAACATTCTCTGGACAGAGTTTAGAACTCACAACTGAATTTATCGTACAACAAGCTGCCTCAGGAGGTAGGCTTCCTCTCCTATGAGTGGTTCTGGCTCGCACAAGCCAAGGCTTTTTCAAGGCTACGTTACTAACTTTAACACTTTGTAAAGAGCGTCCCTTTCAGAAGCTGCTGACAGTTTATTACTATGGTAATACAATACCACGTTGTCCTTGCCATTAGCTAGCAAGCAACTGTCAGAGCACGCGGTTTCAACGATTGCAAGAAAGACGTTCTGATTCTTCTGTAGGTGTTCTGATTCCTCTCTCCCCTCTCCTCTGTAGAGCCCTACAGTCCAGCGGTGTGGGTGATGATGTTTGTGATGTGCCTAACAGTGGTAGCAGTCACAGTGTTTATCTTTGAGTACTGCAGCCCTGTGGGGTACAACCGTAGTCTGGTGAGCGCCAAGGGTGAGTGTCAGCCTTTCCCTCTACCTCTACCCTATCAGCAAAGGTAGAAAGTCCCAGAAAAGTAGGTTGAAAGATCTCTATATCATATCACAGAAAATATTAAAATACATTGAAATGGAATGCAAACGCATGTTAGATACTGAATCCCTTCTGTCTTTACCATAATCAACATCCTGTCTTCTCCAGATCCCGGAGGCCCCACCTTCACTATTGGGAAGTCTGTGTGGCTGCTGTGGGGCATCGTCTTCAACAACTCTGTCCCAATTGAGAACCCCAAGGGCACCACCAGCAAGGTCATGGTCCTGGTATGGGCCTTCTTCGCTGTCATCTTCCTGGCCTCATACACTGCCAACCTGGCAGCCTTCATGATCCAGGAGCAGTACACTGACACAGTCTCTGGACTGAGTGACAAAAAGGTAGGAGGATTCATCAGTCATTGGTGATTCTGTCTGTGTTCAGTCTTTGAAAGGAGGAGAGAGCATCATGGACATACTGTAGTGTTTGATGTCAGGCTTAGGCAAAATAGAGAGTGGCCTATTTTTGATGAGCAAACAGTGCCTGGCTGCGAACGGTTTGAGAGAATACAAATAACCACGGGCAGAGCCCATTCAAAAAAACATAATAGGATTCCCGGTGTCTGTGGTGAAATTAAATTAGATCCCTGAAGTCCTTAGGTGTGATGTCTGTGGAAATCCCCTGGATTCTACTACACCAGTGGATTTGCCGAGCTGCCAGTGATTATATATTCTAGTATTAACTTGTGCATATTTGTGTGGCCTGTGGAAGTGCTCTAAACCAGTATTGACGAGAAAATCCATGTTAAACCTTCAGTGCTAGAAATGATTTGTAGTCTCTCTGCTTTGAGGTGCTGAGGGATTAGACAGGCATTTGAGGGAAAAGACCAAGCTGTCCAATTCCAGGAACTCATTTAATATTTTTCCCCAATTATCCATTAGCTCTACTTTTGTGAGAAACAAAAATATGAGATTCCATAAAGTGTCTTTTGCGAGTCCAGAACCCACAGAAGATCAGAGAGAATAGCCAGACGACACTGCAGGTGGAACATTTACCAAAACAAAGAGCTGTATGAACTCTAAAAAGTGACCTCCTCTGAAAGTGTTTCAAACAGGAGGCTTGTGAGGAATACAGACTGGTTTGAGGACAGTAGCTGGTGTTAATGTAGTGACGGACGATTGTTTATCCTCCTGGGACAGTGAACTCCAGAGAGTCATGCATGGACACTTTCCTCAGAGTGACATCATGTACACACGGGCACCACCCTACTTAGACCATGTATGTGCTAGTCTCTCCTTTCTATACGAGCTGTCAGATGTTAACAGATTTCCTGTAAGAATCCTATACACTTTACTTTGGCCAGCTAGACTCAAGCTCTATGGGTCGACCATCATCCAAGCTTCTCAACAGGCGTTTACATGACGTTCTGTGCCTTGGGGCGCTATCACACTGCTCCAGCATTCCCTCATTCACATGGCAGCAGTGTAACCTTGGTCTGTCGGGTGAGATGAGGAACACAGGCTGAGTGTCCTAATGCAGCCAGTGTACAGGATACAGGACACATCGGAACGAGGACAACACTCTGTCATTTCTCCAGCTCCTCCATCAGACAGCAAAGAGACGTGGGATGCATAAGACTAGCACCAAGGATCTCATTAATTCATGTGAAATGGCTCAGAGGACATTTCTCTCATTCTGACAAGCCAAGGTTACTAGGAATTGTCGCTCACTGATGTATTTGCGTTAATGAACAAGTACAATTTATTTCCAGTATATTGCACAGGGTATGTAAATGAATATGATGAACTCTGCGTCAAAGGGGCCTGGCTAAATAAGTAGAAATTAGAAGATTTTATTACAGTCAAGTGGGAAGAAGTAATTTTCTAATTATCTGGAAAGCATGTCCTGGACTTCATTTCTGTTCATTGTGCCCTCTAATCATCGAATTAGATGTGGAAATTAACAGAGAGAGGAATTATGGAGGGTAACCTTAGCTGACCAGTTAATTGAGTGAACAGTACTTGAGGTTACAGGCAGATATCAAAGAGACAGTGGTCTAGTGAGTCAAGGACAAGGTGATCAGTGTCATTGTTCCTTTGAGGTTTATATTCACGCCTCTGGGTTTGCTTGGCACATCATACAAAAAAGGGATATCTAGAACCTAAAAGGGTTCTTTGGCTTTCCCCATAGGATAACCCTTTGAAGAACCCTTTTAGTTCCAGGTAGAACCCATTTGGTTCCAGGTAGAACCCTTTTGAGTTCCATGTAGATCCCTTTCCACAGAGGGTTCTACATGGAACCCAAAATAGTTATTCTACCTGGAACCAAAAATGGTTCTCCTATGGGGACAGCTGAAGAACCCTTTTGGAGTTTATGGAAAGGGTATATAAATGGTTGAGATATCAGATCTTAGGAGAAGGTGGAATAAAAATATATAAAATGTACTCTGATATAAAAAAATATATATGTTTAATGAAATAATTAATAGTGTCTGTGTTCTTCCTAGACATATTGTTCAATTGTTTTCTTGTCATTACATTTACAATTTAACCTTTTACATTTCCCAAACAGTTCCAGAAGCCACAGGAGCAGTATCCACCGTTTCGTTTTGGTACGGTCCCAAACGGAAGCACAGAGAGGAACATCCGGAGCAACTACCCTGAGATGCATAGCCACATGGTCAAATACAACCAGAAGGGTGTGGTGGACGCCCTCAACAGCCTCAAATCAGGGTAACACTCTGTACATAATCATTATACACAGTCAGTGGCAGAAATCAGTGTAATAAATTGTAAAATGTCTAAGCAAATATTTTGTGTTTGATGAAATTATAATTCATTAGATAAGTTTCCCACAAGATAAATCCCTATTCTTGTCATCTATAGGAAACTGGATGCCTTCATCTACGACGCTGCTGTGCTAAACTACATGGCGGGTAAAGACGAGGGCTGTAAGCTGGTGACCATCGGCAGTGGGAAGGTATTTGCCACCACTGGCTACGGCATCGCCTTGCAGAAGGAGTCCCGATGGAAACGTCCCATAGACCTGGCCCTGCTCCAGTTCCTAGCTGATGGTACATTTCAATGAACCCAGTGTGGAGTGGGCGGGGTGGCTAACTGCAAATCTTAGCTGTACTTACCCTTTTAGGTACCAAATACTCCCAAATAGTCCCATTTGCTAAAATTATGAATTTCTCATGAATGGTTACAAAAAATGCGTCCCTCACACAAGCAAGCTAGGAGACAAAACAAAACTTCAATGAAAATACTGGCGTACATTGCACCATGGATCACTCAGAGGTACAGTAACATAGAGTTTTGACTGTGATCCAGGGAACAACAAGTGTAAAATGCCGACTCAGGGGTTTTGTGATGAGGGTGTGAGATTGGCGTTGACACACAATGACAACAACCGCCGCAAGAGTGTTTCAATGAACACCTTTGAACCTCACCCCCGCTTTCTGTTCTTCCCCACTCGCTGCAGGTGACACACAGAAGCTGCAGACGGTGTGGCTCACAGGGATCTGTCGCAATGAGAAGAAGGAGGTGATGAGCAGTAAGCTGGACATCGACAACATGGCGGGCGTCTTCTACATGCTGCTGGTGGCCATGGGGCTCAGCCTCCTGGTGTTCAGCTGGGAACATCTGCTCTACTGGAAGCTGAGACACTCAGTGCGCAAGTCTGAACGCCTCGATTTTCTGCTCGCCATCAGCAGGGTAGGTGTGGCTGACCCTTATTCCGAGGGACAGGGGTGGAAAGGGTACACAGGCCTAATGTATAGGGATGTACACACCGAGGTACGTCTTAGATTGCGAAGGCCTTGGGTTCTTCAGAGAGAATGTGGTCCAATCACCATGGGAAAGTTGATCAGTTCATCTGAGCTAAAAAAGTAAGGAAATGGCATACGGTGTAAGCATAGCATCAATCTAAATTATCTTTTCATGATCACAGCAGAAATCATTTTCTACTTGCTGACCATAAAGTTCTGTCTTTCTTTGATTTTTGCAGCACAGTAATGCTTGGGAATTATTGGTAATGCACTGAGTCAAAGCTGTACATGATCAGAATATTTCAAGGGCACTTAACTAAAAATGATATTAAAATAAAAATGAGTTAAAAAAAACATAGAAGGACTTGGAGACTGTGCAATATTAAGGTCGTAATCCGTCTGAAATTGAATTTAAATAGGCCCATTAACAATCCATCTCAGTGTTGACAGTGGTGAGGTGAGATCAAGCATTCTAGACGCAGACCCAATTTGAAAGTAAAATAATGTGGGCTTAGTAAAAATTGGGAAACTAATTCAGCAAGTGCATGGTCAGCTGCTGCCTATTCATTTACTGTTTTTTTTGTGTTTAACACTGACCTCAATAAACTATTTTGGACAATCCCAAATCTTATTTTGCTTTCACATTTCTCTGTGTAATTGTCTTCACTTCATTGGTCAAACAGGTTAATAGAAATTGTATTTGCTCAAAGCAATAATGTTTTCTAAAGTCATGATTCGAAACCGTGGCCAAAGATAATTAACACCTGTGGGATTTCATCTTGTCAAACTACGTGTAGGGTGAGACATTTGGATCTGTTCCAAAACCTGATAAGGCTGATGGATGATAATCTCCTCCTCCTTCCCTATGTCTCTGCAGGGAATCTACAGCTGCTTCAACGGCGTGGAGGACTCTGACCGCAACGGGAACCTGCAGAACCCTGACGTCACCACCAACTACACCCAGGCCAACATGCTGAAGATGCTGCAGACAGCAAAGGACATTGTGTCCTCGACCAGAGTGGAGAACTCCCTGGACAATGCCACCAAGACCATAGAGAACTGGAGCCGGCGTGGAGCTGACAATGTCCGGGTTGGCCTGCCACCTCGGGTAGCAACCACTATAGACATGGGCCACAGCCGCCTACCCTACATCTCCAGCATCACGGACAACCACTCGCCCTACCCCCAGAGGGTGCTCGCGCCCACCTTCCCCATCCACTACTCGGACAACGCCACCCAGCCCCTGCTGGACAAATCCAGGGTGGTGACGCGGCCTACCCCGCTCCGCTACACCCTGCCGGCCCGCAGCAGCCACCACTTCTACGAGAGGACCCTACCCATCTCCAGCCTCAGCAGCCCACACATCGCTATGAGGGACCCTGCACCCCCCAGCACCTCCACCCACACCCCACACCCCCACCCACATCCCCACCACAGCAGCAGCAGGCTGTATGTGGAGAGCCAGCCCCGGCACCCCACCTCCCCGTTTGTCCCCTACAGAGAGTTCCAGGTTCCTGACATCTATGTGGAACACCACAAGGGGACCCTGGGACGGAAGTTCAGTTACCCCCCTGACCACATGGGCAGGAAGAAGAGGTCCCACAGCTACGTGTTTTCTGAGGCCCAAGACACCAGGGGGAGGAACGACTACGATGAGCCCACCTCCTGTCTGGCTGAGCTGAGGGCCAACCACCTCCTGAACAACCACGCCCCTTCTGCATCAACCATGGTCTGCATGGGGGGCCACTACCCCAGCGGCAGCGCTAGGGCCAGCTGTAACTCCTGCATGAAGCCCTACCTAGAGCCTGAAATAGAGGATGTGCCCCTGCAGGGGAAGGACAAGGCCAACCGCCGGGCCTCTTTTCTCAAGGCCACCTGGAGCAGTGACAGGATCCGCCAGCTGGACGAGAAGCCCTCCACCTCCACTATGCCCGACCTGTTCCCCCGCGTAGTGGTGGCTAACCCCAAGCCCCACAAGCTGTACGGCAGCCAGGGTAACAACCTGTGCTACCCCCTGACCGCTGAGCCTGCCTACCTAGACCCAGCCCATATGCGTTCCTACCCCTACAGGCAGCAGAAGCTCAAGTGCTCCCAGTCCACCCGGCTGCCATCCTACAGGGAAGCTATCCTTCAGAACGCAGCCGCTCTGCGGCGCTCCTCCTCCACCGTGGTGCACAGACACTACTCCACCTACCTGAACTCGTACACAGACCTGCCTGTATACGTGGGGCCGCTGGCCCAGGGGCCCGGGCATTTCTACGATAAGGACATGTGCCACCTGTTCCCTTGTGCAAGCCACTGCCCTGACAACAATACCCTGGTGCCCCGTATGGGGGACCGGCAGGTGGTGTACCAGAACAATATGTTTGGGGGCTACGAAGGCGCGGTGGGGCGGTCGCGGGAGGAGCCCCCCCTGCCCGGGTCTGGGAGCAGGGATCGGAGGCAGGTCCTGGTGGCCAGAAGAGTCAACAGTCCCTATGTGCCAAAGCCCTGGGGCAGGGTATCCAGTCTGGAGTCTGAGGTCTGAGCCTCAAGCCCCTCCCCCTCCATACCTTCAGGCTGATGGACTATCCCTCCCTTTGGGGAGAGGAAAGCCTACCTGGGGACGGCCCCTCAGCCTTTGGTTTAGGCAAAAACAAATGAAGTAGCTACCAATATGGATGACTTGAGAGTTTTTACTCAATGCAATAATATCCTTGGCTGCCGGAAGAAATTAGAGGACATTGACAGGCTGTTACTGCTGGGACTTTGTTAAGTAAAAATTAAGCGAAAAGAAAATACAATATTGAATAGTATTTAATACCTTCAAATGTAACCTGTTGATTGTTATTTAAAAGATTGTTAAATGCTGTCTTGCTGTGTGAGAGAGAGACCTGGATGACAATACACTGAAGCCACTCATTCAGTTTTAGACACATTTGACTTTTCTTTTCAACCATTTCGGTATCCTTCCATTTAAATTTAGACACATAATAAAGAGAATTATACTTTTGTGATCAAACCTCAGAAATGTCTTCCACAACTTTTGTAAGTCTAGGAGCTTGAGGGAAAGCTGTCTGTTTGAGGTTTTTTGGCTCTGGTGGTCACTGATGTGGTCACTTGGATTTTAAAAGGGACAAATTTAAATGATCATCTGTATTTCCAATGTTACTCTACTCTTTAATAAATGAAATGGCCACCTCCAGGGCCTTTTGGAAGTGTCTATATTTTCCTTTTCTCACAGAGTATCTGAGTACAACTCCACGTACGGTCTGTAATGCCAGCAGTATGGAATAGCAGGTCAGGTCCCAGGACTCTAGATGTTTGTGTCTGCTTCAGTTCATTAAGTGGGCCAACCTCTGTTGACTCATCCAGAAAGGTCACTGGATATCAGATCCACTAGACAGCGCTGTGTTCAGTCCACATGCCAACAACAGGGTAGACAAGTCAACTACAGCTTTTAAAGACAAGAACACATTAGTATTGTACTAACACCCCACATAAACTGTTCAGAAACTGGGATATGGCATCAAAACATCGTAAATACATTTTTAAAAGATGAAAGGGAATAGAAACGTTCAGTAAGGTCACAAATCCAAACAGAGGCTTTGAATTGTCTATATGACCAGGATGGTTGTGCTATTGTCTGAGCAGTGTTACCTGTGACAGTAGTTAAATCTTCCCTCAGGGCTCATCTTGGGATTCCACTCACTGACATTAGTGATTCTGCCAACACACACACACACACACACACCGGGGCATGGACTTATCGGGGCATGGACTCATCGGGG
>CM042398.1:30627996-30637996 GCA_023634145.1 Thymallus thymallus | reverse complement strand
TCACACTCCATACATTTTCCCAGATGCTAAGTCACCTTGAGAGTAGGGCTTGGGCTCCTATCAGATGTGGTGGTGGGGAGAGGAGAGGAGAGGAGAGGAGAGGAGAGGAGAGGAGAGGAGAGGAGAGGAGAGGAGAGGAGAGGAGAGGAGAGGAGAGGAGAGGAGGGGAGGGGAGGGGAGGAGAGGAGGAGAGGAGAGGGGGAGAGCCAGAGAGAGTCCAGCCAACATGAGCGGCTGAAAATGTCTGGCAAATGAAAAATACACACACATTAACTTTGTATGCAGGAGGGTTGAAAATCCAAGCCAACCACATGACTGTGTGAGAAGGATTGTAACTTAATCTGTGCTCATCCTATATACGGACGCTACAGAATACATCTATCTTTCTCTATGTGCGTAAGTGTAGCATTTGAATAGGAGAGCCATACAACTCTGTATAACTCCTCTGATGACACAGTAGATTTGTGTCCATCTGTCCATTCAGGCTGAACAGTAAATGATCTCAAGGTCGATCAAATTGCAACATTTCACCAATATTGGATGAAACGCTGATCCATCACACAGTAGCCTGGGGTGCAATGGGCTTCACTGGGCATCGAAAGGCAAACCTGCTCTAAAACTAATCAGCGCCATTGCTTATGCCAACAGGGCATAGTAATAAAGTTGGCAGCACTTGGTTACTGCTTCGTGTTACTCCTCATCACAGCCCAGACACCACAGAGGAGGGCAACACACACCGTAGCAGCCTCTCCTGTTGCAGTAATTGGAAGATGTAATTCGATTATCCTGATACTACCTGGTGCCAAACATCGCCTATGGTAAAAGTGTATTATTACTAGAATGAGTTTGGCATCCTATTCACAGGGCTAATGGTAACTACTTCAAAACTTCCAAGGATCCAATAAACCATGGATGAATGATAGTATGCCGAGCTACACGTTGAAATGATGGTGTCCTCTGTTGGGCAACTCAGATGTCAGTGTAGCTTACATAAACCCAACCTCACTCCGAATGTACTTTTGCAGCTTGTTTAAGAGGAAGTTACTTTCAACCAGTCTATGTTAGTTAGGTAGTCTACACAAATGAGTATGGAAGCTGAGCAATGTCTAAATGTGTGGACATGATAGCTCAGCTGAAACGAACACAGGGTACATAGAGGTTAGGCATCTGGATGGTAGACTTGCTCTCACTGAAATGCGTTACCTCTCCTGGAACAGGGTTGGAGAATATGGACGGATGAACGGATGAAGAACGGATGAAAGAATGAAAATCCACACATATTAGTCTCCTTTTCAGCACCACATGGTAGATTTAAAAATACTCTGGTCTTGTATATTATTTATGGTTAGGAAAGTATTTATGAATAATAGAAAAACTTTTTCACCAGTAAATGTACTTTGATTCATCCTGAAAGTTGCCATATTCAATTGTTCAAGCCGTGAAATATTGAAAGGTGAGAAAATTCGTACAATAGGTGTTGAACAGTGGTCCAATAAATCTACCCTGATAATCCACACTAATCAAGGAACTGAGATGACAACGGTCCAGACATTGTAAACCTTTTGCCAGACTCCAGGTTTTAAACTGCTACATATGGTCTACATTCAATAATGATTAAAATAGGCTACATGTCCCAAAGTATTGCACAACTTGCGATACGTTATAATAATATGATTCCACTATTGCTGGCGATCTTCAGGAACAACCACACAAACGTAACAGGAGTAAAGAGTGAAAAACAAACAATATAATGTAATGATGCAAAATATCAGGAAACCAACGCTAAAGTCAGTGGCAGTTATAAATGTATGCGGGTATAACTGACGGTGGATAATAGCTAATATAAATATAGTGAAAAGTCTGGGCATATATTTAAAACCTTCTAGAAATCATAAATTAACTCGGTAGGTTCGGTGCAATACTGTCATTTGCGTATGACTACAGAAGCCTATAGCTTGGGTCTCCAAACTGCAAGATATAAGGCCAGCATTTCATAAACTTCACTTGTGGGAAAGATGTTGATATGCTTCAGTTTTCTTGCCATAGAGTAAAATACAGTTAATATAAAACAATTGTAATTTACATTTACAATCCCCTTATCCAATAGGCTTACTCATTTAGCAGACCTAGCTCTTATCAATAGCTCTTATCAATAGCTCTTATCAATAGCTCTTATCAATAGCTCTTATCAATAGCTCTTATCTATTTGTAAATGACAGTGCATGGAGAATGGTGTTACTTCTATCCAAAAAAGAAAGTAGACGATGTTCCACTTGGAACCGATAGGTTGCTCAACCTTATTCAACATTTAACATTCAGAATACATCCTACTGTAGACACACCTCCGCCTCGCTTTCAGAATACATCCTACTATAGACACACCTCTGCCTCGCTTTCAGAATACATCCTACTGTAGACACACCTCCGCCACGCCTTCAGAATACATTCTATTGTAGACACACCTCCGCCACGCCTTCAGAATACATTCTATTGTAGACACACCTCCGTCACGCCTTCAGAATACATCCTACTGTAGACACACCTCTGCCTCGCTTTCAGAATACATCCTACTGTAGACACACCTCTGCCTTGCTTTCAGAATACATCCTACTGTAGACACACCTCCGCCACGCCTTCAGAATACATCCTACTGTAGACACACCTCCGCCATGCTTTCAGAATACATCCTACTGTAGACACACCTCCGCCACGCCTTCAGAATACATCCTACTGTAGACACACCTCTGCCTCGCTTTCAGAATACATCATACTGTAGACACACCTCTGCCTCGCTTTCAGAATACATCCTACTGTAGACACACCTCCGCCACGCTTTCAGAATACATCCTACTGTAGACACACCTCCGCCTCGCTTTCAGAATACATCCTACTGTAGACACACCTCCGTCACGCCTTCAAAATACATCCTACTGTAGACACACCTCCGTCACGCCTTCAGAATACATCCTACTGTAGACACACCTCCGCCACGCTTTCAGAATACATCCTACTGTAGACACACCTCCGCCACGCCTTCAGAATACATCCTACTGTAGACACACCTCCGCCACGCTTTCAGAATACATCCTACTGTAGACACACCTCCGCCACGCCTTCAGAATACATTCTACTTTAGACACACCTCCGCCACGCCTTCAGAATACATCCTACTGTAGACACACCTCTGCCTCGCTTTCAGAATACATCATACTGTAGACACACATCTGCCTCGCTTTCAGAATACATCCTACTGTAGACACACCTCCGCCACGCTTTCAGAATACATCCTACTGTAGACACACCTCCGCCTCGCTTTCAGAATACATCCTACTGTAGACACACCTCCGTCACGCCTTCAAAATACATCCTACTGTAGACACACCTCCGTCACGCCTTCAGAATACATCCTACTGTAGACACACCTCCGCCACGCTTTCAGAATACATCCTACTGTAGACACACCTCCGCCACGCCTTCAGAATACATCCTACTGTAGACACACCTCCGCCACGCTTTCAGAATACATCCTACTGTAGACACACCTCCGCCACGCCTTCAGAATACATTCTACTGTTGACACACCTCCGCCTCGCTTTCAGAATACATACTACTGTAGACACACCTCCGCCTCGCTTTCAGAATACATCCTACTGTAGACACACCTCCGCCACGCCTTCAGAATACATTCTACTTTAGACACACCTCCGCCACGCCTTCAGAATACATTCTGCTGTAGACACACCTCTGCCTCGCTTTCAGAATACATCCTACTGTAGACACACCTCCGCCACGCCTTCAGAATACATTCTACTGTAGACACACCTCTGCCTCGCTTTCAGAATACATCCTACTGTAGACACACCTCCGCCGCGCCTTCAGAATACATCCTACTGTAGACACACCTCCGCCACGCCTTCAGAATACATTCTACTGTAGACACACCTCCGCCACGCCTTCAGAATACATTCTACTGTAGACACACCTCCGCCACGCCTTCAGAATACATCCTACTGTAGACACACCTCCACCGCGCTTTCAGAATACATCCTACTCTAGACACACCTCTGCCTCGCTTTCAGAATACATCCTACTGTAGACACACCTCCGCCACGCCTTCAGAATACATTCTACTGTAGACACACCTCCGCCACGCCTTCAGAATACATTCTATTGTAGACACGCCTCCGCCACGCTTTCAGAATACATCCTACTGTAGACACACCTCCGCCTCGCTTTCAGAATACATCCTGCTGTAGACACACCTCTGCCTCGCTTTCAGAATACATCCTACTGTAGACACACCTCCGCCACGCTTTCAGAATACATCCTACTGTAGACACACCTCCGCCTCGCTTTCAGAATACATCCTACTGTAGACACACCTCCGCCACGCCTTCAGAATACATTCTACTGTAGACACACCTCCGCCACGCCTTCAGAATACATTCTACTGTAGACACACCTCTGCCTCGCTTTCAGAATACATTCTACTGTAGACACACCTCCGCTACGCCTTCAGAATACATCCTACTGTAGACACACCTCCGCCGCGCCTTCAAAATACATTCAACTGTAGACACACCTCCGCCACGCTTTCAGAATACATCCTACTGTAGACACACCTCCGCCACGCTTTCAGAATACATCCTACTGTAGACACACCTCCACCGCGCTTTCAGAATACATCCTACTGTAGACACACCTCTGCCTCGCTTTCAGAATACATCCTACTGTAGACACACCTCCGCCATGCTTTCAGAATACATCCTACTGTAGACACACCTCCGCCACGCCTTCAGAATACATCCTACTGTAGTCACACCTCCGCCACACTTTTAGAATACATCCTACTGTAGACACACCTCCGCCACGCCTTCAGAATACATCCTACTGTAGACACACCTCCGCCGCGCCTTCAAAGTACATTCAACTGTAGACACACCTCCGCCACGCTTTCAGAATACATCCTACTGTAGACACACCTCCACCGCGCCTTCAGAATACATCCTACTGTAGACACACCTCTGCCTCGCTTTCAGAATACATCCTATTGTAGACACTCCTCCGCCACGCTTTCAGAATACATTCTACTGTAGACACACCTCCGCCGCGCCTTCAGAATACATTCCACTGTAGATACACCTCCGCCACGCCTTCAGAATACATTCTACTGTAGACACACCTCCGCCACGCCTTCAGAATACATTCTATTGTAGACACACCTCCGCCACGCCTTCAGAATACATTCTACTGTAGACACACCTCCGCCACGCCTTCAGAATACATTCTATTGTAGACACACCTCCGCCATGCTTTCAGAATACATCCTACTGTAGACACACCTCCGCCACGCCTTCAGAATACATCCTACTGTAGACACACCTCTGCCTCGCTTTCCGAATACATCCTACTGTAGACACACCTCCGCCACACCTTCAGAATACATCCTACTGTAGACACACCTCCGCCTCGCTTTCAGAATACATCGTACTGTAGACACACGTCTGCCACACCTTCAGAATACATCATACTGTAGACACACCTCCACCACGCCTTCAGAATACATCATACTGTAGACACACCCCCGCCATGCCTCCATGTCTTTGATCTCCTCCCCAAACCAATAGCAGGTGAATAGCATGCTGTTTTCATGCTTCAATGCAAGGTCAGAATACAGGTAGAGAGATAAGTGCGCTTAACTCAAGTCGGAATTCCCCCCATAAAGCCCAGACCCCCCCTCTGCCCCCACTGCTGGCTGCTGGATCTACTACTGGCTGCTGGCTCTACTGCTGGTTGCTGGCTCTACTGCTGCCTGCTAGCTCTGCTGCTGGCTCTACTGCAGGCTGCTAGCTCTACTGCTTCCTCTGGCTCTACTGCTGGCTGGCTCTACTACTGACTGGCTCTACTGCTGGCTGCTGGCTCTACTGCTGCCTGGCTCTACTGCTGGCTGCTGGCTCTACTGCTGCCTGCTAGTTCTTCTGCTGGCTCTTCTGCTGTCTGCTGGCTCTACTGCTGCCTGCTAGCTCTGCTGCTGGCTCTACTGCTGGCTGCTGGCTCTACTGCTGTCTGCTGGCTCTACTGCTGCCTGCTAGCTCTACTGCTGTCTGCTGGCTCCACTGCTTGCTGGCTCTACTACTGACTGGCTCTACTGCTGGTTGCTGGCTCTACTGCTGCCTGCTGGCTCTACTGCTGGCTGGCTCTAATGCTGGCTTCTCGCTCTACTGCTGGCTGCCGGCTCTACTACTGGCTGCTGGCTCTACTGCGGTCTGCTGGCTCTACTGCTGGCTCTACGGCTGGCTTCTGGCTCTACTGCTGGCTGCTGGCTCTACTCCTGGCTGGCTCTACTGCTGGCTGCTGGCTCAACTGCTGGCTGCTGGCTCTACTACTGGCTGCTAGCTCTACTGCGGTCTGCTGGCTCTACTGCTGGCTGACTCTACTGCTAGCTGCTGGCTCTACTGCTGGCTGCTAGCTCTACTGCTGGCTTCTGGCTCTACTACTGGCTTTACTGCTGGCTCTACTGATGGCTGCACTGATGGCTGCTGGCTCTATTGCTGGCTGCTGGATATACTGCTGGCTCTACTGCTGGCTGCTGGCTCTACTCCTGGCTGGCTCTACTGCTGGCTGCTGGCTCAACTGCTGGCTGCTGGCTCTACTACTGGCTGCTAGCTCTACTGCGGTCTGCTGGCTCTACTGCTGGCTGACTCTACTGCTAGCTGCTGGCTCTACTGCTGGCTGCTAGCTCTACTGCTGGCTTCTGGCTCTACTACTGGCTTTACTGCTGGCTCTACTGATGGCTGCACTGATGGCTGCTGGCTCTATTGCTGGCTGCTGGATATACTGCTGGCTCTACTGCTGGCTGCTGTATATACTGCTGGCTCTACTGTTGGCTGGCTCTACTGTTGGCTGCTGGCTGGTGCTCTAGACTGGCTAGTGCTGTAGCCTCGTGGGCGGACTGACTGTAATCCCATGTCGAGCATGCTTTTGGCAGTGCCCAAGACAAGGGCAATGGGAGGGCCCTAATGGGACTCGGACCCTCCTTCTCCTCCCTCCCTCACTCCCTTCCTACCTCCATTTCATCTCACACGCATAGCAGAGAGACATGGAGGGTGGACGGGCCCATCATTACCCAAAGCTATTGCCTTTCTCATAATGAGAGTGCCTGTGTCAAGGTTAGGAGAAATGGAGAACATTCCCTTTCCCAGTTCATTCACCTTTTCAGTGTTCATTTGCGGAAGCAGAGTTGATTGTGGTGGACTGTGTTCAGTGTTTGTATGCATGCCAGAGCTTGTGTTGGTAATACCAAGTCAAAGAGATCAAGGTGGAACCAAAGGCATCTGAATGATCCCTACCAGTGGATGAATGTCCCATTTCTCAACATGCCAATCAATCTGGTCTGATAAACAATTTAGAAAATAATACACTTTTTCAAGTATTTATTTCATCTTTGAATATGGATTCATCACAACCTTACTATTCACAATTGTGGCGGATTAGTCTAATTGAACATGTATTGTGAAATGATGAACAGCAGCCATAAATGATCCCCCAAAGAGGGAAATCCCTTCCGCAAAGAGGGAAATGCAGTCAGCTCCGTCATCGAGAACATATTCCAAGTTCCCCTTCTCCATGTAGGCCGCACGGTCCATCAGCGCTGGTTGATACACGTATTGTTTTCTGCCCGGCAGTCAATGAGCCTGTAGTCTGGCCACATGGAATCGACTCCTCCTCATATGCTCCTATGGATTTCACGATTACACACATTACAGATGGTTGATTCCTGATCATTTTTGTTATTGATTTTCCTCCCAAGGCCTGTGTCACCTCGGGAGAAATTACCACATTAATCTCCTGTGATAGGTACAGCACACCGGAGGTTCCACTCCACAAAGTTAACTCTCTCTATCTCTCTCTCTCAAATGATGTGTTCAGTTTCCTATGCAGTACGAAGGTTTTGTGGCTTTATACGTACACTGTGGTTTCAAGCAGCCACCCCCTAGCATCATCATCAAACAGCCTAATGTAATTGCCACTGCAGTATACATATAAGTAGAAGTTGAAGGTCATGGATGGAAGGCAAGTCCAACTCAACCTCTGTCAATAACTCTGCAGCAGCTTTAGTTGGTGCCTCACCACATCACTCTGACTGACACCAGTCTGCTGATAAGGCAGCCTAAAGTCACCCTCTGTCTCCCTGCCTTGTGTGGAGTACAGGGCCCCAGCAGTAGGCCTGGCTCTTTGTAAGTAGTGAATCACACTGCAGGGTCCCGTCGAGGAGTGAGGCACCACTTCACAATCCTACTGGGGAGTGCTCGGAACCAAATGGCCGTCCAATTAGGAAGTGCTTGAGTCTCAGCCCCTGCCGAGAGCATGTTTCTAGAAAAAAAAAGCAGCAGCGTTTCACCTGCAGGACGGAGCCTAGGCGGCTCTAAAGGACAAACATTAATCTCCTCTCCACTCCCATATAGAGGAGAAGGAGATAACAATGAATATATATACAGTGGGGAGAACAAGTATTTGATACACTGCCGATTTTGCAGGTTTTCCTACTTACAAAGCATGTAGAGGTCTGTAATTTTTATCATAGGTACACTTCAACTGTGAGAGACGGAATCTAAAACAAAAATCTAGAAAATCACATTGTATGATTTTTAAATAATTAATTTGCATTTTATTGCATGACATAAGTATTTGATCACCTACCAACCAGTAAGAATGCTCTCACAGACCTGTTAGTTTTTCTTTAAAAAGCTCTCCTGTTCTCCACTCATTACCTGTATTAACTGCACCTGTTTGAACTTGTTACCTGTATAAAAGACACCTGTCCACACACTCAATCAAACGGACTCCACACACTCAATCAAACAGCTGTGTAAGGACATCAGGGATAAAATTGTAGACCTGCACAAGGCTGGGATGGGCTACAGGACAATAGGCAAGCAGCTTGGTGAGAAGGCAACAACTGTTGGCGCAATTATTAGAAAATGGAAGAAGTTCAAGATGACGGTCAATCTCCCTTGGTCTGGGGCACCATGCAAGATCTCACCTCGTGGGGCATCAATGATCATGAGGAAGGTGAGGGATCAGCCCAGAACTACACGGCAGGACCTGGTCAATGACCTGAAGAGAGCTGGGACCACAGTCTCAAAGAAAACCATTAGTAACACACTACGCCGTCATGGATTAAAATCCTGCAGCGCACACAAGGTCCCCCTGCTCAAGCCAGCGCATGTCCAGGCCCGTCTGAAGTTTGCCAATGACCATCTGGATGATCCAGAGGAGGAATGGGAGAAGGTCATGTGGTCTGATGAGACAAAAATAGAGCTTTTTGGTCTAAACTCCACTCGCCGTGTTTGGAGGAAGAAGAAGGATGAGTACAACCCCAAGAACACCATCCCAACCGTGAAGCATGGAGGTGGAAACATCATTCTTTGGGGATGCTTTTCTGCAAAGGGGACAGGACGACTGCACCGTATTGAGGGGAGGATGGATGGGGCCATGTATCGCGAGATCTTGGCCAACAACCTCCTTCCCTCAGTAAGAGCATTGAAGATGGGTCGTGGCTGGGTCTTCCAGCATGACAACGACCCGAAACACACAGCCAGGGCAACTAAGGAGTGGCTCCGTAAGAAGCATCTCAAGGTCCTGGAGTGGCCTAGCCAGTCTCCAGACCTGAACCCAATAGAAAATCTTTGGAGGGAGCTGAAAGTCCTTATTGCCCAGCGACAGCCCCGAAACCTGAAGGATCTGGATGGAGGAGTGGGCCAAAATCCCTGCTGCAGTGTGTGCAAACCTGGTCAAGAACTACAGGAAACGTATGATCTCTGTAATTGCAAACAAAGGTTTCTCTACCAAATATTAAGTTCTGCTTTTCTGATGTATCAAATACTTATGTCATGCAATAAAATGCAAATTAATTACTTAAAAATCATACAATGTGATTTTCTGTATTTGATACACTGCCGATTTTGCAGGTTTTCCCACTTACAAAGCATGTAGAAGT